>JAUESF010000048.1:11703611-11737213 GCA_032274765.1 Malacoctenus tetranemus
GCTCAACAACTTTCATCGGGGTGAGATTATCTTGTTCTTTCTCTCACATTTTTGTGCTAAGCTAAGCTAACCGGCTGCAGGCACTTCTAAATATCAAAAAGCTGTGTTTTTCTTTGTGTGCTTTTTGCCACGGGAAAAAACATTGTGTGCTAGGCCACACTTGTGTTTACACAAGTAAACACAGAGACAGACAAAAAAAGACAATGCAGAGAAGAACCAAACATATCACAAACAATGGCTCCAAAGTGTCACTTCTCAACCTGTCAAGTCCGACCTTGTTTCTGAAGTTGTTCAAACAAAGACATGGAAAGTATGGTTTAGTTTTGCACTTTGGTCTCACTTTGTCCATGGTCTCGCAATACAAAGGGAAAAAAATCCAATGGCTTAAAGTCTGAGGACATTAGAGGACAAGTCTAAAGTGTGGCCTCAAGTTGGGAATTGGGAGTAAATATGTGACATGAGTGGCTAATCTGAAACATCACCTGATAGCAAAGCCCAGCCTCATCAGGGCAGTGTTGGCTCCACACCAATATCTGTGACGTGGTTTTCTGCAGCATAGGTTTATGTTTTGTGGCTTTACCTCCATTGAGAGGGAGAAACGAACTGTGAAAGGTACTTTCGGGGCTTCGAAAATGGCAGGTTGGATTCAAGTGAATCCAGCTGTCATGGCTGCTCTGTTGAGGTCAATCCTCTGGCCAATCAGTGGCCTGACAACCTGCCAGTGCTGTTTTTTTCAGGATTCTGCCTTCACACCTCACCGCCAGGTTTTAGTAGATGAACACTGAGGATTAATCTGTCCTATAAAGGTGTCCGATGATTTTAGATGAATTGTAACAACATTTTTTTCATGCAACAATTTCATCAGCTGGTCGCCGATGCGTGGAGAGCACCTCCTGCTCCATGGACAGTGAGATGTACATTGGAAGACGTGTATCACCGTGATAGGGGAAAGAAAAACATGCACCAGCACTGACCTATTGAACTTTGCTTCATGACATTTCTCTCTGAGACATCACTGAGAGCAGTCCTGTCACTTTCAGCGCGACTGCAGCTATAGCAACTCGGCTTCTCCGAGCTTTCTTTCTTGAAGCACGTGATGTATGTCAAGTGGCTGACAGGAAGGATGTTGTAGGTTTGCAGGCTGAATGGATCATTTGTCTGTGTCCTTCCTGCGCGAGTTCTGCCTTGCTTTTTTTCATCGCAGTGCTTAGGAAATGGGTCTGTGATGTGCGCCGGTTCATCTTTTAAAAGCGCACACGTTACATTTGCTCACATGCAAGTTCGGGATGAAATGATCGACGCCAGACTTGGTGGTGGTGTAAAAGCACAGCACTGAGAAAGTTAGAACATAATGACGTGTTGGCTGACGGCCACATGAAGCCGGATCATTGACAGGTAAGATAAACGGATTTTCTTAAATAAACCAGCCCACGCCTTTCTTAGCTTAGAGAGAGGGAGGAGGAAAAGAGAGAGAGAGAGAGAGAGAGAGAGAGAGAGAGAGAGAGAGAGAGAGAGAGAGAGAACGACACACACACACTTGGCTATTGTTGTCTGTGGTGAGTGCACCAAACAAACAGGGCAGTTATGTGCTAAAGTGCAACCTCGGTGCGTTTTCTCCCACGGAACCAAAAGGCCAGCGCAGGTGTTCGGTGACGTGAAGTGTTTGCTTTGAGGCTGCCTCTCGTTCCCCCCGTCTCTCCTTCCGTCTCTATTAAAGTCGGCAGTGAGTGAGCAGGAAGGGGGGGGGCGGGGGGGAGCTGATTTGGAAGCAAACACGCTGAACTGTAGTTTTTCCACAAGTTTGGAGCGGACCTTTTCTTCCCAGTCCCAAACACCGGTGCATTCGAATTGGAGTCTGCGCTGATCAATAATTATTATGAATGCCTGCTCATGACCTGCTTGCACTGTGCATGAAAGGCCATTCAACTGAAGTGTGATGACCTTCAACTCATTATTTCTCAGTCAATCCAATTTTCCTCTTGAGGTTTTGAGTTCTTGGTTTTTATTGGTGCAAAATGAAAAAAACTCAATTAAAGTAGATAAGTGCAGTAAATTGAAGCCCCTCCTTTGGTTTTGGTAGCTTTGCCTTTGTCATCGATGAGTTTGCAGCTTGCGTTTCGTGAAGTCACTGTGACACAGCAGATTACTGCTACATTAAAGCAGTAAAGCTGCCAGTACACCAAGGTGGCCGCCTTTCTGCCCCTCTGGCTAAGGTGTGTGATGCTGCTGGGTGAGGGTTTAGTTCAAACTTTCACTGAGAGGACGTGTGTTTTTCTCCTGATTTCAGATTTTGGACAGACAGTGGTTTCAATGCACACGGTGCTTCACGTGTGCATGTGCTGTTTCATGCCTCTGGCCAGGCCGTTCAGCTACTTATTCTGCAGCTGAGTTTCTGTGATGGTTGATTTTTTTATTGCTTTTGCCCATTTTTTTTACATTTAAAGTTCAAGAAACTGAAACTACGACCTGAAAACTGAAATTTATTGCGAGTTGAAACATTAATTTTAACATTTTTATAATTTCAGCCATAAAATCAAAACATAAAAAACTCTGCTGCTTGATTCAAGCCTTGGTGAGGCTGCTTGTTGTTTTCTGGCCTCAAACTTTGAGCTCAAAAAGCGTTTAAGAAAACGACGGTCATTAAAAAAATGGAGGGAAATCAGTGATTGCAGCAATAAGCAACTACGTGAGCGAACCGTCCCAGCAATGAGGTCATGTGGCGTGCCTCCGCTTGACTCAGGCTTCAGCGGGAAAGAAGGACAAACCAGAAGCTCTGAGAGCGAGGCGGCGAGTATCGCATAGACGTATTATAATCGATCTCCTCCGTAATCTGGGAAGGAAACTGGAGTTTGGCCGGGCAGGTAGAGGAAAAGGAGCGTTTACACTCAGTGCAGTGGAGCAGCAGGGGGCACTGTATGGCTTTGACAATGGGTTAAAAAAATAGCTGAACAGCCATGTGCTTCCTCCTCATGCTCCTCCTTATGCAACTAGAAGACACTCCAGTAGACAATTAAATAGAAGTTCGCGCTACCTGAAGACTGTTTGGGCGGCCTGGCCGACACGTTCAGGATCAAACACAGAGGAAGTCGGTGACGCATTTAGGTCTTTAAACGGCGTCGGCCAAGTCAGCGCCAGCGTGTGTGTGAATTGTTCTGCCACCCAAACGCTGCCTGTTTAAGACAACTGGATTTCCAACTTCAAAGCCATGCATATCACTTTGAAGGGGCTGCGAACGTATTCCTCTCCCCCCATTCTGACCTCCATCCAAAAAATCCCCAACACCACATCCACGCGGAGAGCAGGCCGCTTTCCGTCAGCTTATTAGGGCCCTAATTGACAACTCCTGCCCTTCAAAGCAGCGACTCCTGAGTTGAATTTCTAATGAGCAACAGGGTAAATACTCCCCGCCTCAGTGTGCAGGGGAAGCCATGTGTTTCTGATAAGTGAGCAGTGGAAGGGGACAACTCCAAACTTTCCGGCAGCACAGGCTGCATATTCAGATGCTCGTTTGCAGGCAGCTAGGTGACAGTTGTTTTTCTCAGCGGGCTCATGTAAAAATACCACAAACTGTTGCACATGCCGGCTCGAGCAGCTTGTTGACGGGGGGGGGGGAGACGTCGGCGTTGACTCAGGGAGGCTCCTTCATGTGTCTTTTCATGATCATGTCATTGATCGGGAAGGTGGCGGTAAATGAGGATGACAAATTGTTTGTCAACTAACGCATTGTGCCCGAGTGGATGACTAACGATTGGTGGGAAAACGATCCTACTTGGCTCAACAGATCGCACCACGTACCAGGATGATGCAACCCTGACATTTCAGTAAGCGGTAATTATCCGCGATCGTTCGAGCGTTTCCGAGTCGTCCAAACCGACGCGGGGTTCGTCAAGAGGCAGCCACACCTCAGCCATTCCAGACCGCAGATCAGCAGCAATAAATAGTGAGCACTGATGTTCCCAAACTGTTCCCCAAATCTGTGCTTCACTCAGTCTCACAGCATTGAGAGAATCAATGGAAAAGTTGCCAAAATAAAAGGTGATTTATGATCAGAAGAGGAGAACTCGTCTTCAGGGAGCTTCTCACTGAGCCCCTTTATGGTTGAAAATGGTTGAATTGTTACAAGTACTGTAAAAAATGAAGCAATTTCGGACAAATAATGTTACATAATGTTTGAGGCCTTCGTGTTTGATACTTTTGTCTTTCACTGCTGACATGAAAGGCTTCTGCGAGTGTTTTTGGTTTCTGCATAGCTTGTTAAATGCTGGCAGGCAGGCCAGCTATAATATTTTCAAAGTCGAGCAGCTTTTGGCGAGCCCGGGCCAAAACAACTTGGACAGTGACAGTTTTCTGCGATGAACTATATTTTTCACTGGAACGTCTGCTCGCAGGACAAGCACATAAACTTTCTGTAGGCACTTTATTGGACAACAGCATGTCGACCAAATGATCATGTTTTGCATGTTTTATAGACGCTTCTTTGGAGGCCCCCAAATCTCTGTGACCCAACAAACCATTTGGAACCCAGTCGGTGCTGGAGTCTGCAGTTTAATAACCTTAAAGCTGTTCAAACACACTCGCGCCACAATGTTCCTCGTAAGACAGACGCTGAAAAGGCGGCACTAACTTTAGAGCACTTCCCTTTATCGCCGGCCGGACCGGGCCGCTCATTTCAAGCCCTGGTGGAAAACACCCTTCAGCCCTCCGTGCCATACTTTCCACGGGTTAAAAAAAGCCAGGGAGGAACAGGGTGTCTGCGGTGGGTCATATTATTAATAAAGAGGAACATGTTTTACGTAAAGACGATTGTCTGGAGTGTCTGAGTCTGTGCTGGCCCGCTGGTTGTAAAATATCATACAAGTGACCTTAGAGCAGTGCAAACCATCAGTAGAAGAAAAAGGCTCCATAAAAATGTAACATATAATGGTCTTATGATAGAGGGCTGCGGTTTATCAAAGAAAGGGATGTATAAACGAAGACATTGAGAAAAACTTAAATTTAAATTAATCAAATTGATAACGTTCTCCTAACACACCAAAATGCAGCTGTAGTGAAAGTTCAGCTTCATCTTCAGTCCTCAATAAAGTGAACTTCTTTAGTATTTGGACTTGTCTTCATCGTTGCTTCTGCGTCTTCCTCTGTGTCTTTGTGTCTGTTTTCATCGGCTGCGGTTTGCGTGGCTGCACCACCTACAGGCCTGGCTTATGTTTATTTATTTAGTCATTTTATGGCGCTCAAGTTGAATCTTTAGATTTTTAGCACGTTTGAAACCATTTCCCGAGGTCGGCTCCATGTTCAGCGACACCACAAAGCGTCCTGACCTGAAGTGTGAGAACACATGTCCCAACATGGCAGTGGAAATTTACCCAGGGTACCGCTTCCTGTCAGGCCCACCTGAGGAAGCAGACCGCTTCCTGCCCCCAGATTTAGCTGGACAGTGGTTCCTCACAAAGCAGCATCCAGACCCATAATGACTTTAGCATTCCTGCCCAGGAGTCAAACTTGTTTGTTTAGACTTTGCTCGACGAGCGGAGATACGGCCGACAAGAGAGAACAGGGCGGTTAACTTGACTCACCTCACCAGATCGGTCATGCAGGAGCCGACCACCACCACGTCAAACGCTCCGTCAGTCATGATCTGGTGACCAGCACACATGTTTGCGTTAGTTAAACGACAACAAATCCCTTTTTTTTTCCAGTCAAGACGAACACTTCAAGAATTCGGTGCGTCGATGGATTCCGAGACGTCCGGATTCCTCAGCGTCTATCAAGCATTTCCTGTGAAAGCCTTCTGATAAATGAGGACATTCATCCAAAGCACAGCGGGGGCATTTCAGGCAAACTATGTAAACTAGTTTCCCAACAGCCTCCGAACAGAAATCACTTGATTTTTATTTATCTCCCACATTAGCATGAGCTTGACTGAAACAAGGAACAAGGTAAAAATAGACCATTCATCGCTGGCTCAGTTGGACAAATTCCAATCTCACTGGAGGTGGGAAAAGTGGGGATGTGGATTGGGGAGGGGGGAGGGGGGAGGGGGGTGTTGCATTTCAATGCTACAGCAAGAGAAAGCTCCACAAACCCGGCGAAGTCTTTAATTAATTCAATCCTCAGCTTGTATCGGAGCTAATGCTAGTGTGTTAATCTCTGCAAATCTCCTTCCTAGGCAAGTGGAAGACTTGGAAAGCTTGGCCGCTGGCTGTAGGACAGCTCAATTCTCTCTCCCACATCTCGCAGGATATATTGTCTTCATCCCGCAAAGCTAGCCTATAGAACCTGCCACACTTGTACTGCGGGAGAACAGCATGCGACCGACATGATCCGAGCACTTGGAACAGCAGGGAAGCCCCTTCAAACCTGGCCACTTGGGAATTGCCGCACCGCACAACCTGCACGAGTGTTTGGATGCACTGTAGCATGAACGCTTTTGGTACGAGCTCAACAAAATGACAATTTTAGATATATGTTGAAAAAAAATAACATGTTCAATCTCTGTGTGGACTTAAAATATCTTCTGTTAATTTGTCAAGACCACAGAAAAATGTGTGCCGCACAGAAGCTCCGCAGTCTCGCCTCGCAGAGCAAAGGTCGCGGGCTCAAGCATGGGCGGGGCCTTTTCTTTGCTGTGTTTGCGTGTCCCACGCGTGTCCTCCCGGTGAGCAGGTTCCCAAACCACTAAAATCTAAACCTGAGCTGTAAATCCAGCATCACACACGATCACCAGCTGAAAAAATGAGAGCTGGAACTGACGCGTTGGTGAGCAGGTAGCCCTCAAACCCTCTGAAAACGCCGCTCCCACTTCCGCCCGTGAAGTCACCGGCGTCGCTGCCTTTGCTGCTTCTCCTCAGCTCTAAATCACTGTGGCTCATTACCCAGTGATTCCACGTCTTTGTGCCATTTTGAGGGAACATGATTAAGACGCCTAAGAGGCTTTTAAGCGAGTGGTTTGCACCACAACTTTGTTAGTCATCACGAGGCCTAAATTTGTGAAAACAAAACGATGGTAAACGTTTTATTGCTTTGACTTCACAGCCCTGTGGTGAACGCACACATTTTCCAACTTGTATGATGTAGTTGTTTTAACACATACTTTAGTCACATGCACGATCAAAGTTGCACACAATGAAACACAATAAAGCAATTTGAACCAAACTATAGGCTCAATCCATACGAAAATGCTTGGATATTTAGCCTGAGTTGAATTTAGGAGTTTACAGGATAATGACTGTTATCACAGCGCGACCATTTATTTATGTACAAAAAAGGTTTTTAGAAGTTTGTATAAACTATAATCACTGAAACTCTTTCTACCCCCGATCCCCACCAACTCTCAGTTGTGCCGCGATCGTTTCAAGTTGAAATGTCTCAACCTACTGACTGTTCAGACTGTGGCTGGAGGCCGAACTGATGCAATAATGATTCCTCGTAGCTTTGAACACATCATGCCAGTAACTGTTGGGTGATAACCAGCTGAACATATTTTTACTGAGGCCGCTTTAAATTAGATACTTTGAATTCTGAATCATTCCCAGGAGGCTGGAATTTCCCAGTTGTGAATCAGCCAAACAGCCCTCACGTAGAAACACCAGCAGTCCTGCTGCTTGCATTCAAATCATTTCAGGGTTTTTATTCATCTTTTAGTGGTTATTTTTGAAGTGGGTATGTGCATTATGCATATCAGGAAGGCTTGTTTATTTGTTTTCCAACCCAAATGAGCATTGGTAATTACAGCTACCACCCCCCCCCCCGCCACACACACACACACACACACCACCACCACCACCACCACCAGTTTTCCAAAACTGATCATGTGAACTTATTGGCAAAAAATAAATTAATGGAAACAAATCAGCATGTGTGAGTCTGTGTTGGAATACAAGCAAAGATGATCAGCCAGATCAGGCTTATGTTTTTTGTGCACTCTATCAAAAATCACAACTGAAAGGGAATTTTTATAGCGTATATGTAAACAGATTTTGAGTACTTACTTGTATATAAGTGATCTATTATTGCTGCACAAAGTAATGTCATTGTCTGATGTTAGCAAACATTATGCACATTCTGTAGATTGAGTCTAAACGCAATGCGATTTAAAGGAATGTCCTTGTAGTGAGAATTGGTATAAATATAAGAGAACTGTCGACTCAAGCACTTTTATTCTGAGCAGCTCTGTTTACAAACAGCTGCCTGTGGAGCTCAATGTTCATTTTAGCGTATTTCACTTTCACGCCCACCTCGAAAGAAAGAGCCAACACGAACCGTCAAAAGTCGGCGCCGATGGAGGTATAAAGTTATTTGGAGCAATGCAGCACAATAATTACCTGAGATTCAGTTGTGTTTCTTGACAGTGAACAGCCCACTCCTGAAGAAGAGATGGTCAAAGTGCAGGGTCAGAGCTGCTTAGCGGCACTGCTTCTGCCTGAATATTTGTATGTCTTCAAATAAAACTAAATATAATTTTAAAAATCACCATTTTGTTTGCAAATGCTTACATAAGTAAATTAGTTCGAAAAAATATTCACTTTCTTCGAGAGTAGGTTTATGTTTGAACAATAATCTTTTCTTACCAACAGGCACTATTACAGACAGCTAAAAACAGGGCTCTCTAAAGGACCCCAAACAACATGTACCGGAAAGTTTGAGAGCATGAAGTAAACATTGGACTAAAAGCTCAAATTTTCATACTTTCTGCTATTTCAGGTACTCAAACACACACCGAGTGATGCATTTCCAGCGACTATAAGGGCTTAGTTCTTCTCTGTGTGGGATTGAGGTTTAAATCACGTCAAGAAACTGAATTTGACCGCGGTGGGCTAACTGTTGCTAATGGTATCAAGCCTTTGAGCAATGGCATCTGGATGTTTCCTGAATGGCAAAACAAGTAATATTACTCCAAATGTTTTAATAGTAAACTTTGAGGGGGGAGCACCTGTTCCTCGTTGCTGTAGCGCTGCACAGACAGTTTGTCACCGGGTGTACCGACAGAGAGGAGGCTCGCAGCCTTACAGCTACCTGGATTTCTACAGGATTCTCAATTTTATTTGATTTATTGAACAAACTGTTTGTTGGGGTTCATTTTTTCGTCCATATGAACGTTTAGATCTGATAACAGGGAACAGATTTTGACATGCTTGAAATTGATGCTATAACACCAGGAAATGACAGCTGCGAGTGACCGCTTAAGTCGGACATGATTCAGGCGCTTCATACAAAGTGTACCGTGCAGGTTGTCATCACTTGCTGTGGTGACCCAGTTTTCAACAAGGGAAAAGATTCTACCCCAGCTTCAACGTGACAAAGTGTTGAGGATTGAATGAAGGTGTTGTTTTTGTGTGTTTTGTAGCATGCAGCTGTTGTCTAACATATCCTTTCATGGCATTTTCAGCCACATATGAACAATTCACAAATCAAAGGCTGTGTTTTTGTGACTTTCCTGTTGCTGTCATGCTTGGTGAATCCCTGACCACAGTTGAAAAAAGGAAATTTAGTATTTTAAAATAAGGAATTAAGGATAATTTGGAAGAGATTTACAATCAAAAACATAGTCACTTTAATTCCTCCCCAACTGGATCACATGTCTTTAGACATTTGTTGAAGCCTTCCTGTGTCCCCACAGACTCCCTAGCGCAAAGAAGATGAACAACATGTCCCCTGAGGTGGCGCTGCACCGGATCTCACCGGAGCTGCGTCCGCTGCTGTGCAGCGTGGTGAGGAACGGCCGCGTGGGACTGGACTCCACCAACTGCCTCCGCGTCACAGACCTCAAAACTGGGTAAAGGGTGAACTCCTGTAGCATCAGGTGAACTTCTGGCTCATTCTGGCTGTGATGCGATTGACTTGACTTTGTGGAGCTGTCTTGGCAGGTGTACATCTCTGACTCCGGGGCCTTGCTGCGATCGATTCAAACTGCACATCCCCTATGCCGGAGAAACCCTGAAATGTGAGTAGATGAGTCACAGCCACTTGTTTGGCTCAGTCTTCCAGTGCAGCGCTGAGTGACTGGACAGGGGCTCACTGGTTAGTTTCCCTGTCGAATCCTATGAGAATATTCTGGGCTGAAAAACATCTAAATAAATTCTGCTTTGTCTTGTGAAGCCACAAAGTAGCCGCACAAGAATCCAGTCCAGGTCATCTGAGGCTCTTCACAAATGTGTTCCTCTGTGTGTTTCTGCACGCTTTTGAAATTAATTAACAGCAAATACAAATAGAGGTGGAACACATGTAATTGCTCTGATTGCGCAGTTCATTCAATTTTGATTTCATCTCTTGCACTCATTCTCACCCCTGTGCACTCTTACAGAATTTCAATTTGCAGGTTACAAGCTGTGCTCAGGTTAATTGATTCATTGTGTCGAGCAGTGCGTCTGCACCGGGAACAGAGAGCGTCACCGGCGGAATAATTTCATCGCACATAAAAATGTTTTCAAGCCTGATTGGCGCCAACGGATCCACTTCTGTGGAGCCGGCGGCTGGTTTTAAGATGAGGAGGTGGTTCGAGGTCAACACCGACGCACATGCAAAACCACGTCCAAAGTGTACTCCAACAGCTCCTGTGTGTCTGAGTGCAGAAGACAATGGGAACACTCTGACAGCAGCGATAGTTGTTAAAGTTTTTGACAATTCAGAGGTTTCTCTCTGGATTTAGCAGAGGTGTTGCTGCTCCGTGCTGTCGCATGAATGATTTGTCTTCCCGTGTTTCGCATCAGGCTTGGCATTTCCTCTTCAATGTGGTTCGGTTTTTAACTGGGATTAGCTCCAACTGGTTTGTTCAAAGCAGGAAGAGAGAATGCAGAGATGTTGGAAAATGTTTGCTTGTATCTTGTTAAGAGGCCCTGATTTATGTCATAATCCTCCTATTCTTCTCCAAAACTACAGAATGAGGAAGTGGAAAAATTTTGACAAGAGCCACGTTGTCAGAGAGCTTCTGACCAGCAGCGACCACTGTCTGTGCAGTGATCACTTTACCACACGTAGGTTCACTAACTTTTCTCAGAGAAGAACAGAGATTAATGGATTATCTCTTGATTGTTGCTGAACTGGACCAGTAGCTTCTGGCGCCATCACTGGCAGCACAAGCCAGCTCCATCCACCTCCCCTGTTTAACCAGCTTATTTCAGCCAGCAGTGTGTTGACACACCTTGTTTCCTCTCTCAGTCTGGAGTTTAGTCAGATGTCAGACCAGTAATAGTGTAAGATTTTCTTCTATAAACCCACAAAGGCGTTTAACCGTTGGAATCTTCCTTGGTGGTTATCAGCGCAGTCCTCCATGATGAGATAAAACCACAACACAGATATTTTCCTGTATGTTGACAACTGTAAAGCACAATGCAGCTATTCTGTCTTGTTTTTATAAATGGCGCCGTGGGAAAGTCTTGTAATCACAGTCACTGAGTTAGCAGCACCCACAGGAATTCCTACAACTCCATAAACAAGAGCGCTGCTATTTCCTTTTTTTCAGCAGTGAAGATGCCTCACTGTAGAAATGATACCAGTGAGTCCGCTGTTGCTTGTGTCTTTTAAACTTCACTGAAATAGTCTGTATCTTCCCCACGAACGTGAGAGCATTTTTATATGTGAGAATGCCTCCTTTAATATCCGGTGGAGCGTCTCACGAGCTGTGATGATATTCACCAGTGTTTAAACTGCTCCTACTGGAGTTGTGGTGACTCAGGAGACTCATGTTGTCTACACAGGAAGTCACTGTCATCTACAAACAGCCCGTTTTCTCACCGTTTCTCAAATCTAAAATGAGTCGGGATGACAAAACTAAACAGACACCAACAAACTTAAGTTTTACTGACTTTGGTAAAGGAACACATAGTAAAATCTATTGAACGAAACATACTGAGACAATCCCCCAAGGCTCCCTCCTGGGCTCACTCCTGTTCAACATCTGCATTGATTTACTGGCTCAAGTATCAGATAAATCCATGATGTGTTATCGGAACAATGTCGTCAACATGGATGTTTTTTTTTTCTTTCACAGGGTGATTGTGACTAACTGTGGAAAACTTTGAACCTTTGTTAACTTGAAGCTGTCCTGTCCTGGTGTAGTCAGGTTCTAAGGTCTTCACTACAATTAGATTTTTAAAATGATTTAACCCACATTTAAAGATGCCAGGACAAAACACACAAACATCCAGGTCACACAAAGCTTCCATACATCCACCTTTTACTTCCTCTCTGAACAGCGTCCACAACTCAGACACCTCAGAGACACAGGGTGTGATGTACGGCTGCTATATCAACCAGGACCAGTGCGGCAGGTTTTTCGTGACAAGCTGACGTACCGTTGGGTTCTTCAAACACAGGAGGTTCCAACGAAAAAAAAAAAGCTTTTGTTTGCAGCGTGTTCCTGTAAATACAAGTTAATGAAATCCATCTTTGCAATCTGGCCGCGACGGAACATTCATCATTTCAGTGAAATCAAGCGAAAGGGGTTCATTTTCATTTGAGTCGAAAGTCTGGTGTCAGTTTGTTCTGCGGCGCATTGAAGGAATTAAGGTTTGCTTGTTTTGCACAATTGTCTGAAAGTACCGTCCAGGCAGAAATGGTTGTGATGTACTGTATGTCAGGATGTTATGGCTAGACTGCAGGAATGTGTGGCTGCAACCTATAAAGCTCCTGGCTTCAAATCTTAGATGTTACTTTAAATTGTTGCTGATTCAGCGGACTTTGGAATTTGCCAGTGTGCTAAAAACAAAGTAGAAAATGCTGAAAGACGTGTGTTTATACCATCTTCCTCACACGTGTTCCCCGTGGTGTTATCTAGATCTCTGCAGTGAATGAATGGAGAGCGGGATGTTGTGTGATCTTTAAGTGCAAAATGTCTTTTGAGTGTTGAGACTTCTTTGGCAACAGTAACAACAAAGAACTTTATTGATGCTGTTAACCTTCATCACATCATTGTGGAGCTTTGCTGAGCAGCAAACACAAGCTTTGCATATTACTTTACAGAATGTGACATAAATCATTTTGCTTTGTTGGCTTTGAGAGTGTCAGGTGAACGATTCCGTCCTACTGCATAGTTTGGTGATCGGTGTGAGCGATGTGATGTCATGCGATTGTAAAACGCAGTGTAATTTACATCTTTGTGTAAAGGCAGCATGACATACATGACATTACGCTTGATTATCATCATTTTGGAGCTTTCTCAGAATGAAGCAGCAGTGACGCTTTCATCACGGCACAGCGTGACACAAGTGTCATTGCACATCGCTGTGAATACAGTGGGTATAAACTGCTGCTGAGTTACAGTAGTAACTGGAGTTCTGCCTGAAGCCATTGACTATAGCATGACTGTTCACACAAATGCTGTATGTATGAAGGAGTAACTGTACTCTTAGAAAACCTCACCACCACGTTATTGCAACTGTCTGTCATCAAAATATGAATATTTTTCAAGAGTGTGCGATGCCACAATGGCAGAAATACACTCAAGTGTTGCTGTATATTTTAAGGTCGTAAGTCATCACCCCGTTGACAGCACATAGGTTATTTTTACCAAAAGTCTTCTACCAAGACGTCATTGAACTGCTTCTGTGGACGGATTGTAAAGACTTCTGAAGAAAACTTTCCAATCATTTTCAGGTTCATCAATATTTCTTCACTGGCCTCGGCTCTTTTTGCAGCCTTCTGAGATTTCCCATTTCGGTGGATGATGCCTCGTAGCGGCTCGTGCTGTTTGTGAATACCAAACTCAAAGTGGTTGATGTGTTTGGGAGAAGTCAGAGTAGCCCCGACCTACACCTCCAGTCTTGTTCCATCGATTGGGCTCCAGGTTTGTTGCCCACTCCTGACTGCAGCAAGCGTTGGTTGATGTCACTTTGCCTCGGGGGTTCACAGGCTTCTTCCAACCTACACTGTGAAACTCTCATTGAAAAATCAAAATCTGAAAACTATGGAAAAAAACAAAAAAACAGATTTTACTTGATACATCCATCATCTCTCCATTGTGGCAACCTTCATCTATATCCCACCATGTCTGCATTGACAAGGTTAATCTGCTTGACATCCTGCACACGTTTTTTTTGACTGTGGAAGAAAAAAAATTGTAGGAATCTTGTGCACACTGAAAACATGCAAACTCAACTGTTTATTCAATCCCTGTTTTGAGGAAGGTGTGTGGGCTTTTGATCCCTCTTGTACATGACAAAAATGCTCTGAATTAAACTGCAGTTGTTTTTCTCTCTCTCTCGGTAATGCCTTTGCTCTCCTAAATGAACCTCGTTCTTGGTTGTACAATCAAAATCTTTATGCGCGACTATTTTTCCGCCCGTTGGCAGCAGAACCGGCTTCACCCTTGTTGTTGGCTTTAGAGCTGCCCTCATATTTGCTTTGCGTAGTTTTACCTTGAATGACTTTTCTGTAATTGAGTAACGCTCTTGGAAAAAAAAGAGGGCGTAAGGCCAGAAATAAATCTCCATTGACTTCCTCGTAAAGTAAACCAACGCTGCCATGCAAGACATTAATTGCGCTCTCCCGAAGAACAATGAAACGTATCCTCTCGCAACCCCAGAAGGGAAGGAACTCGATGCAGTGTATCTGACATAGTTTAGGTGGACATTTTTAATTCATGGAGACAGGAAAACAGCAGCGTAGGACAAAAAAAAAAGCAGAACATAAAAACCAGCTTTGGCATGGCACGCGACATCTCTGCAGCTGCTGTACCAGTCGCTGTGCTTTCCTGTGCTCTGGCCCGAGGAAAAGGGGTTTGTTTAATCAAGGATGCAGAGCCGCAGGTTGGTCTGTGCCAGTCTACAGACGTGCCCACCGATAGCGTGCAAAAAAGCACAGCACACTCTGCACACAGCTAAACACCCCCTCCCACCCCCCACCTCCCCTCCCTCCCTTCCCCTCCCCTTGGTACTGCTAGACAACAATTTGTGGCCTCTGTTGTTACACACGGTGCCCTCCTGACTTCAATAAAATGTCTGGCTGGAAACAGAAGATTTGGAGAGGGTATGTTTGGCGGCGGGCTGCGTCGTCATCAGCGAACAAAGCAGCGAGCAAAATCGTCTCCCTCCGTTCTAACCTGTCGAGTTTGCACTTCCAAGACCTCCATTCCCCTCTGGAAACGTGCCAGCAGCTTTCTGACAAGCCTCCAGTGGGTTTGTAGCAGCTTTACAGGGACGGCCTCTCGTTTCCTCGTTTGACTTCTCAACCGCTGGGGAAAAAAAAGAGAAAAAAAAAGAAATACTTCCATATGTGTACATTTGTTTCTCCTCGATGTCTCTGGAACAACAGCAACAAATAAAAAAAAGCAGAACAGAACGCTCTTGCTGCACACAAATAGAATTGTGTAACATAATATCAGAACATTGTGAACTATAAGCAATGTGTTATGTGATTATGTCGATGCTTCAGGGAGAGGGTTTTTTATCCAGGCTGTTTTGTTTTAATTTTTATGGCTCCTCTCTGCAATTCAGATTTCGGTTTTTACCCGTTTCAGTCCATTCGAACTTGTGATAAATCGCCTGGAAACTGGATTTCAGCACTGCCCTTTTGTGTACAATCATAAAGATGCCAGATCCCTTCCAAGGCAGACCTGTTTGGCAGGACGTGAGTGTTGTCAATGCTAAATGCCAAGTTTGCTCGTCACATTTGTGCATAAAAATGGGAAAGCCCGCTGCGGCTCAAACGCATACCACGCATCCTCGGGAGAGTGGAGCCGTCCCGACGTGTAGCCTCATGTCGGATTCGAGCTGACAGATTTAAGATGATGTCAAATTGTTCCCGTCCCAGTTGCACAAAAAGTCCTCTCACGTTTGAGGAAATTCAACAGAATTCAGCAGATTGTTCGGCTGCCACTCAGAGAAACATGCTACTTCTCTACCTGTTGGCCTAAAAAATGATCCTTTTTTTTAGAGGTTCATGTGTTTTTGGAGAACACTCTTATCCTGCTTCATTTGAAAAATTGGCTCCTGATTGATTTCTTGATGTGTTGCAACACAAATTGTAACACAAGCATCTCTGCTTTTGGGATATTTTTGGTACAAGTCCTAACAAGCTCTTGTTTTTCCTTCCAGGGGACATCATATTCAACGCACAATACCCAGAATTACCTCCAGACTTTATTTTTGGAGAAGATGCCGAGTTCCTGCCAGAGCCCTCTGAGCTGCCAGTGAGTATTTTGGAGGAGCTGAAAAGATAATTAATTGCAATAAACACAAAATAATTGTCAAAGATGGTCAAAATCCTACATCCTGAAGACTGACTGACTCGTGACTGCAGTCACTATTGATGGGAGAAAAAATACAATACGACTGGTTGAAGAAGTCATGGCTGGGCCTGATGTCAAGCAACCGACTGATGAGGTCACCACTGGTGGGCTGAAAGCTACATCACTAGGTGATGAAGTCACCACTGGTGGTCCGCCTCACACGTTTATGACGGGAAACTAAAGAGCACGGTCACTCTGAACCCACCGCTATTTGCCGGGTTGATACGACAGAGCTCCCACGGCCTGTTTGTTGTGCGTCTCAGAGTGTGAATACAGTAGTGACGTAACCGCACCAGCAGGTGGCTGTGTGGTTGGTGGTGTTGGCCGACTGAGTGCTACTTGATGTGACAGGAGATGAATTCCAAACCGGGATGGAGAGGACGACGCCATGAGGCTGGTGGTAAATTACCAGCACTAAGTACAGTGTCTGGCGTAGCCTAGAGACACATTGAGTCAACAAACAAAGACTAACCCAGACAGCAGTCGCAGAGACAGCCATTGTTCTTTTTTTTTTTTAAATTTTGAGTCCTTAAAACAACTTTGGCGAATTTCCCCAAGTACAAAAAATGTCCCTGAAAAGAAGCGTAGCAGGTCCTTTTTTATCAAACCGTTGACTGAAGAAAATAATATCTATTGGCTACCACTGACTCAGAACTGTGTCGGGTTATTAGGCCTAAGTGGAAATTTGCACCCTGTGGAGCACTTTGTAGCTGCAGCTATTTAGCTGCTACCATGTAGTTACCCGCTGCTATTTTTGACGCAGCCTAGCACGGAGAAGCTAAATTCCCCTGCTTGTGTCAGAGTCTGGGAGGAGAGAGGGGAGTATTGCTCACCGTCTCATAAATCCAGCTGTGCACATAAGGGGAAGTACCTCTGCTGAGCCAGTGCTTGGCAGCCCGTCTCTTGTTTATTTTCTCACTTGTACTCTTGCTGTGTTTTGCAGTTCGTGCTTTTATAATCCTCCTTCGTCTGTCTCTCAACCCGAGATCCACTTCTCCCACTCCCTCCTCCTTTCCTGTGCATTTGCAGTAAGTCCTTCCCCCTCGCCTTTGTGGCAGAAGAGGCCGAGGATTCCAAGCAATTCCTTAAATTTCCCCGCAGAACTCGGGGGAAATTATCAGCCCCTGCGGATGCCGTGTATAAAATATACAGTTAAAAAAGAGTGTTTTTTTTTTTAAAATCTAATCATCGACCCCTAATGACTTCTAATTCATGAGAAGTAGAACTCACAAGCAGTTTGATTCTGGCCTTTGTAACCCAGCAGGGGTAAACATTAGGCTAATTTTAGGCCCTCTGTCAGTGGCTAGTTGAATTCTTGATGTCTCAGCAACACATTGCTCTTGTTTACTGCCAGCCAAGGGTATCATTAGCTTCTCTGTTTAGGCTTGTGTTTTTCCCTGCTGTCACCAGGCTTCGAGTAGGTTTGTTATCCACTGTTTCTGTTTAGACAGAGAAGTGTATTGTTGTCGCAGGAGTAAAACATTACGCACATGACACACGGTGGATGGTCAGCGTGGTGTGGTGCCCCTGCGGGACTCGAAGCAGAATGAATTCATTTGTTACGTGCCCGGGACACGGCTCGGTGTCCCTGAAAGTATAATAAAGTCCCCACACCAGTCAGCGGGCTATTTTTACAAGACAAGACAATTCAAAGAAGTCATCAAAGTCAAGACAAAAGAAAACAGACAGTAAATCAAGTCCGTGAAGCAGACGTTCCTCCCAACTGTGTTTGCACTTATGCAGCTTTCTTACTTTGTGGAAGGGAGTCAGGAGTCCTTACTCTGCCCTGAAGCCTCTGCACAGCCTCACCCAAAGTACAGCGGGACTCTGAGACAGTGCTGCAGTTTCCAGATCCAGCATGGACACCTCCACCCCAGCCCATGGCTCATTTCCTGGCATCTGGCAGCATCTGGAAGTCGATACACATAAAATCCTTCACCACCCCATTTACACGACAACACAAGTCAAGTCAGCAAAATGTAGCCAAAGCTGAAGCCAAATTTGGCCAGTGCTCCATTTATCAAAGAAACTGATCAATCTTCCAATCATACAGAGAAATATTAGACATATGTACTGAGATACAGACAGTAAAGACACTAAAAACAACCTTCTGTGGCTGGTCTTCAATGTCTCATTTTCTTTATTGATCTTGTGATATAGACTATGGCCACTAGAGGGCACCGGCTGCCCAACAAGGTTAAACCTTCACACAAACATTCGCCTGATACAATAGGTTTTGTTTGAATAGTACACAAAACAATACATCTATTGCTGTGGTTCAGGCCACATTTACCGAGATAAGGGACCTGACTGTTTTTCACTAGAGACTTCCAGCTCAGCATTCAGAGTTGAGAGCGAGAGCTGTGAACACCATCACTGTGGATGATCCCCGACATTCACAGCTTTAATTATCAGATGTGCCTGAGCAGCAGTTTGTCATAATTACCTTTAGATGGGCAACTGTAGAGCGATTATCTCTAAATTTAGTAGCACTTTTGATTCTATCAATTAAAAAAAAAGTCACTGTACATGTGTCAGTAATGGAGTTATAACTAAATGTCAACAGTTTTCGCATTAATATTCATCGTCTCTGTGGGAAAGACCACGATGATTGTTCTCTGAAACTCGGCGTGTCCTCATCGCCATTTGGAAGGTGTAGTAACTCCAGCAAGAATTACCTCGGCTGCAGCAGCTCCAGCAAAATCCTCCACCCTCCGTGATTATTAAGAAAAGCCCTTTCAACATTTAAACCACAATGGAGGGGGATGAAAGCGACTTAAATGCTCCAGCTGGATGATGAGAGGCCACATGTCCCACAAATAAACCTTTTACAGCAGAACAGTTCCAGAAGCCACGGAATATGATGCATCGCTGTGCTCATGACTTTACTGGGCTTGACTGGAAAGTGCAAATGGAGGCTGAATGGCGCCCGGGCCAGGGCTAATAGCCACCGTGGCTGCTCCCCACCTTGAGGTTCTTTTGGAAGGCGGAGCAGGAGTTCTGCTCCTGACTGGTCAGTCCAGTTAGCCCTTGCACCAGCCTGATGACTCTCATTATGTCGGGGGGGGCAGATTGTCGTTTGCCAGTTAAATCGATGGGTTTATTTTAGGAGAGCGTGAGCCGTTGTTCCCCTGGAAGAAAGAGATGATCTGACCAATGAGTGCCCTCCATAACTTCATCCCACACTTAACCACTCCGACACATTTACAGCTGACTCACCTTAAGAGTTAATTGATTCCACTCAGGAGTGGAAAGGCAACTTATCAGAGAATGATTAAATTGCGGTGGGCATGCCGAGACTGTAATTGAAGTTTTAAATAGTACACAACATGCTGTGTTGACTTTACTATGGGAACTGAAACTGATACAAACCTGTGGAGGGATCTTGATGGGCTGGTCGAGTGTCTTTGAGCGTTTGTGTGTACGTGACCATTGTTCATCAGGCCACGGGTGAGGCTGCAGAGGGAGAGGGAGATGTGGAAAGACACGAGTTCACCAGATTGACTGACTGGAATATCACCAGGAAGGTCAACTCATGAGTTTCAAAGAAGAATATGACCAAAGAGGAGGAACTGACGGAGACAGAAGCAGGAAGCAAGTCAAGGTGGAGCTCTGTACTTACATTCTTCTTACGTAGTTAGCGTTGCATCACACGACTCTGGTTTTTTTCCCCTCCTGATTTCTAATGAACTTCAAGTTCGACTGGTTGTACTGTCGGAATATTTGCACAATCAAAGGAAGCCGAGGAACAGAGCTTCCAGTGTGAGCCTTCTGTAGTCACGTTCCAGCATGTCTGTGGATGATTGTTATGATGGAGCATCTCACCTGTTTATGTTTCACAAACTTGTTCTGTAATCTGGAGCTCATTACTTTGCCTCGCGTACCCACAAGAGACCCTGTGAGCTGTGGGGAACGCGACACATGACGTTCACGAAGCACACGCATTTTTTTTTCCTCGGATGAGCGTGGGTAAATATAAATCACGTGCGTCTAAGACTTCACCAATGCTCATTTGTGTGAACGAGACAAAAAAGCCACAGTGTTTTTTCTTTGGGGATGCCAGCTGGAACAGGGCGACTCATGGCGGGACGAGATGTGTTTTGGTGATGTCTGTCGGCCTAATGGTAATGTTAAGATGAAGGCCTGTATGGCTTTATTGCTGCCGTCTCACTGCAGACTTACATGTCAACAACAAAGAACACAAAACACGCTTTTTATCTTCCTTATCCTCCCGTGACATAGGAGGAAGCACACAGAAGCAGTTATCTCTAATTGCGCCTCTTTCTTACCCTTCTAATACTGCTATTTGTCTGCCCCCCCCCCTGCCCTCTTCTCTTTGTGCGTAATGTATCATTTCTCTGGTCTAGACTTGCCCAGTGATGCGTGCAGGCACTAAAACATTTCAGGAGTTCCCCCGCGTTTCACGTTCAAGACCCTGGGTGAGCCTCGATGGCCCGCTCCACGCACAGCTTTCAACATGTTTCCACTTATCCGTGCCGCCTTGCTCCGCTGCGAGTTGCAGAGGCACACTCTGTTAGTCACAGCTGGATTTTTTTTCTTAGAAGTGTCTATTGTTTTAATTATTGTTAGACAGCTTTGTCCCGTGCCAGTGAGAAGCATGGGGATGAAGATGAAGTCGTTTAGAAAGAGTTTGTTCCAAATCAACTGAGGTTGTTTGTTGTTTTCTGATTTTTGAGTGTTTTCTCTGAGTCTATCAAATATCCACAATAGCTCATTTTAAAACCTGAAATTGTGCAATTTGAAGAAATGCTATGGACATTGACCTGCAGAGTGGGAGACAGTCTAATAACAGGTGAAGCTGTGAAGCTTTCTTCAGGTCAGACTGATGAAACTGTCACACAGAAACAGGCTATTAGTTACTCAGCTGCATCCGATCTTGGTCAGTGTTCCCCTCAGTGTCAGAGCACTCGGGCCTTACAGTGAATTGGAGATGGCATCTCCACTGGTTTGTGGTAACGTAGCTCCTCCACTGTTGCGGTGGCCAAATTCTTGTTGTCATTTTCGAACCATTTAAAAGTGAAAGAAAAAAAAATGGAGAGGCGTCTGTTAGTTTGACAGCCTGAATTACTGAGGGCAGTTGAGGACTGTCAGTCAAAATGACAAGATTGTAAGTTACTGTCCAGCCTCCGAGTACAACCTCTTGGAACTATTTGCCAAAATTTGGCATGTAGATGTCAGAATGGCAACATTTTTTTTGCGGTGGCAGGCCTGGCCTGTGGAAGAGACATTGAACGAGGAACGACTTGTGGAGCAGATCTCAGGACAACGAGAGTGTGAAGCTAATTGAGGACAAGGAGACTTTCTCTGCTTTGTGTTACCTCCTGGTGATCCCTAACGCCAAGCCTCGGCGAGCGCTTCCTATCTGCTGCTCCAGCTTGTCCCCTGTTACTGTTCAAACAAAAGACCTCGAACGGCCCGTTAAGGCGAGATTATGTCAACCTGGGCACAGTGTACCAACTGTTGCTCCCGCTTCCTTCCTGCTTCAGGGAATAATGCGTTCCAGCGTTTATTGGAGTTTATTATTGGCAGCGCTCACTGACAGGTATGGGAATGCTTTTACTGGGCAGGGCATTGTTCTGGTGGGAAGGTGGGGAGAGCAGGAGGAGGGGGCGAGGGGTGGGATGAGGGTGGCGGGGCTGACGATTCCTTAACACCAACTGATGGATGGGAGGAAATGAGGGATGCAAGTTGCCAAGACCAGGTCGGGACAGCGCTCGTCATCAACTCTGCATCGGTCGTGGGCTAAACCGGTGTCAGAGCCGCATTAGGAAGAGTCAGAAAAGTGTTATTTCTGTCAACAAGTTGCACTGTGTTGGACATGAACTGCACAGATCACAGCAGAGAAGGGAAAAAAAGACACACACACTGGGCTGAGAATGCCAAGTGTCTTAAACACATGACAAGAGCAATTTAGCATGATCTTACACTTGGCACTCTCCGGGGGCGAAACAGGGTGTGAGCCCACACTTGAATTAGAGACTAACAGAGATTAATTTAATACTTGGGAGTTTTTTAATGCCTCACACTTTCAAGTCTACAGCGATTTATTGGATCAGGTTGCCAGCATCTATAAAAATCACATTTAAGACGTAAAAAACAAATATCTTCTCTTGGCCTATATAATTATCTTGCGTTCTCAGATGCCAGTCCCTCTCTCATTGGCCTAAGATAAATATTGGATTGAAGATGGCACAGACGGATGGCACAGGAAGACATAATTCTGTCAACTTGGGTCTATTCAGTGTGGAGATGCCCGATTTAGGTGTACATTTTGTTCTTAAAGCAAAACACTGTGTTTTGTTGACTTGTTCCCCAACCCTCGATGTACTTTCAATGGGGGCTGAAAGGAATCACCGGAGCTCAACGCGCAGTGTGTGGAAATATCTCAGTTAGATATGATCGGTCAGTGCGAGAACACCTGGTTCCTGCCGCAGTCCTCTCGACGCAGGTCTGTTCCACACACACTCCTCCAGCTTGTGTTTTCCACCACCTCTGTGACTTTCTGACTCTGACCATGTTGGAAGTCGTTCTTGACGACGACCACTGCAGGTTTTTTTTTCTTTCCCCATACAGTGGTCGCATTCAGACTGCATGGCGGGACAGCTTATCCTCTCTATACCGTGTAACCACGGCAACCACAGCGAGGGGGAAACGGTACGGGAGCTGATGTCTCCTAATGATTTAGCCTGCCTCTGCTCCAGCAGACGACATGTCTGAGGCGACACTGGAGAGACATTCACGCTGAACAATGTTACCTCACACAAACCGAGCATTCAAATAAATCCCGGACAAACCTGATTTATAGTGAGTTCTAAGCACAGCCTGAAAATGTGCCAATAATTTTACATTTGTATTTGAGATTTTGCAGTGTTATTTTTATTATATTTTCATAAGAATCTTTAATTTTAAAAATAAATGGGTACAACATGTGATTTTTTGGACTCATTCCCATCACTCCTTTTCACTCTATTCTGAGTTCAATATTTCCAACTCGGCCTGTGCCGATAACATCACCCTGTGATGTTCAGGCTTTGGAGAGCCAGGTAAACTTTCCTGGTTCTGACAATTCAAACTGAAGAGCACCGGTGTTGCCAAGCAGCAGGGTGGCAGCATGCATTCACTTGCTGCCTGCATGGAGGTTTCCTTTGTTTGAAATTCCCAAACCACTGCCTCTAAAAGTAAGAACCCCAAATAAGTGGAAAAAAAAGTTTTGTTGTTGAAGTTGGTAAAATTTTCCAAAATTGTATATTGCTGCTATTTCTGCCTGACCTGCATTAGCATGTTGAGCTCCCAAGTCTACCTGGTCAATTGTTTAATGTTGATTTGCAAACTATTTCTCTAAATTCACTTTAAAAGACAAACTGTTGTTGCTAAACACCGACACTATCACTCTATCCGATTAGGAAAGGTGTAATTTCAGTGAATTAATCAATAGGCAGAAATAAGTGTCATTTTCTTTTAAGAGGCGTAGAGTTTGGTAATATTTGTCTCTACCAACGCTGCTATTTTGACTCTGTTGTCAGCGTTGGCTTGAACACGCCGCTGCATGAATACCCCAAAGACTAAATCCTAATGCTAATCCAATATATTTTTAATATGCAGTTTTTAACACTGATATTCAATCAAACCCGAATATCTTGAGGTAATACGATTATGGATTTCTCCCCTCACTGAGAGGGTACTCTTTTCTAAATAGGAAGGTATCAGTGGTTGTTTTATTAGAGGTGGCAGGTTTTATCAGCAGCCAAGGTTGGGCTTATTCATTTGACACAGGTTTAGCCAGTGCGTTGTGACAAAGTAATTGGATTATAAGGTCCAGATTGAACCTGGGAGTATTGTTGAGGACTATGATATCAACCCCCTGTGGTTAAAGCCCTGGGAAACACGTTCCCTCCATACCCGCGGATCTAGAGGGCACATTTTATTTTTCTCCCCGTTTCATCAAACGTTAAATCTCAGCTTTCAAAAAAGCTCGGATTGTGACTGTTGCCTCTTTTGTGGGGGTTTTTTCTCTCCCAAGTATCAAATCTGTACATTTTCCGCAGGGCTTATCCTATTCATGAAAAAAAAGGGAAAAACACATAGATTTGTCTTGGCACACACAGCCTTCAGCAGAGCGTGCAAAATCAATTCAGGGAAGAAGTCTGTACAGACTCCACATGTTTACACACAGCCACACACTCAGTGCAACACATGAACATCGGTTTTTGGCTCACTGCTTTTCCATTCTCTCTGCCTCTGTGTTCGACCGATGTTTCGGCGCAGCGCTGAAGCGCTTCCTCGTTAACTTAAAGTCAGAACATTCAGTACGATGCGAGAGAGACTGGCGCTCGGTGCTGCTTGTTGGCCTTGGCTGTGAATTTATAGCCGCTCCTGCGGCGCCTCGCCGCAGTCACACTGGATGTTTAGTTAGCTCTTTGCTTTGTTTTGACACTAATTAAACTGTCATGCGTTCTTATCAGTCATGGGTCTGTGTCCCTGCACTCTTCTTCTATCTCATGGATCATGCACAGCGTAGGCGCTGTGTCCACCTTGTCCAGAGATACCTTCTTTTTCTTTTTCGTGCTCAATGTCATCAGTTCTGAATGGTTCTGGTCCACGTGAGCATGCTCTGTAAATAAAGATGTTATGTAAGATGGAAGGGTGGATGATTGAAAAGAGAAATGGGTAGATCTGGCAACCTGTCAGAAAGCCTGCCTTGCCCTCTTACCAGTATCATCTCGCTGGGCCCCAGCATCCACGACATCCTACTGCAGCGAGCGCAAGGACGGCTCAAGCACAAAACCCTGAGTTGTAAACAGAGCAGGACAAAAAAAAAGATGTCTGCAGCATTCTGCTCGTGCACATGCATTGGACTCTTTTCTTTGATCTGCTTGAAGCGGCCTCACCCGTCTTCAGTAATAATCTTCTTCACCTTGGAGCCGCCCAGTACAGGCCCAACCCTTCTGTCATTGGCCAACGAATAGCTCCGCAAGGGCAGTTGAGGTTAACTGCTAAGCTTGAGGACATCCTCGCTGTAATTACTGAGGGTGTGTTTCCCCGGCTCTCCTATCCTTATAAGCAGAAGTCTCCACAGCAGCTCTGTCGGAGAAAAACACACCTTCAGTTCAACGCGGGTGCTTCCCAGCACAATATTAGAAGTTGTGCATCATGTAGAAACTCATGTTCAGTTCAGTTTCCCTTTGAGTTTTATTCCTACGTCTGGAGTGAAAACAAAGCTGCAGAGTTTCACTTTAGTTCTCATCGGCCTTGGCCTACTTGACTGAGCTCTGCAGCCCTTTTTTTTTTCTTCCTTTCCTTCCCCCTCTCCCACCTCTGATCCCTCCTCTCTGCCGCTCGTCCTCCTCAGTGCAGTTTCACTGATATTCTGTGTCACAGTCCTGACACAGCACTTCCTCAGTCTCTCCCCGGTTTGAGCTCGCTCCTGCCCCGGAGCACTGACTGCTGCCTCTTTTGGACAATGCCCATCCTTGTTTGCGTCTCCCCCTCATTTCGGGAATCCCGGCATTGCTGGTAACTACGGGCGGGTCGGGATGATGAGGTCACTGTCTCTGTTTAGCCTGCCCTTGCTTTGCCCAACCACCCACCCCCCCAACTCTTTTAATGGCAAAGCAAGGGGGAGGTGGGTGATGGTGGCCTGCTTTGAAACAAAAGAAGCTTTCTCTATTGCGTTGATAAGGTCTGCTGGAGAGACAGACAGGCGGTTGAGGGAGGCAAGCTAATGCAAGTCAAAGACATCCTGCTTTTGACACCTTAATATAATGGGTATTAATGGTTACACCACTTCCAGCACCTATTATTCTCACACCCACTCAGCCTCCAGTGAAATGGCTCTCTCTTTTCCCATTCGCTCATCGTTTAAGTTGACCTGCGTTTTATTGGTCTGGAGTGCAGCAGCAAGACAGGGAA
The DNA here is from genome assembly GCA_032274765.1 of Malacoctenus tetranemus. Taxonomy (NCBI): domain Eukaryota; kingdom Metazoa; phylum Chordata; class Actinopteri; order Blenniiformes; family Labrisomidae; genus Malacoctenus; species Malacoctenus tetranemus. The sequence goes on from JAUESF010000048.1 coordinate 11,729,764, forward strand.
GTTATACATTTACTCCGAGCCTGCAGTTATGTCATCGGAAAGTCGTTTGTCTCCTCACAGTGCGAGCCCTCCGCTCGTGTTTCACCTTCAGATTTAGGAATCTCTTTTACTCTTTTGGAGTCATCGTCCCTAAACGTGAGGCGCTTATCAGGCCGGCCGACCTTCTGCAGAATTACAAGTTCGGTAGTTTGCAAATTTTGGACCTGGGAAGTTCCAAAAACTGTTAGAAACAACATCATCATTGTTTCCGTAGTGACAGATCTTTTCTGAAATCCCATCACCATAAAAGAAGCAGCAGTGTTAAACAAAAGCTGGCTCCACAAAGAGGTGTTTTTCGATTTTGATCAAATCCCTTTAATTGAGCAACTTTTTTCATTTCAGTGTCCAAACTGTGTCGCAAACTCATTCAGTGTGTTTTATTTCTTTTCCCTGGTCTTGATTTGCTTGCTCAATTATTAAGCTCTGAAAGCGTTCACTCTCAAGAGCTCAGCCGTCCATTTGTCTTGATTAGACCTGGCATGTTCCCTGCAATTTATTTTTGCGGTATTGTTCACATTAATCACAAGCAGTTTAATCTTTGCGCATGAGAAGTCATCTTTCCTTTAGGAGCGTAAAACCTGGGTTTGGTACAACATAACCAGTCAGGCATGTTGGGTTGGTTCTGCTCACGCGCACATGGCAAATGTTTGCACATGTGTCCCATGAATGTACAAGTCTTTATCTCCAAAAGGTCAAGTGTTCTTGTGATGTCTGAATTGGAGGCCAGTAACAAGATGGAGAATATTTCCACAGTGAAAACAGCTTATTGATATTTTCTCACCTACACCAGTGACCACTCCCTCTGACCACTTTTCCAATTGTTTTCTTCATATTTTCTTTGCATTAACGAGACTTGTGGGTTCAGGTGAAATCCTAATACAACAGTAAACAGTGTCATCGCTCAGTGAGGACCCAGTCGACAGGCCATAAAGAAAGGAACTGCAGTCCCAGCGGTCTTTTGGTCTGTCGATGGATTTTGTCCCAATCTGAAACTGAAGGAGTCCTGAAACGTGACACCGAAGTTCATTCAAGTTCACTTTCTTTTGTAAATATGTTTGGTTTGCAAAGGATTATGAAGCATTTCTCAAAGCTTTCTTGACCATTCCTGACCAGTTCCTCCCTCCCTCACTGTTTATATGAGGACAATAAACAAGCCTCCTTTTATATGATGAAAAATGTACGGCCTGGTTGGGCTCTTTCTTCTCCAATTTAATTATTTGCTATAGATCAGTCATTTTCATAACCTTTGCCAGCATTATTCTCACCCACAGCTTTTTGTCAAAGGCTTTAATTAACTCTTATTTTGGTTGACGAGGATTGTGTTTTCATGTCTTAATATTTGAAAGAAGCCACACCGCCGCCGACAGCCTCATCAAACCCACCCGGTTAATAATCAGTGCAACAGCAGAGGTGCAGAAAAGTGGTGGATGGAAGAGGTCAGACTCAGTACTTTCAGTACTTTTCCATACGAGCTTCATTTACCGTTTTGGCGACAGGACATCCTTTGGCACAACCCTTTCCTGGGGATCGTGTAATAGGAAGCATAGTTTGTGAGGATTAGGCTATTATAAGACATTCCTTTAATACCCAGGAAGATTGTATTTTTCCATCACCCTGCATTTCAAAGCCATTGCCGGCACTGCTTTTTACTGACTCCCCGACAGTTTTCAGTTCATTGTCACTGTTTTCCAGCGGTGTCTCTGTGCTTAAAAGTCCCGTCCCCTTTAATGATTCCTTTCAAAGTCATCTGACTGATTGTATGAGTCGGGCTGCAAACTCTGGGGCCCAGAACAACTTGGAGTGGATGCTATAAAACGAAGCCACTCGCTGTTTGTTCGCGGTGCAGAAAGGGTCTGAGTTTTTCAAACAAACCTGTTGAACCGTCTAAGGTGGCGGCTCAGCGTGTCTTTGGGTCGTTCTTACACCTCCACTCTGGTGTCTCCCTCAGCACCTGGTCCAGTGGGATGCTGGGAACCCAGAATGTCTGCTCCAGCTGGTGAAGGAGCTCATTCAGCAATACCATCAGTACCAGTGCCAGCGTCTGCGCGAAAGCTCCCGGCTGCTCTTTGAGTACGACAGCCTGCTAGAAGATCCCAACTACGGACGCAACATGGAGATCTATGCCGGGCGCAAGAACAGCTGGGTAAGGACCCCTTCAGAGAGTTTGTGTTCGTGATGTCCCAAAGTTTTTGTGTGTTTCTTTTCAAACTAAAGTGTTGAGTTCTCTTCATTGGAAAATGCATCAAGAATCAGTGGAGATACCAGAAGAATAATGAAAAACCACTGATAGATCTGTTGCTAGGATCCATTCTTTAGTACATCTGAAATCTGCCAGGTTGGGCCCTTTGGCCTCTGACCTCTTACTTCCGTCCTGATTTTGACGCAGCCCTAGATTTGATCCACTTCTCATGTATTTGTTGTTTTTTCATGTTCCTTCTCTCCCTCTCTCCGTTCCTCCGCTCCCATCTCACCCCAGCCGGTAGAGGCAGATGGCCGCCCACCTCTTGAGTCTGGTTCAGTCGCTTGTGTCTTCACGGTAAAAGGGGAGACGATCGTCCCCACTGTTGCCACGAAAAATTCTGCTAAATCCCAAACCTATTATTTAAAGTGGCATTAGAGGAGGACGGTCTGTTTGGAGGCATTTTTAAATACAATTTGATCAATAGCAGGAAGTGGGATCAGAGTTTGATGTGTTGTATCCCCAAAATAAACAAATCTGGTAAAGTAACGATCCTGGGAAGTCTGTACTATTATTAACATCATTGATGATTCTTCTTTGAATTAGATTACACAGTTGTCGCGTCGACACTTTATTCAAAATGCCCAATACATCAGGTAATGTCTGAGATAATTGTACCACCACGTTGGTTTTTTGTGTGTGTGTCTCTGTGTAAAGACCCATTCTTCAGAAGACAATGGCAATAGCTGGTGAACAATGCATGATCCAATTTTCTGCCTCCACCACAGGTTGTGCATTTAGATTCAGTTGTTGGCTTCGGGAACATCACATTGAATACGTTTCTCCAACACACGGCCTGTGTAATTCCAAATAAAATGGCTAATGAACACAATAGGAGCATTAATAAGCCAAACTAATGGTCTGAATCGCATGTTACAGCGTGAACCAAAGCAGTTCAGATGTGCTATACGAATGCAGGAGGAGGTTTAAGGCAGCAGGATGACAGAGGATCATGATGTAGCAATGTGTAGAAAGGACAACAGGTTACAGGAATGGTTTCCTGTTTCTCTTCTGTTCTTTCACATCATCTGATCTCCCAAATGTTTCATCTAAATATCAGGATTTTTTTTTCTCTATTGCAGACCGGAGAGTTCTCAGCCCGCTTCCTCCTCAAGCTTCCTGTCGACTTCAGCAACATTCCCGTCTATCTCCTAAAGGTATTTAATCACCAGCGTCATGCGTGTTTTTCTGTCCCAGAGTCTTTCACGTCGCTGTCAGAAAGACTGATGTAGGTCGAAACCAGTTCCTTACTTAATGCTACCAAATGTGGTCGTGTTACAGTCTCACATTACTGTTTAATGCATCGTTCCCAGCTCTGCTTGCCACTCCATATGAGAGATAAGAATCTCGCTATTTTCGGGAGCATCAGAGAATTCGGTAAATTTAGCATGGTCCTGTTGCCAGTGCATCAGAGCAGCAGTGCATCATGACTTCCCCACATCACAGAGCTGCAGACCTGGCTGCAGAAAGTCGGAGCCTCCTTCAGATATGATCACAGCTGTGCATTTGTTGATGTGTGTTTGTGCCTGTGTGTGTCGATGTGTTTGGATTATGCACAGGGATAACAGTAGGGTTTATTTTTAATGAACTTCAGTGCAGCTTCATGCGTGTGTGTGTGTGTGTGTGTGTGTGTGTGTGTGTGTGTGTGTGTGCGTGTGCGTGTGCGTGTGTGTGTGTGCGTGCAGACTCCAGTCTTGGGGGCTGTGAGTTGACTAATCAGCAAGCCGTCACTGTCGATCTGCTCTGAGCCGTGTGGTGTCTGGAGGCAGCTTAGCCCGAACACACTCTCTCTCCCTCTCTCTCTCTCTCTCTCCCTCTCTCTCTCTCTCCCTCCCTCTCTCTCTGCCTCTCCCTCTCCATCTCACTCACCCTTCTCTCACTCACTCTCTCCTTCATCCCTAGTTATCTTTACACCCTCCCCACCCCCCTCTGATCTATCTTCCTCCAGCCGCCTGCCGCACGCTGGAGGCCCCAGCTCTCTGGCCTTTACTGCCTGGCCCCTTGTTTGTGCAGGGAAATGATGGTAAACATAAGGGAAACAGCAACCATCATCAGCCTTTGTGCCCCCCCTCCCTCCAGCCCACCCTCCCTACATGTCTGTCAGACCTGGAGCCCTGAGACGCGTCTCAGTTTGCAGGCTCTTTTGAACGGACTCATCCAAAGTCACATTTCCCAGCCAGCCAGGGTGGAATTTTTATTTATTTCCCCTCCGCTCCCTGATTGTCTCGAGGCAGGAAAGTTTCCAGACTCAACCCTCAGGGTTTCTCTCTTGGTAACATGTTTTTTTTTTTATTTTATAAATATATATTTATATACATATATGCTCCAAAACAGGCAGGCACGCTGTCACTTAGAGAAACGAGGCACACGCTGACACCTTTAACCAGTGGGTGGTGGTGGTGGTGGAGCCAGTGAAACAATATTGTCAAAGAAGAACTCTCTGTAATATTTAGTGATTTTATTAGAGTCGAAATCTTGGATGTGGATGAACATTCCTGTCACTCTAATCATATCATTTTCATTGCTTCTCCCATGTCTGCACACACACGCAGGCGCGCACGCACACACACACACACACACACACACACACACACACACACACACACACACACACACACACTGGCAGTATTATGCTGTATTTGGCAGCTAGGGTATACATAGTATCACCCAGAGAGCGCTTGAAGACTGAGGAAGAGTATCGACTGGCGGAGAGGAAAGTAATGAACATCAGCCCACACCTTGTCCACCTACGCATTACAGAGGAATGGGATTATGCAGCATATAGGCTGGACTCTAAGAACATAAATGTACTGTACGCCAAGCCAATGACCTGAATTCTCAGTTTGACAGTTGTCATGCAATTAGCTCTGTCAGTGTGAGTGCCGTCTCGAGCCCCTCGCCCCCCACCCCCACCCCCCCGCCGCCCCATGCATTGCACGTTTCCGCCCTGCCGTCGCACACTGTTGTAGAGCAGTTGAAGTGCAATTAATGAATTCCTGCAGTTAAGCTTCTGACTGAGCACACAAACATACCCTATACGCTCCCTATATGAGGCGTTACGAGTGTGTTGAAGTGAAGCACATTCATGTTCATGTTTCTTTTATATTAATAGCACTTCCTACGTGATGCTTCGTGGGTAAGTGGGATATTATCCCCAGCTTGTGGGTCAGCGTTTAGGCTGAGCAGGAATTATTCAGTGTCGGTCCATTAAGTTTGAGGCATTCCATTGTTTGTTGGAGTTGAAGACCCCAGCAGAAGGGTGTCAACACAAGAAAAACTTGTTTTTATATCATTCCTTTTTTTTTTACTGGTCTGTCTGCATTCTTTAGTCAATTTCCTTCTGGGACTTTCTGAGTTCTTCTCTGATTTCCTGGATTTTTTAATCTTTTCCTGACTGATTTTTTTGTCATTTATGTAGTTCATGTTTCTATTTTAATGATAATAAATTGCGTTTGCAGACCACAGACAGTTCATCCAGCAAATAAAGAAGCTTCTTTGCGTCGCATTCTGTTGTTTTAGTTGGCAGATGAGAGCCCATCCCACTGTAACACAGACCTGTGCAGACAATACATGCAAAGTTTCTTTCACTTCGACATAGTTCTACATTCAACCTGTGACAAATTGTGCTTGTATTTAGGTGCCTTTGGGCAAGACACCAAACCCCAATTGGTTCCCAGTGGTGTGTGAGCACCTTGCATGGCAGCTGTCACCGCTGGTGTGTGAGTGTGTGTGTGTGAGATTGTATGCCTGAAAGGGGCAATGTGACAGATGAGCGTGTAAAGTGTGTTGAGTCTGCCGGAGCGTTGATGTCTGCTGCAGACGTGAGGAGTATAAGGAATGTGAAGTTGAGCATGGAGAGACAAAGTGCATGGCAGACATGGTGATTCTGACTGTGGACTTGTCCGTGTTCCTTCAGTGTTGTTGCTCTCTAATAAGCACTCAGAGTCATGGATCCTCGATACTGTGTTTCGGTGTCCGAGCAGCACCTGAAGCAACATGCAGGCCTGGGCTCCGTATTGTTCCAACATCGGGATCTTTTGGTCTCAACACCAGCTCAGCCTTCAAGATGGGTTGTATCCTGCCTAATAGAGTCTTTGGGAAAAAACAAGTCAGTACTTCAAAAGTCAAAGAGGTGGTGCTTTTCAGACAGAATTCACGCCATCAGCCAGGTGCTGCAGGTAGAGGTCAGACTGTTGACCCTGATTTGAATCAACGCCGCCGTCAATTCGGCGGACGTCCTTGCTTGAGGAGGCAGGGTTTGGCAGTGAAGCGGAAATCTGTTCAGACACAGGCGAGTCCGCGCTGCGAATGAACGCCGAGATGTTGCTGGTGGGCACAGAGCTGTGGAGGACAACTGTTACCTGGAGCCAAGCATCCGCGTGGTCTGAGCTCACCACAGTGGACATGTTTACCTTCCTGCATGGGCTGCCCTGCCTCGGGGAGGGGGGAGAAATACTGGGCTTTTTTTTCTCTCTCTCTCTCACTCTTTTTTAAAAATGCATTTATTAAATTATTTCAGAGGGGGCAGCCTGTCACGGTCCAAACGGAAGAGTTGGAAGGACACTGAGAGCGAAGATGGAGAGAAGTGAAATGCACACAGATGGATGTTGGCAGTTTTCTCCCCCTGTAAAGGCCACGCCGTCCTCCCGGGCACTGATTTACTGTCTCATCCTTTGATCGTACCTTGACCTCTTGCTTGTTACCCATTTGAAGCTGCTTTTACTCATACCCTCTCATTTGCCACCCGACCTTTGACCTCTCGACATGTCAGTGTGCTTTGGTCAGGGTTCGTTGCATGGTTGGCGTTTGCAGTGCAACAAGCCACAAGGGGCAGCAGGTTTTTTTCTTTCAGTAATGCATATTCTTTCCGTTTAATTACAGCCGTGACCTTTACTTCAAATAAGATTTTTGTTTGTTTGTCCATCTGCCTGTTTGTGCTTATGGACTACATATATGTGCAGTGGCGGCTTCCCTTTAAGTGTCTGCACTGATCAGCGCCGAGTGACACCACATTCGTGACTGAGCCCTCTGCTCTCGCTTCACTTGAGCTTTGTTTCCCCCACAAGCACTGACCCATGTCACTGGCTTTAAAGTGACTGCTGTGTGTGTGTGTGTGTGTGTGTGTGTGTGTGTGTGTGTGTGTGTGTGTGTGTGTGTGTGTGTGTGTGTGTG
>JAUESF010000048.1:11737313-11756842 GCA_032274765.1 Malacoctenus tetranemus
GTGTGTGTGTGTGTGTGTGTGTGTGTGTGTGTGTGTGTGTGTGTGTGTGTGTGTGTGTGTGTGTGCGCGCGCGTGCGAGGTCCAATAGGTTATTTCAGGTGACCCAGTCTTTGCCAGCTAATAAATCTATGCTATGTAGCAACGTGTGCTCAAACATCAAGCGCGAGGGTTCGCTGTTCCACTTGCCTGCAGAAGCCGTCCCTTCATTGAGCCATGCCGTCAGACCTCTCGCTGAAATTACTGCCACTTGAATCAGTTCTTTAGACAACAAATACGGGAGCCAGTCTGTTATCTCGGCCAGCCTAAAAAAAGCTTATTCCACACGCATCAGTGTCAGCGTGCAGGCTGACCGATAAATGGCTGAACACTGTTTTATACAAGTTCCATCAATGTACGAAGCCCAGAAATTGAGCTCATAGTGGAGCCGGATGATTAATCACAAGACTCTGTGATGCAATTTTACATGTATGTTCAATGTGAGTCAGGAAGTTCCATTATTTCTGGCTGTTTCTGAGGTCCCGAACTGACCAATGGTGGATTTCATCATTGAGTTGTGTCTCATTCAATAAACAAGTGACCTAATTATGGAGTTGCTTGGCATTTTTCTGGCAAATGTTGACTCGATTTATCATTTACACAACATTTAACTTACCATTGAATCAGTCATGCACCATTTGGCCAACCAATGGTCACTTCATCCGGTTTTGGGAAGCAATCTATCGTCCAATAGAAGGATGTCGGGGCCGGTCTTGTAGTCTGACCAAATGATTGCCTTTTAAGGAGCTAATGAACAATTTGTGGATCTTTCTAGCTTTTGTGCTAAGCCGTCATTTGCTAACAACCACAGTTAGTTTGTTGGGGGGGGGTGAATCCAGATGAAACAGCATGTTTCCTAAATGCTGTTACAATGTACCTTTCAGACCTGTTTAATCTCTGCAAAGCCTTCCACCTCCCCTGTTTGCTAGCTGCAGAGCTGACCCGAGGCAGGGCTGCATTGAGCCCAGGGCATCCCTGTATCCTCATTTTGTCTGAACAAGCTGTGCATGCTTCAACAAGAGCACTTGCATCTAATTATTTGTACTCTAATTATTTTGGTCTTGCATCCTCATACCCCTTCCCCCCACCGCATACACACGCGCACGCACACACACACACACACACACACACACACACACACACACACACACACACACACACACGCGCGCGCGCGCGCGCACACACGCACACACACACTTTAACCTTCGAAGCTCCACAGGCAGCAACTGACAGGGGAGGGTCAGGGTGAAGCAGAGCCGTGGGCTTCCGCGCTGTCTTCTTGTTTATTATACCGGCGTCACAGACTTGATTATTTCTGTACTTCCTGTTTCTTTGCAGTCCTTTTTTTTTTTCAACGGATCAATCCAAGTATCAGCTCTTCGTTTTGCCAAAAATAAATGCAGGTATCGATTCATCCATTTGGTCATTTCCTTTTTGATTTCCTGCTCCCGTCAGAATCCCTCTTTAGTTGCGGTGGACCGGCTTCGATAAACGCTTCACAGAAGAGGTGGAAAGCGACTGATGTCTCCGGAACAATCTCGTCAGAGCGCATCCCTAATGCTGCTCGGGGCGGTTGTGTTTTTTTTAAACCAATGCTACTGTCTACTACCTTTGTAGCAGGAAGTGGTGAGCGCAATTGTAGCCCACTCCTCCTCCTCCTCCTGGGTCACAGGTGAGGAGTTTAGGCCCGATTCCCTTCTATTAGTGGGGTGAGTGGCCAGAAGCGGAGCGATGCAGCCTGTGACAGCCAGCCGGTCTTGTTGTTGTTTCTGCATCTGGGACCTTTTGAACAGACCCCATCACTTTAAGGAGAGAAAAAAAAAACAGTAATTTATGAGCTCCGACCTGCTGACGAGCTTTTCCTCCACTTCAGTGTTAAATGGGTTATGAAGGGATCAAAGCAGAAACATTAGCGTTACCGAGAGGTCAGCTTTTGATTGATTCGTGGGGCTGAAAACGTAGGTGTTGTTTATTCAAAGCAATTGATTTTACCCTCCCACTCTTCGCCTCTTTGTATTTATTTATTGGCTAAGTGGGGTTTTAAAATAGACGAGGAATGTTAACAGCGGTCAGTCAGTGTTTGCCAAGTAACAAACTCAATTATAGCAAACAATACAGCCGGGATCTGAGCAGTGATTAGTTGCATTTAAAGCTGATTGATGATATTGATGGTTATTGTCTCTCGATATCATTGGAAGTTTCAGCAAGACATGAATCAATAAAAAAACAAGTCTTTGTTTTTGCTGGCAGATTAAATGGTTCAGTCCTTTTAGTGGATTCACCTTGAGTCCGGTTTCACTGATCGTCAAATTCTTCACGTTTTGACTTCTTTTTCTTTATCTGTTTCTTTCCATCATAAATGAGCTTTTTTTTCTCACTTGTCTCGAACAATTCGAGTGACTCAAGATTTCTCTCATTATTTGTTAAGTCTGCCAAATCCTACGATTTGCTCTTGAACACAAGTGATTTGGTAAGCACCTTCAATGATACGTGCACCACTGCTTTAGATAATGTAGCTCCACTAAAACGTTTATCTAAATCCTATTCATTCATTGTACCACCTCGGATTACTGAAAAAAGCCGAGGCATCAAAAGCGAGTGTAGGAAGACTGAAAGCCTGCCGAAGAAAGCGACGCTCTGAGTACAGTATGAGCGCATGAATTTTTTTATTACACTTGCATCACGGCAAAACTGAAGATTCAGGGGTAAAAGATTTGTCAGAGTTCATCGAGCAGCCAGCAGAAACCCAGGTTTGATGATTAAAAGGACATTTTGTTCAGCGTGCTTTGGATCTGGTGGTGTCGCTATTGCCTCTAAATACACACTGGGAGAGGTTTGTCACCTTTCTGACTGTCGTGCCTCCATCAGTAACTGGCACCAAGGTGAACTTGGAGGCTTCGCACGAGGTTCCTGCACCCTACATCTCCAAGGTCCCCATATGCTTAGAAAATATTCAAGAGACGCCCACCAACTGACACACGCTTGATAATAGCCAGGTCGACGTCTCGTCGATGGCACATCTCTGACAATGTGACAATCTTTGCCCTGACCATCTAAAAAGTATCTTTTACTTCTTTATTATTTTCTGCTTGAGACAGTGTTTGCTGGAACAGCTTTAGACCGGCACTGTAAAGCGATGTAGTAAATCTGGAGGATATCAGCATTTTCACGGCGTTATAAGAAGAGCTAACGTGTTTATTTTGAAATGACAAGGAAGAGACTGAAATCACGAGTCCTCTTCAAATGTGCCTTCGATAATCGAAGTTGCTGCCGGTTGATTTTGTGTGCACTCTGTGGGCACATCTGTGCATGGAATAATTGTACATCCTCTCTCTCTCTCTCTCTCTCTCTCTCTCTCTCTCTCTCTCTCTCTGTCTCTCTCTCTCTGTGTCTCTGTCTGTCTCTGTGTATTTGCCTGTGTGGGATTTTTCCACCGTTTCTCATGTTTGCCTGGGCGATTACACAGAACAGGTTTATTCTTTCACAACACATATCACAGCTGTCAGTCACATCTCTGTTATCTAACGCAGACAATTCTGCTGTGCTGTGATGTGTTGTCTTCCCAAATAGTCATCAAACGGCAATTGAGGGGTTGCTGCTGAAAACGCTCCGTGAGCTGACTTTTGGATCTTTGTTTAAGTTGCTATAATCTGGTGTGCAAACAACACCTTAGGTTAAGCTACAGATGTTAGCTTATTACAGTGGTGTCCCTCATTGGAAACCACTCTTTAGAGTTGGAATAGTAATGCTACTCTTAAAAAAATCATTTTCACTCAACACCTCAAGTCTCAACAGCGACTTCCCCCAGAGGGTCCTCAACAGCGCCCCCTCCAGGTGTGCCGGGACGATGCGTTGCCAAACGATAGCGCGGCGGCTCCACCTCATCTCTCCAACAGAGATCAGCCGCAAACCTCATGAGGCTGCCGCAGCTGCAGTCTTCTTACCTCTCATGTTGCCACATAATTGCTTTCTCAATCCACTCTGGTGCCCCCCCCCTCCCCTCTTGTTGTTGCGGTCTTTCGGTTCGAGGTCCCGTCCCCCCCCTCTGCTTGCACGGCAGTTGGGCTTTTGGAGAAGTCGTGGTCGAAGATAGCCCTCTGCATCACATGATGGCAATCTGTCGCAACTCTCGCCGCGCAGACCTGAAAAACAAATCTTAGGACACTTTGAACAACCATGCGAATTGTCTTGCAAGTTGCAAGTTTTTGCCTTTTTGACAGGACTCATCATCAGTGTTTGGATATTTTGAATGGAAGCACAAAAACTCCCTCTAAAACACAACAAAAACAGATTTTTATGAGGCCATGTCAACAAACATCAGGATGTATCAAGTAAAAAACATAAAGAGCAGGAATATCAAACCCCTTAAAGTCCGAAAAATCAAAGCGACAAGTTTGCATGAAAGAATTTTAAAAGGTTTTAAAAATCTGTGCGTCACAATGTTGCTCTCATCTGTTTACTGCAGCAGGTTGCATGAGGATCAGGCATTAACATCCTGTTTAATGACCATCCTGAGCTTTTCTATTAAACTTGGGTGCAGACATTGTCGAGCGATTTAGAGCTCAAGAACACTCACCTCATTATCTTTGGTCTGTGGAGCTTCCAGGCTGTTTGCTGTCGGCCGTCCTTTGCTGCTAAATGACATTTCATTACAAAAAGTCACTTTTAGTCAGAAAACTGAACTTGTGTGTCCCGTTGCATTTTGCAGCCCTTATTTTAACCAGCATCTTGATCCTTTAAAATACACGTACATGTAGGCACAAAGTTCTGTTAATGCTGGGATCACAGTCCAACTTTTATTAGCCTCTTAACGGCTCTTCCATATACAGGTGTGACATACTTCTTGTATATTTCAACACTTAGATTTACATTCTGTCACACTATTGGAATCACTTTTTTGAGGTAAAGTTGAAAAAAACCCTACATCAGAACCAGTTCTGCTCCTTGCACGACAGAAGGTGGAACAATAAAAACCACGGAGACATCAAAACGTTACCTGTGAACCACTCCCGTGTATTATCATTTCACCAGGCTGTTCGCAGCCCTCCGTCCCGTTTTATGGAGGAGCTCTTGAGCCTGTGCGTGACTGCTGAGCATTGGGTGCCAAAGCGAGTGGTTGTAATTTGTGGCCCTGCCGTGCCCTTGCACGGTAAACACTGACTAAGAGCTCAGGAATCTTAAGAGCTATAAAATAATTGCAGGTTCCTCCCATAATGCTTAGAGCGCGCTGCTCCTTCGCCTGGGCTCTGCCTCAACTGTCTCCTCGCTCCCTTTTTGTTCGGCCTCGACATGAAAAAGAAAAGTCCCCGTTTTGTTTTTTAATGCAGAAGGTGCACACCTGCTTGCTTATGACCAAAGTCCCTCAATAATGGCAAGAAAGTGATTGAGGCAATCAACTGTTATTAAGGCTTAACTAATGATGATTGCTCTGCAGCTTCTCTGTGAGTTTTGAAAAGGGGATTAAAGCCTTCGCCTGACAGTGCAGCCCTGTGAAACGTGACAAGCACCAGTCCTCATGACTTCGAGGCCCACCTGTTGCTTCTGTTGCGGGCCAAAGGCTGCTTCTTTCTGACGCTAACATGCTTCAGCCACACTGACTTTGGATTCTGCTCGACTTCACAGCAGCTCGTGTTCTAATCTCTCGTTTGTTTCTCGTGTTCCTTGCGTTCATTATTGGAAGTGTGAAGCCTCCAGCTGCGCTCCAAGAGTGAAACCCAAGCTTATCAACGCGCACTCGTTTCATTGTCATCCCCGCGTTTTGAGAGGCCCGTTTTCAAAGTGAAGGAAGCTTCACTGAAGCACCGAGACGTGGCATTTAGTAGGAAAGCAAGTTGCCCAAAAGACATCGTCAAGTAATTGCCAGTTTGGGCTTCACTAATGTAGTGTACGGCGGAAATCTGAAAAGGCCAGCCAGAGCTTCCATGCAGATAAACAATTATGTGGCTTTTAAACGGTGGATGTATTATAGCTTGGTATGCTCTCCGAGATGAATTTAAATGTCACACATAAAAGGTCTAAAACGGAAATACGAAGTGACAGTGCATAAAGTGTTAAAAACAATATTCTTTCAAGACTTTACTTCATCCGTATTGTGTGAGGACCGACGGTGACGCCGAATAATGTACATTTCAAATCGCTGGTTTCCCGTCAGTGGCGATGTGCGTAATATCTGCTTCTCCATGCCTCAGAGTCCGAACCGATGGCAGGAAACGCACACTCCTATTCGCCATTTGCTGACGCTGCTAACTGAAAGTCTGTGTTGCAAGACTCGGGTCGCAGTTGCAAAACAGTGGGATACATTGAGTCGGTGGGTTGTGGCTTGTTTATCTACCGTGAGCGTCACATCAGGAGGGAGGACGCCAGTGGTCTTTTTGACTTTTTACAGACGTCACAAGGCTCTTTGTGGTTTTTGTTCTGTTGTAACAAACTCAAGGAATAAAGTTTGTTATTGAAATATTGAAAAACATAAACATGTTCTGTGGATTTTTTAAAGCCTTAATTTACCAGTATGATATTTAAACAGTCCCAACACAACCACCTCAACCTGCCCATTCCACAGTCCATATTAAGTATGATATCTTGATGCATTTGAACAAAACTGCATCCTCTGAAAGTTTTGGTTGTTCATGATCAGAGGAGAAAAACACCTCATTGTATTGAAGTCTATTACAGTAGTTTAACTGTGTGAAATTACTGGAGGTCCATAATTTCGGAGCGATCTGCCGTGCTCACGAGTTCTTTGGGTCAGCGAGTCCTGCTGTGTTACTGCCAGGTGTTCTAACATCTGGCTCCCACTTCTGAGAAACAGTCACACAACGGGAACTTTAAAAGAGTCTAATAGAAGCTCGTTCTCTCCAATAATAACTTGCTTTCATCTCCCTCGTGTTTCGGGCAGTCGTGAAGAAAGTGCAAATCAGCCACCCAGTGTCCACAGTACCAAAAATCAAAGGACACCTGCGCTGTAGCGTGTAAGCAGCTAATGTTCAGGGCGAGTTTTAATCATCGGTACATGCGAGTGGCCTCTGAGTCGGCCCCGCTAAAGCACCTGCTGCTGTAGTAAAGTTGTTGAGGTCTTATACAGCTGCTGGTGCAGTGGAGCAACAGCAGGAAAGCTGGACTGAAGGGAAACATGTTCTGTGTCACAAAGACACCTCACACAACAAGATAAGCATTTAAATGAGGTGTTGGTTCAGGGAAAGGTCAAGGGTTAATAATTTGCCACTGAAGTGTCACTTTCTTTAACCTATTAGGTAAATAAACACAAACCAATTCCTTGACAACTGGTTTTAAAAATCTTTCAACAGTGAGCTTCACAGCCCGAAATTAGAAAACTGGTTGCAGGAAATGGATGGAAAAAGAGATGCTGTTATAATTGAAAACTCTGATTTGTTTCAACTTTGAAGCTACGGGTTGCAATTTCCCCCTGTTTTTTAAAGAGGTCTAGGGAAGCCAGTCAGCTGGTGACACTCATTGAGTGTTGGTTTTGAAGGCTCGTCTCGGTGGGGTCACCCAAAAGTTAGAAGAGCTTAAATGTTTGAGATCAGGCTGCCGGATGATGGACGTGCTCTGACAGTCAGGCCCGAATGAGGTCACTGTGCTTGCTTGTGAAAGTGATGTGATTGCCTGACGATGTTTGGCGTTTTGCCAGATTCTCCCTTTTCCTCGGAACCCTTCACACATCGGAGGGCGGGACAGTTCCAGTAGATACGCAGTGTTTGACACACTCGCGCCGACGTCCCAGAATCACTTCGCTCTTCCTCTCTAGGAAATGTTGGGCAAACATACGAAAAAAGTTGAACATATTCTGAGCGCTCCATTGTTTTATGTTCAGTGATTTCAAGTAAATACCAAATAAAAGCATGTCAGGCCTGCTGCCGCTGCTGCACGCTGGCACCCTGGAACAATTTGTCATACAGATTGTAAAAGGTCCCGCGAGGATTGTTCCGCGGCAGCATGAGGTCATTTTCACATAACTGCTCGGTCTGACTCAAGAATATTGCCTGTAATAGATGTGACTGCGCATGTAGACGCCTGGATATACTGTAACAGTCATCCCGATCCCTAAAAATAGAAAGCCCATGGAAACCAGAAAGCACTTGATCCATCTTCTTGTAAATATCAATTTGTGGTTAGTGATGCCCACACCCTGAAACACCCACAGAGCCAAATGTAAATATTTGAGCCTCTGACATAACTATTACCGTTCACCTCCAGCAGCACTTAGCTGCCGCCTCGATGTGTTTTTCAGCCTTAAAAGTTGCTATCAAAGTATAAACCAGTCGCTCAGTGGCATCACTTTATTCAAGTCTTTGACGGAGAGTCGGTGAAACATTCTCTCCCTCTTTCGAGGGGCTGTTTTTTCTGAAAGGTACTCACGAGGAAGGACAACACGAGACATACAGTACAGCACGTACAATGCTAAAATACCATATCAACAAGACGTGTGAAAACTGTGTGGGCATGTGGAGGCTGTGCTTGATACACATCTCCCTGAACCTCCTGTATCGCTGCATTAGACGGGGCACGGCAGCCTTGGCAAGAAAACCAGGCAGGACTTAAAACCGAGCAGCAGGATTACACGCATCCACTGCCGCAGCCAGAAGGCTGCACCAGCAAGCCTGCAATGGCACTGCACACGTGGATAATGATACGCCTTTTTCATCAAACCCGTTTCCTAATTGATATCCTTTTTCACTCTCCCTGCATTGAAAGAGCCCGACCGAGCGCCACCAAGCCGGCTCTGGCTTGGCTGCATTTTGTCTCCTCACAGGTGTAACTAGTAGTTGCACCAGAGGGATGTTGTTGTTTTTTTACCCCAGTGTGTCTTTACTGCAGTCCTGCTGCTTCATTGACACAAATTTTCACCCTGCGATGAAGCGCTTCCTGTCCAAACTCATTCATTGCCCCTTTTTGCGGGTTTTTGCCTCGAATCAAGCATCAAGTTGTCCCACAATCAGCTGGGATGTGTCGAGACTGGTGCCTTCGTCTGCCGGTGCCTCAGGTGGTGCAACAGGTTTGGTTTGCAGCCACAAATGTACTGAAATTATATGGCAACTGACCATTATTTGGCTCTTCCTGTTGTGGCTGCAGGGAACGGTTTGGGCAGTTGCCACAGTCCACGTTGCCGCCCTGTTCGTGCTGTCCCAGTGAGGGTTTGTACGTACGTTCTGTCATCATTTCTCCTTTGATTAGCACTGCTCTATTTCAAAGGATAAAACCAAAGTTGTTTTTTTTCTTTTATATATGTATGTTTATTTTCGTGCTTTTCTCCACCGCGGTGGGTCGTAGAGGCCTCCAGTGTGAATGTGACAAGGTCAGAAGGTTTGGTGGCAGCTCCTTTATGTTGCACATCCTCACCTCCACCGCGCTGCTGTCCACTGACCCGTCACTTGCAGCGTCTACCCCGCTCGCTGCATCGACAGACGGGGCTGTCAGAAAGGTCACGCCCCGAGGTCGTCGGGAGTCAGGCGTTCTCCCATCATTCCTTGTCGTGACACATGACTGGTGGCACAGAGCCTCGTCGCATGACGGGGCGACTTAGCAAGGAAGAAAAAAAGGGAACGCGAGGCCCCTTGACCTTTCCCTTTTCCCTCCTCTTCTCATGTGTGTCGTTCTCCCACACTCGTCATCCTCGATGAAGCAACGCCGGACACAGCTGCATGTTCTTCCAAAGAAGTGAGAATTTGTCAGAAGCACCTTGGCACACTATCAGCTGAGGATGAGGAGGACGAGGACGAGGATGACACACGTTTGGCCTATTAAGTCTTTCCGTATCATATCATAGCTAGGTGTGGGACCATATGTGGTGACTAACGCCACCAAATGCTGGTGACGCTGTTGGATTGATAATTGTTTGCACATGATAAACAACATATTCCTCGCTGTGCCTGAGTCACCTCTTGCATCATGATGTCGTAGCAGAAAGGAAACACGGAGAACATTATTTTTTTCCCCCAAGAAGATGACACTGTGCGCCATCACTGGAATCAGGTTTGCTTTACTTGTGTCTGTGCGAGTCCCACAGTCAGTGTGCTGCTCTCTGTTTCCTTAGAATTTTGATGGGATGTTTGAAATTTTGTCCCTCAATTTGTAACTAGAACTTCTTGTACGAAGGTATCCACAAATTCCTGCTGTTACACTGAGACTTATTTACAGCACCAGCTGCACCGTATCAGGTAATTCTATGGGTGTAAACAATATTTCATAATCACACTAAAAGAACAAACAAGAGAGAAAAACATATAATTTTGCTCCTTCTTCTGTATTGATGCTCCTCACATCCCCGAGGGGACACATAAATAGATGAAGCATCCATCTCCTCCATGAAGATCTGATGAAATCCCCCTTTGTCTTCAGCAAGAGGCAACAACTGAAGCTTCGATCACCTTCTTCTCTGATGGTGGACGTCAATGGCAAAAAGCACAGCGTGAGGACATGTAGGACCTCAGTGGAGCGGGGGAGTCAGCGAGAGGTTTAGGTGCTCTGAGGGCACCAGTGCTCCAGTGACCCCAGTATGACTCCTTGATAACAAAGGTCACGCCAGCCTCTCGTACCACCCCCCACCCCCACACACACAAATCCACAATCAGCCATTAACTCCCACCAACACGCTCCCACCCACACCGTGTCTCAGAATCCCACCCACCTGCCCGTACCCCCAGCTGAGCATCAGAGGTTTCCTGTTTTGCGTTCTCAGGAGAATACCCCCCCCCTTTCCCTCCAACACCACCTACCTCCTTCTCCTCCTCCTCCTCCTCCTCCTCCTCTATCACCCTCCTCCCCTCCTCCCCACAATTCCCCACGCCTCCATGGAATTACTTCCATCTGGCCTACTTTCCGCCCTCGCTCTCTATCAAGTTCTACACTATCTATATGTTGTTTTTCTCCAACACCTCCAGATGTTCATCTTCCTAATCCTGCCTTTTGTTTTTTTTCTTCCTTCACTTTGGTCCTGCTGTCAGTCAGCATGAATTTAGCTCTCAAATCTTTGCCTTCCTCCATGTCTCCGGGGGGAAGCGCCGTCCCTATATGTTGCCTGTCCGTGTGCATTTGTTAGTCTTGGCCTTTACTGCTCTTAAAGAGCCACGATACACGCCGCAATCTCCCCCGATGTCACAGTCTGATCTCTCTAACAGTGCATGGAAGCATCCAAGTGTAATTCAAAGACTAAGCACCCATATTATTCGCATCCTACCAAATTGCTAACTAACATGTCTCCGGCTCGTGGGCGAAGCTGTTAATGCACACGGCGATGTCATGTGTCCGTGGTATCAGACACATCAGCCTTCTGAAGGGAACTACAAAGACAAGATGTGGGATATTTTAGTCTCTTACAGCTCCCGTGTGGAACAATAGATTACAGCCGTGTATTAACACAAGCAGTAAAGATAACAAGGAATGTGCGGCTGTCAGCAGTCCGTTTCCAACCGTGTGTTGGAGCGGCGTCCACCGACCACACCCTGGAAACGAGTAAATAACGCTGTCCGCGTAAGGTTGGTGGTAATGAGCGAGTGGGGTTTAATATTGCATGATTAGGTGCATTAAGTTGGCGAAGAACTAAGCATCACAGCCGTGCATATTAGAGGATTCATTAGTGTCAGGGAAGGAATGCTTCGATAAATCCAACTTGGAATAAACAATGGAAACTCATGTAGAAATACACTGAACCACCACCGATCATAACTGCACTCAGTTACTTTTTTCTGTTCACTTTTTCCATATAGATTTACATGGCAACAGCTGGCTATCGCACCATGGAGGGACGACTTTGGGATTAGTGTCTAAACTTCTCTGATGGAAAGTTCCTGAATTTCGGGCTCTTTTTGTTGACCTGATATCAAACTACAGATTTTATTGCTTTTAAAGCTGATGTGCAACTCATAGCAATGATTTGTGTCAATGGACATTTTCCCTTTAAGCTGAGACAAACTAAAGTTGTTACAAAAAGCTAAGAACTCTGCTCAGAAATCAGCTGACCTGAGAAATCCTTGCCATTTCGGCCCGACGTCCCATCGGTCTTAAACGCGGGTCAGGGGCGCGTGTGGTTCAAACGAGCGGAATAGACTCATTAAGAGTGCAGCGGGACAAAAACACCCTGCAACACTGTCAGTGGAGCAGTGCTAATGCAATTACAATTATCAGCCCCAGAAAATGCCACAATAACCAAACAAGTGTGCTGAGTGCTCTGCTCCAAGTGAGCTCCGTGTTCGTTGACTCCGACTCCTCGAAGACCAGAGGAACGCCTCAGCGGCGCTTGCGCCGCATTTAGAAACGTGAGGACTTTGGACACAATGCTGCCTCTGTGGAGTCTCTGTGAAGCACTTGACTTACCGGTCACTTGGAACTGTGTCATCAGTACGAACATACTACATGCATTCATGTGTTGTTCAAAGCGCGCGCGCGCACACATATATGTGGGGTTGACGCATGGACACATGTGGTGATCCGCGTTGCGAAGTCACATACATTGAGTCACCCCTCGTGGCTCGGAGCCGTCGCATCACACGCGAAGGGGTTCTGCACAGACTGCGCTTCGCAGGCTGGATCATTGCAGTGACATGTTATCAGTGACACACTATCAGTAACACTTGGCCACAGTCGAACATATGACTCGCGCTGCCGTGATATTTCACCAGTTTGTCTCAGTGGCTCAACTGCTGGTCATCCGCCAGCTATCGTCACTGAATATGGTAAAGATTTTGGCTGGTGGCCGAGAACAAGAGGGAAATTATAGATTGTTGCGAGGGCTTCAGGCACACACACAGTTCTCCCAAACACACTCAGTGTTTTATCGTGATACATCTGAATTTGCGTGTTCATTCACCAGCCTTTTCTATTGACTGCATGGAAGGCCCTGCTGCTTGTCACCTGGTCGACTTTGGTTGCACGTTGCTCTTCTTTGCGCCATCTGTCTGTTGAGCGCGAGTAGATTTAAGTAACACCCGCAGGATTTAAGCAAGAACAGATCAGTCTCATGCATGTCAGCACGCCCACGCTGCAGCTCCAAAGCTGGTTCGATTGCATGTTCTCCTGCTGCATGTGTGAGGTTTTTGTAGGTACTTTGTCGTCCTCCAAACACACGGAGCCGTGTTTGTTCGGTGAATTGGCGACTTTGAATTGTTTTCTTGCGATAATCTGTCTGTGAATGTGCATCTCTGTGTTTCTTGGGAACAAAGTTTGTGACCCACTGTCCTCAATCACAAACTTTGTCATCGCTGTGACTATATATTTATTAGCTGGAGTCACCGGCAGCGCTAACTTCTCCCCTGTCTGCGTCTGTCGTTACAAACTGGTCAGCCTGGAGACTCTCTGACTGCAACTCCCCGCCACATTATTGTGGGCGCAACCGTCAAACTAATCGCCCTGTGTATACTAAAGTGCAAGACACACACACGAACACGCTCTTATTGTTCAGTCGGCAAACACACCCCACGCACAAAAGCCTGCGCGACTGTTGCAACAGGGCCGTGTTTAGGTGTGTTTGGGTGCTGTTCTGCCTTCATGGTTCCAGGTGGAGCATGTGTGCTCTGTAATCTCTCGCCCATTGTCCTCATGTCAGAGTGAAGCCCTGGCACTTGGCACAGCTATGCGGGGACGCAAAGTCTTTCTGGTTAATCATCCACCCGCCCGAGTTAGAGCTCGAGCCGAGAGGCTGTGGACGAGGAGAGGCTCAGCAGAGGCTCAGCAGACGTGCGTGCTTCTCAGGGTTGCGCTCGCTTTGTGTTCCAAGGTGGACGGAGATCGCAGCACCCCCCCCCCCCCCCGCACCCCCCAGTGGACCTCACAGCTGCCCTTTCCTCCCTTTCCCCTACGAGCATCAACATCGTCATTAAAAACAAGATCCTCCGCCCTCCCTCTCAAAGAGAGCATCTAATGTCATGCAATGAGACATTTCGGGGGCTTCCACCTTGACCCCCTGTGTCTCTCCCTCAGGATGAGATGGCGTCAGTTTCTGTCAAACCTTTGAAAGGGCTGACACGAACATATAACTCACAATGTCAAACATTCATTCATCGCGCTCTGTTGAAGGACTCCCAAGTTTTTTTGTTTTTTTTCATGTTTTTACTCAGTCGCCGTGTTTTGCTCGTTGTTTTGGCCGCCTCGCCTCGAAGATCGATCGTTCGTCTTTGTGCGGATTGAAAACGTTTGACAGCGTTTCATCTGGGAGGACATTAAGTATGGATTGGTTGGAAATGACGGCGCCTTTTTTTTGACACATTTCAGTAAAAAGTGATCTCATAAACAAAGAATCCCTTTATTTAAGTTCTTTGGATTTATTTTACAACTTTGAGGTTCTTACTTTAATTGAACAAGATTGTAAGAAATAAAATAGAGACACAGGCACTCCTCTGATTGGACGACGATTCAATCTGAGACGCAAAGCAATAAACACATATCACATGTAATTTTCTGTCATTGTGGAAAATCAGGGGCATAATTGAAAACTATTTGAAGGAAGCTGCTTCATATTGTGTGGTCAGCTGAAGTCACTGCATGATGACAGCAAGACGGTTAAGAAACATGATTTGTTAGGTTTAAATTGAAGCTCTTCCAGACGAGCACGATTCACAAAACCATTCACTTTGATTAAATTAGGACGAAACTTTGCAGGTTTTTTTAGTCGATTTCTTCCCCGGTTCTTTATCTGAGCGTGTTGGAGCTCTGAGTCCAGCGTACGGGGGCACTCAGAGCTACTGGCCTAGAAGCCGGACACGTCCTCACACAACAACCCTGCTGTCAGTCAAAGGCGCCCCATTACGCTGAGCATGACATTTAAAGTTGGGCGAAGAAGGCGGACAAAGTGCCCTTACCTCCTCCGTACGAGCCCTGCAGTGGAGCCCCTTGTTGTACAAGCGTTTCGCGGATGAGTGTGTTTGTGTGTGTTGTGACTTTGGCCAGACTTGGTCTGGCATAAGGACAGCTGTCACATTTCCAGCCTGTCACATGCGACACAGAGGAGATGCCAGAGGCCGGGGCATCGGGAAACACAAGGACGGACACAGCGAGGGGAAATTGCAATGGTGTGTGTGTGTCTGTGGCTGTGTGTGTGTGTGCGTGTGCGTGTGTGTGTGTGCGTGCGTGTGCATGTGCGTGTGTGTATGTTTGAGAGAGTAAGGACGATGGAAGACGTGGGGTGGTGGCCACGTGAACGGCTTTGACTCGGAGGCACCCTCTAACCTTAATGTCCGCACACGTCGGCGCTCCTCGCTCTCTTCCTTCGAACCGGCCCTCCAGCTCCTGAGTCACTCCCTGCGGGGGTCCATAGTAACCACCGCCTCGGTGTCCGAGCGCCGGCCGCTGCAGGACACCCCGGCTCCCTCGCAGCCGCTCCACCGAGGCCATTTCAGTGCTCATTACTTACCGATGAAGCAGTTACTTCATTAAGGTGCAGCCTGTGGCCTGTGGAGCGAACAGTCTCTCCCAGCCTTCCTTCTGCTGAACTCTTTATATAAGCAAGCGGTAGTTTCCCCCAAGTGCATCTAGTTAAAAGGGACCAATGTTAATGGCCATTTTGAGGGGCTTTTGTTTCAGTTTAGAGGGGAAAAGCTCCTCTGGTTCTATTTAGGTAATGGGTTCAAGACGAGCAGGTGAAAAGGTCGACTGTTGTTCTCATCGCTTTGTCTTTTCACAAGCTTCCTGTGCAGATTTGTGAAGTTTTTAAGGGCACAAAAGCATCAGAGAGAATTTGCTTTTGCCCCAAACGCATCAAAATTGCCAACATGCTGCATGAATCTCCCCTCAGCAGCACACTGCGTTTTCCCCCTGAATCAAAACCAGCTGTCAAGTAAATCATTTGTATTGCCCCCCTCTGCACTTTAATTTTCTCTAAACATCCCACTTAAGAAGAAACTTTTTAGCCCGCAAAATTGCATCATGAAACTTGAGCAGCGCTACAAAGACAAACATCTCCGTTTGCCCCCTCGGCTCTCGTGACACAGCTGCAGGAGGACGGAGCACGTGAAGCTTCTGATGTGCAGGATCCTTTAGAGATGAAAAGAGAAAGGTTTGGAGAGAACATCATTACTGTTGAGTCATCTTTCTGTCTTTGATGCCAATGATTAAACTCATTTTTGTACAATTTCAACATGGAATCAATATCGCATATATTTTGTGAATATTGAATCACAGAAACAATAAGGGACAAATGCTTCGATTCAAGCTTTGTTTTCACACTCCAAACATGGAGCATTTCTCAGCACACCTGAGGAAGGTGCATTCAGCTACAATTACATGTCAATGCTACATTACATCACTCAGCAAAAGCAGCCGAACACTGTCGCATGCTAGCATCAGACTGGACACGTTTACAATATGAGGCCATGTTGCTGGAAAGTGAGTAATGAAGATGGATCTCAAAGTCTGACTAATTGCTTTTAATTGTTTTCCACAATCGTATTTATTTACAGATTTATGCCTGAAAAACAGTGATGCAAAAGTTTGATTCGTAAACAACGTAAAAGAGGAAAAAAACAACTTTTTTTTAAACAAGCCGAGTTGAGCTTTGTGGCTCAGCACTTTAATTTAGAGCGACATCATCTTAAAGTTAAGGGGTCTGCCTTTAGTTTGAGCTCGTTTGTTTTTCCTGATGCAGTATGACTTCTGACAGCCCTCCGTTGTCTTTTGGGGACGAGATGAGTCTGAATCATTGCACCAAAAAAAGGCCCTCCTCACGTCCACCGCCCTCGGTGCGCCCGCGCCCAGCGACGCTCCACGACGCTCCACTGCCGCTCTCGCTCCGCGTGTTCTTTTTTTGGCCCTCTCACCTTTCTGTTGGTTCTCATCAGCCTGTTTACGTTCTCCCAGTCCGAAGAACGCATCCATTAAATCACCTTTGCAGACGGGAACGCGAGCTGACAGCTACAAACTGGAGCACAACAATCTATTTTTTTTCCCAAACCCCCTCGTCCCCCACGCCTCTTCCTATCTGTCCCCCTATCGTCAGCGGCGGCGGCGGCCGCGAGCACTGCTGTGAGACAGAGAGCGCTCCTTGTTTACTGATGCACGCTCTATTGATGTGAGCTGATTCCATCAGGCGACACTTTTGGACGCCGCGCACCCGCGTCGTCTTCCTCTGCCTCCCTTCTCCTCCTTCCGTCTTTAGCCTGGAATGGATCGGCCGCGACAGGGCGCACTGCGTGACAGTCGGCGGCGCGTCGGCCATTGTTGTGACTAATAATCTGCTTGTATTCCACCACAGATCCACTCCGGATCAAAGAAGTGTTTATGAGCGCGCCTCCCTCGCCTTCTCGTGCCGCTGACATTTGTCCCACACTTGAGGCTGCCGCTGATTCCCATTGACTTTATTGCTTTTGATTAAATTCATGACTTCTTTCTTCAATTAAACACAACGCTCACAATCATTAGATTACACGCAGAAAAATTAATTCCACTTCGCTTCAGGAGAAAATGTTCACTGAAGGAAATTATTTCCCTCCCACTCACTCCTTATGTTTTTTTTTTCCTCCAACCGTTGGTCAGTTGTGGTTCAGCTATCAAGCCTAACGAAGCCTGCGTGATTTGCTAATCAGCCTGATAACATCCGAGGACGCCTTCGTTGCAAACTGGTAGCGCTGCGCCTCTGTCCATCATGTGTGGTGGTTAGACTTCCCTCTCACCGCGCCGGGCAGCGATTATAACAAATGGATGAGTTCAAACCATCTGTAAGACATTTGATTAACGCCGCCGAGCCTCCGTCGGGAGGGGAGATAAAGAGACGCAGGCCCCGAATGGTGCTCGATGCGGAATCGCGCTAATGACGGTGGCTGTGCGAGTAGCCATGCTGTAGGAAAAAGAAGGGAAAAAAACCAAAAAGTCACAATGTGAGAAATTAGAACCTCAGAGAGACGGATGAGGTTCTTGCAGCGCGCAGCTCCGGGTGGCCTCAGCATTCGTCTCACACATGATTTGATTGGTGCTCCCAGTCATCAGCTCAGCCTCGTGGTGCAGCTGCTGAAGCTAATGTGGCGTGAAACAAAACAGATGTTTCATCTGGTGTCTTTGCGCCCTCTCGGTTTTTTTTTCAGGCCCCTATGATATTTTGTGGCTCACACACTTGTTGTGCGCACTTAGAAAAACCGAGTCCCAAGGGTGGACTTGATGTTCTCTGTTGATTCTGGAACGTGCCCGATGCTCCTCCTGAATTTCTCCTCTCTCCTCCTCTAGGACACGGCACTGGACCCGGGCGAGGACGTGGCGCTCCTCTCTGTGAGCTTCGAGGACGCTGAGGCCACTCAAGTGTTCCCCAAACTGTACCTCTCTCCCAGCATTGAACAGTAAGTACATTCAGTCTTTAGCTGTTATCGTTTATCATTGGGTTTATCTGTCCAACAGCAGTTTTTCTCTACTCATGTTAGATATTTGGTGAATACTCGTCATTGCAGCTCTCATCAACCCAATGTATCTCCTCTGTGAAGCACGGTGGCGGCAGCATCATGCTGCAGGGATGCTTTTCAGGAACAGATTTCCAATTGTGAAGTAAACAATGAAAATTGGCAGACAGTAAAATCAGCTTTAACAGTGACATTAGATGTTTGTCTCTGACTTTCTGTATTTAGGGTTTATTTATTGTGAAAAGCTGAAACACGTTTCAATAAATAGAGTTTTCTCGCCTTAGAAAGCAAATGAAACAAGGCGAGCAAATTACATTTTACGCTCCTGGATGTCACCTCGAAACAATCTGCACACATAAACTGAGACATGCAGAAAAAAACACTGTACTTACAAACACATTTGGCTGCTGTCACCTGAACTGCTGCAGCGTATCTATTGAGCATCACCAGTTCTAGTCACAGAATGGAGTTTTGCTGTCCTATAATGATGTCTGTCATGTGCCAAGTCTGCTTCAGGCTGAGCTTTCCTCATATTAGACACGTTTTCCTCCGTGAGCTGGAGCTTTCCAAACACAGTTTGTGAGTGTGTCTCAGACTTACAAAGTCGAGACACCTTGAAAATCAGACGGAGGGGTCAGCCAAAGGTGGGCCGCTCTGCTCAGCTCGGCTCCTTTTTCTCTCTCTCCATTTTGAGGATGCAGGATGTAGTCGCAGCGCTCCAGTGTGAGTGCGACATTATGTCACAGCGAATAATCCCGCATCCCGGCGTCTGGACTCATCAGTCGCTTTCTCATAAAACAATAAGGGAAGAACAAAAAAAATGAGATGGATGACACACAGCGTCTGAGCTCAGGATGACTGGATGTCTGTAGACATCTGGGGTGTTAACTCTGTATATATGCATGTGTGCGTGTGCGTGTGTGTGTGTGAAGGCTTGTGTGGAATACTTTGTGTGAGCACTGTGTGGATACTGCAGCAGTGTGCACATTCTCTTTGTTTGAATCCTTCTTTCTTTTTTTTGGGTTAAATCTCACTAGATTTTGTGTGTGCGCGCATGCATTTGTCAGTTTGTATTTGGATGTGTGTTTCTCCTTTGTGTGTGTGTGTGTGTGTGTGTGTGTGTGTGTGTGTGTGTGTGTGTGTGTGTGTGTGTGTGTGTGTGTG
>JAUESF010000048.1:11774822-11785693 GCA_032274765.1 Malacoctenus tetranemus
GTTGCTGTCGTCACACAGAGATGTCACTCTTCCTGTCAGCGTCTGATCCAGCCAGAGAACTGGAGCATCCAGAACTGAATGATCTGGTTTCTGTCTTTACTGATGAATTGTCAAAACTCGTCATGTTCTGTTTGTCTGATGTTTGCTGCCTTTAAACGAGTCTGGCCTCAGACCCAGACTCACACTTCATACCCAGGTCCCCTCATGTCTTCAACACACATTTGTCTACATGTAAATCACCAGGAGCCATAGAGACAATGCAAAGTAGCTCTCTCCCATTTGATTGCCTCTGCCAGGCCAGGCCTGCTGTTGTCTGGTTTGGTCCTTCCACTCACTCCTGTGTCTGTTTTTCACACGCTGTGTCTTTCATTGGCTAAACTGACATGCTAACAGAGAGTTACTGACTAATGCTTTGGTTTATTTCCACACAGTAAAGTGATGTCGTCCTCTCACAATTTTGTCTTTGTTTTTTCTGAAAAAAAAAAATCCAAATTTCTCGATTTTGTTTCACGGGAATCTTCTTGTGGGGTTTTGTTCTGGAGTCCAGCTTCCTCATGGTGACCGAAGAACGGCTGGGAGGAGGTTTCACTGAGGTTAGGGTTAGGTGGAGGTGGAGGTTAGATGGGGGTTTCCAGGGGACGACAGTGGTCAAGTTAAGACAATATAAAGAAAGTCAGGGCAATCCAATGATGCTGAGAAAACACACACACACACACACACACATGCACACACACACACACACTTCTATGACTCATGGGAAAGATGCATTCACTTACATTTTTATCCTGAGGTCTGAAACTTAACTCAGCCACAAGTAACATTTGCTTAACCTTGATCTGAACACTAACCTTGGACTAATCCTAACTGAAGCCTGACCCTCACGCTGCTCTTCGCCCAAACTGATATTGATTTATTTTCTCTGACTATGTGTGCACGTCCTCATCAGTTGTCGTGCAGTCAGGTGTCAGTCACCACAAAGACAGAAAAAAGGCAGTTTTGGCTTCCTGCTGTAACACAAACCAACACACTGACACGACACTCAGTCCGGGTTCAAGTAGAAATGTTCGGTCATGGAAATATAATGAATTTATACGATTGTTAAAGACACTGAGAGGCCACAGGCAGTAACTCATCAATACTCCATATCTGTAATTCATTTCCAAAAATCCTCAGCTGCTACTGTAATAATAGCTCCTCACTCTGCTTGTGTAATGTGGCGCCGCCGCACTGTGTGTGCGTGCATGCATGAGTGTGCACGTGTGTGCTTGAGCGAGGCACAGAGTGTGCGCCTGCTTGTTTTCATCATTAAATATGAGGGTCAGAGTTAGGGGTCCTTCCTGGCCCGAGGCGCAGCCCTTTGCTATATTTATTGTTGGTAATGCAGCAACTGTCAAGTCTAATTGAGAACTATAGGGTGAATGTATCTGGGGCATTTAATAGAATCAAGGCTCTTAATAAAATAATTAAAAAGCAAGATTCTTTTTGTCTTTTTTCCTGCCCTGCTCCATGTTTCTTGTGCTAACCTTTCCCGACCTGCTTTTCAGAACATCTCTGTTGTCAGCCGCAGGACCGACTGCTCTTATTTTGGAGAGCTGGAGGGGGAAAAAAAGGGAAGGGAGGGTGGAGGGGGGGATAGTTTGAGATGGTGGGAGTTCAAAGGAGGGGTAACGGGGATGATGGGTAGCATCTTTAACAAGCAGGAGGGGAGAATAGCTCGAGTCGACAGAGACAGAACGGCTCGGCGCACGGAGGCCTGCGACGGAGTCTCGGTGAAAACGATTCCGGCTCAATTGGACAAAAGGAGTTTTGTCACATCTTGGGGACCCAAAATGGTGGCTGCTACTGGCCGTCCCCCCGTCCCCTGTCCCCTGTCCTCCGTCCCCCGTCCTGTGGGGGGCGCAACTTTGCGGAAGGTAAAAGTACGCTGAGTTGCCGACCTGAGAGAGGGAGCGCTGGCGCTTGAACTTTCCCTCAGTGGCTGACGTTGACCCGAGTTGACATAAGCCCTTTAAGTATCTTGTAAACAATTCCCTCCAAAGTGGCTAAAACTGTGTCACCGCGGCGATGCTTAAGTCACATTCAGTTAGCCTCCTCCCTCGAAAGTGTCGGCGCCCCAACGCGCCTCACCTTTACACGCTCGTAAGCAACTTAGCGTGGATTTATCCGCCGTTAATGATCCTGTGGAGGTGCTGCTGGAGGTACCTTTTGAAGATGCGCCTCTCAGCCCCCCTGAATCACAGTGCAGAGGTCTGCCAACCCTCCCAGCTAATACTCCAAATCCACTAATCCAGCCGTCTTTAAGAGATCTCAACGGCAGTCGGATGGAATAATTAAAGGCTGGAATAATTAGCTTGAAAATCTTTGGACGGGGGGACGGGGGCGGGGGGGTGATTAAATTGATGAAGCAGTTGTGTTTTTTCTCTGTGGCCTGGCAGAGTTCGTGTGTTTACTGGACCGAGCCTCGATTCTGGGGTGATGGAGGAGAAATCTTTATATTTACCTTCAGAGGTTGTGTCGGAGATGTGTTGTGCTTCCTCTTTATGACTGGAGGTCAGACGAGACCTCTTCCCCTCGGCATCGCTCGCTGGAGGCGGGACTAGTGTCCAGTGAGGGGGGATGTGACCCCCCCCCCTTGTTGAGAAACAGGTGTCTTCCTGAGCTTCGGGCGTCTGGCAGACATGAATACTAGCATTAGATTAACGTTAACCGTGCCGGTGACAACCCTATAAGCAGCTAGCTGGGAGGCAGGAAGGACCTGCCAGCCTGGAGAACTGACAACTGTGTGAAACAGGATCACTTGGAGCTCAAGCAACAAGCACCTTCCCCGGGCACTCACCCAGCGCTCGGCATCACTCACCCCGCTTCACCTCAGAAGTCGGGCGAGGCGTCGGGAAACTTTTGAAGACTCGGGCGAAGTGTGTCGGGAAGGTGGACGGAGGGCAGGGGGAGAGAAGGGGGGGAGGAGGAGGAGGAGGAGAAGCGCGAGGGGAAGCGATTGGAAGTCCTGAATCACCACCTCGTGAAGCGCGATGGCGAATAATGAGGTAATCAGAGGGAAACAGGGAGGCCTGGATATGTCAGAGAGCAACAGAGGCGGACATCATCCCGCCTTGTTTACGCCGCTCTCTCCCGGCGCCGCGCCGGACTCGTCCGATCCGTCAGACTGGCGTGACGCTTTCTTTTCCTTTTCTTTTCTCTCCCTCTCTCTCTTTTTTTCTACCCCCACGTCGTTGCTCCTTCCTGCCGCAGCGTTTGGACTCAAGACAAAAGACAAACACTTCTCCAAGTGAACGGCGAAGGAGGCGGAGACGTAACAAACTGTTGTGACTGTGGGGTACTTTGTGTTTTGTCTGTAAGTCTAAATTCAGAGTGACATATGGAGAGGGGTTTTTTTTCTTCCTCTTCTTCCTCACCCCAACACCCCCCCTCCTTCCCTCCCTCCCTCCCTCCCCCCCAACTCTCCTCTTGAGTGTATTTGGAGGGACGGGAAGGAGGGGTGGATTTCAGAGGCTGCGCGGCGCTCGCGATGCGGCATCGGGTTGTTGATGCGAGCCATGTTGAGGATGATGGAGCTGAGAGGCTTAACTAATTTTGGAAAGAGAGAGCAGGAGGAGGAGAGCGGAGGGGGGATTTGGGGCCTTTTGTTGCAGCCTGTTTGATCTGGGAATTTAAAAAAAAAAAACAGGGAGCGAGGGAGAGAAATGGCCCAGAGATGTCGCGAAAAGGAGCGAATTACTGCTCTGGTCCCTCACTCTTCCTGGGCTTCTTTTATGATCAAACTCCAAGAGCAACAGAATGGTGTTGCACCCCTGTGTCAAAGCGACAGATATGTACCCCCCCCTCCGCCCCCTCCCCCACCCCCACCCCTGCTTTCAGATAATAGCTGGATCTGGTTAAACCCTGATTGTTAATTGCTAATTACTCCTCGTACATGAGAAGCCAGGAGAGCGTCGCTAAGCTGATCAAATGAGTCGTCGCTCTCTTCATGTTGTACGGTTGCTGTTTTTTCACCACCACCACCACCACCCCCCCCCCCCCCCCCCCCACCCCCCCCACGTTTTGTCTGGTCCTCGTGTTGTCGGGGCGTTCTGGATGGGCTCGTTCTCTGTGGCTTTTTGACAAGATAAAGACAGATTTTTGTCGGAGGAGGGTGAAGGTGGGAGTGAAGGCATGGGGGGGAGGGGAGGGGGGAGGAGGGATGGGGGCTTCCTCCTCGTTTCCCCCCCTCTGGGTGTGATCACAGAGACTAGATTTAAAGCTTTCATGGGTTAACTAAAGCCCATCCCGCAGGTGTTTCCTCTCTGGAACACGGCGTGGTAGCAGCGTGTCGAGCGCGCTGCTTGGCCTCGGTTCAATGCGCGCGATTGTTGCAGGAGATGAGACTCAATTCGCTTGCAAATTCTGGCATGTCGCGTTTCCTTGGCAGACTCCGCGCTGTAATAGACTTTTTAAAGGTAATGTTTGGCAACAATCGCTCATTTGCAGAGCATTACCTCGATAACACCTCATTATCAGATGTTTTTTTGTGAAATCAGAGCAACCCCATTATGCTCTTGTTTTAGATTTCCTCACGTCTTACATCTTCATAATGGGAGCTTGTCAGCAACCACATATTTAAAACTCATCCTGCTATCTGGGTGCTTTTGAACGGCCTTCAATTGCTCTGCTGTGGGAGACCAGCTGTTTTGCCTCGTTTTCAAAGCTGTCCTCTGATTGGCCGGCAGCCAGGAAGTTCGTTTTAAACTGCTAATCCTGCAGGCACACATCCCTGACTGTAATTTGGCACCAGCCTCACCTGTTTATCAGCTGACGTCGTGCCTTTTCAAGATCATTATTCGAAAAAGGAATTGCATCCAAGCAGCTGCAGCAGTGGGCGCCTGTAATTTGACACCAGCCTCTTTGTTCTGGGCCGCTTTCGAGAGGATTTCCGCGTCCCCCACTTCAAAACGCTTCCACCAGCTCCGGGTCGGAGACGCGAACACACAGAAAGTCCCTAAATTCCTTTCAAATCATGAGCAGGAACTGACTGTGAACTGACACGATGCCAAACTGATCCCAGTTCTGCGCGTGGTCACGTGGCCCCATCACATCCGCTCAGGCTCAAAAGAAAACTTTCCCCCAACTCGTCAGGAAACATGCTCACCCCCCCCCCCCTCCACACACACACACACACACACACACACACACACACACACACACACACACACCCCTCACACACTCCTCCAACTTATGGATTCTTTTTTTTTTTTTCGGGAGAGGAGGGAGGAACGCCGCAGAGGGTGGCGGTGTGGCAGTGGGAGCGGAGGGACGAGATGATGGGGGGGCTGGCTGGGTGTGTGCGTGGGGGGGTCTTGTCACATTACATGTACCTGTCTGTGCACGTCTTCACTCGCAGCTGTCATCTCACCTGACAGGTCTATCAGTGTCCGCGGCTGATCAGAACGCGTCCCTCAGCCTGACAGGCTGAACCGACAGCGCGGCAATCCAGACTGACAGCTCCTCAGGTAGCTGGTGGAGGATGGTGCGGGAGGGAGGAAGGCGGGGGGAGAGGGAGGGGTGGGAGCGGGGGGTGGAGGGGGGGGGCAAAGCAGAAGGCCATCAAGCAGGAGGAGTAGATGAAACAAAGTAAACACACGTTAACAATGCACAAGATCTGAGATTACTCCAGACTTCACATGATCACTTGAGAAATGTCCCAGTGATCCTCTCCTCGATCCAAACACGACTGACATTCACCTGCGCACTGTATTGGATGTGAAACTCCAAACTGCTGTGAAGTCCTGGTTTGGTTTTCTGTTGTTCTGCGGCGCCAACACTCGATCGGGGAGCCGGGTCACAGCATGGAGTCTGTGGAATTTGACACCAGCTTCATCCTCTCACCAAACCAAACAAGGGGACGTCAGTAGCAGGTGGACACCTACAGGGAAGCCTGGGACAGTACTGGGACAGTACTGGCAGCAACAGTTGTCCTCATGCTTCCTGTAGGATAATTGTTCTGCAACACACTAAAAGAACAACAAATAAGTATTGTGATCTATTCTTGCAGATTCGTTGCTTTTATTGACATGACTCCACTGGGCATGCTCAGAGCTCAGGAGCAGATGATTGTAACAGCGTTAGCGTAACATTGGCCGTGTTCCTCAAATGCCAAAGCTGAGAAACAACAAAATGCACTGAGTCGTTCAGTGAACTTCAACGCGATGTGTCACTCCAGTGTTAGATCCTCCCACAGATCAAAGCAACAAATCCCAAATCTCCCTCTCTGCCTGTCCTGTCCCCGCTCCTGTCCACTCGCTTCACTGCCGCGATCGCACAAATAACAACGACCTTCGCTCCGACAACAGTGACACTTGCAGCCGATTGGTGCTCGCGATCTCACACGAAGCAGCGAGATGATCAAATAAATAAATAATTAAAAGTCACGTGTCACGTTGTGCCCTGCTCGCCATGCAGCGGGCGCGCTGCCTCAGTGGATCCACACATCAGGTCTCACCCGCCTCACAACCTCTGCGCAGCTGTAAACTGTTGACCTCTCTCTGCTCCTTTGGCCCAGTGGGTCATGTCCCAGAGGATTGTGGGTAACTGTATGGAAGGGCAGGGGGGGGGCTAACACAGAGATTGCTGCAGCAAATGAGATAAGAGCAGAGGGAGGAGAGAGGAGGGAGAGGGGGTTGTTGGTGGTTGTCGTGGGTGGGGGTGGGGGGGGAGCGGGGGGGCGTTGGGGGCTCGTGCCAAGTGACACAAACCCCCCTTGGCAGCCTAATTAAATTTTCCACTTTTCCACACTCACATTAAGCCTCCATCGAGCCGGAAGGAATGGACGCACCGGAGGAGTCGACCCCAGGAAGGAGATCAACCACCACCCCCGCCCGCCCGCCTCCACCCCACAACCCACCCACCCACCCACCCAACCCCCCCGCATCCCTGCAATGCTACATTTCAGTTTGACCGATGAGTGACAGCGACTTGTGTGTGTGTGTTTCAGCTGAGAGCTTCATCGAGCTGATCAAAGTGTGCGCCACTTAACTGTTTCCCAAACATGGCTGTCGCCGGATCCCTGCTGTGTTGGATGATGCAACATAATTTGTCCACCTGCTCAAAGGGCAACAGGAAGCAAGACGAGCCTGGAGCCTAATTACAAGGTTGAACGGTGCTGGTTAACCACGTGCTTCACCCACTCGTCTGAGGAGAGAGATCAGCAGTCAGAACGTTGGGAACGGCCCCAAACTGACCAGGTTCTGACTGTTGTTTCAAGGTGAGCAGTGAGTTCAAGTAAACTACATATCATGTTCAACGAAGCTGGTGTCAAATTACATGTGCCAGCCACGACCAGAGAGAAAGCAGCAGGATGTTTCAGATCTGGAGGAAGGCTGGGAAAATCATCGTCCATGTTTGAAGGGATCCATCGAAGGCTGAGGAGCGCCATGTTTTGCGTCTTTCCCCTTGATTGGCAGGTGTCAGTGGTGACTGCTGCTCACTCGTCCAGCTCCAGCTCAACTCGGGCTCCAAATTTATCCTCTCCCTCGCCGCGAACAACTGACGAGATGGCAGCAAACTTCAAAACATCCCTTCAGAAAGCTGCTGGTATGTTTGTCTAGTCCAAGAGCACATGCTGTACAATGCTGTCCAGAAACAACATGGTTATTTCTGCCGCATGTAGGAGAGAGGCCCGGGGGGGGGATAAACATCCACTCTTATTCAGTAAACAGCCGACAAGTGTTCAAAATAAGACGTGTTTAAAAACACCAGTTCTCAAAAGGTTTTGTGACAAGATGTATTTCCATCGTTTCAGAGGGAACTCTGGTCATTTATTTTAAAAGTCGCTTCATTTTTTTTCACATCTTATTTCCAGATATGGTCGGAAAAATTGATTCTCAACCCACATTTCTTCGAATCACTTGAAATGTCAGCAGACAGGAGGGAAATCGCGGGGCACCTCTTGTGCGAGGAATTGAGACGCAGTGAATGCGGTTTGACCTATTGCTGTTTAACGACAGCGGCAGCCTGGCACAGCGGTCTGCAACCTGCCTGGGGTCCCAAACCTCCCAGCACAGCATCGAGGCGAAAGGCAGGAGCTCATGAACAGTGTTTTATCAAACAACAAAAAAACCGACCTTCCTCACCGGATTAAATCAAACTGTTCCCACTGACGAAGCTGAGCTGCACTGCGATGGACCGCGGCTCACGCTTTAACTGTTTGGGAGGCGTTTCAGTGCGGTGGGGGATATTTTGAGCAGCTGCGCCTCTGCTCTCGTTTTTTCTCTGCGCGCGCCGAGTGAGACGGTGGTCCAGTGGAATTCCCTCCAGTTCCGTGTGATTGACTTGTTCTAGTTTGGAGTTCGGTGCAGAGATGCGACAAATCAGCGGAGCAGCAGGCAGCCTGATTTACAGCTCCACAAACATCAAACTTACACGACCCTGCATGAATATTTACCCAGCGAAGGAGGTGTGAGTTCTGATGGGGATGTTTATTGACAGAGTGGGAAGTCACGAGGCTGACTTTTCCCGCTTGTGGCTCAAAAGTAGGAATTTCCCAAGAGGTAACTTCCCGAAGCCAAAAAGTCTATAAACCTCTGGTCAGTCTCAGTGCGCCAGAGCTTTTATTTTGAAGGTTTCCCTTTTATTGTGTGTCTGAGTGTGTTTCTGCCAGTGTTTGGCTTCACTGTAATGTTTCTGACAAATCGCAGTTCAAATCAACAGGCGCTAGGGGGCTTCAGGAACACCAGGTGAGGAGCCGGTGAGTTTCTGAGGCGTGCACGACGATAGCAGAGGAACCTGATAGAAGAGACTGTGTCTGTGCTGCTTCTTCCATCTGTCACGCAGCATGTATAAGATGTCACAGAAGTGGCGGATCGGAAATCCGATCATTGATACACTGAATCTCCTCATCTGATTCCGCCGCAGATTCCCCTCCGAGGACCCAGATAAGTGGAGCTCCAACAATGTGGATTATTCTGCAGTGGGAGATAAGCCTCGGAGTGGCGTGCGAGAGACGGAGCGGAATTGCCGACTCGCCGAGCGCCCGGCACAAAGATTTCTTTATGTTTGCACACAGACAAAAAAAACGCAAGTTTTGCCACGAAAGACGTGCCAGCAGTAATCTTCGCGTAAGCCACGCCGGCACGCGCCGGGAAGTTTGTCCCAGCGCTCTGTTTTATTTGCTGAGGAAACGTAAAAATTCATCTGTGACAAAAAGACACATATGTATAAACAAGTGTTTTCAGCGTGACACACAAGTGGAGGCAAGCAGGAGGCAAACGTGATCGTGTAGCTGTGGGGGCAACAATAGACAGGCCATAGAGCATCTTCCTCACTTAAAAAAATGGATGTAGTAATAATAAAACATGGACCCCGCAGATTGAACTTTGACACCGTCTGAGGAGAAAAAGCATCCCGTGTACAGGAAGTGACGCCTTTGTGTTTCCAGATCTGGTGGAAGAACCTGGTTGTTACTCAGTCGAACTGATCAGAAGCCTGGAAACAACCTTCACCGGGGTGACACTCCAATGCACGCATGATGTCACTCAAAACATGCATTTCTGGGAAATGACTTGCAGACACTGCAACAGCACCACGACCCTCAGCGCAGTGTTTTCATGGCTTCAGATTCAAAGGTAGATTCACTGTTTTTGGGGTTTTTTTCCCCATCACAGGTCGATGAACACAGCAGAGCAGCTGAGCTCCTCCACGATCACCCATTAACATTCCGCTCCCCTCGGCCCTCGGACCAGCGTGCTCGTAAATTACGCCGCCGACGCCGTCGCCGGGCCGAGATGAACTTGCCTATTGTGTGTGAACTGCTGCTGCACCGGGACGCGTCACTCACACATGCCATTTGATTTGACTGCTTTGGGGCCGGCCACGAGGAAAACAACTCGCGCATCGACCAAAACAGAAAAACACGCACGGACCCCGAGCCTGTTTTTGTCGGTCGGGGTAAAACTTTTTTTTTCCCTTTCCTCGGTTACTAGAACCTGGTGGGATGGAAGTGTGTGTGGGGTGGGGAGGGAGGGGGGGTTTGTTTTCTTCCACTGAAAAACAAGCAGTCCAGTAAAAGTGGAAGGAACGGCGGGTCCTGTTGACGTGCGAGCCGCAGGTGGCTGTGTTGACCGCTGAGCGCCTGCTCAGAAGTCCCCCTCTGACTGCGCTGGGTGTTTTTCTCCACCCGGACCCCGTCATTTGTTCACTTCTTCCACTGCACGCTCCATTATCCCCCCCCCCTCTCTCTCTCTGTCTTGGCTCTACCTTGCAGCGCTCTATTCTTCTCCGCCTCGAGCCGCCTTGCGTGCCTGTGACGCACTTCCTTCCATTGTATCAGGAACTGGTAGCTCAAAGTACCCTGTGAAGTTACTATCAAGGGCGCATTGATTAGACGCCCGCAGGACGTTGCGTGTCTCCACCGGGCTGTGTGTTTTTGTCACCCGTGGGTGCCTGATCAAACGGGTCTGAAACGGTGGATTAGAGAGCAACGCTGCCGGTTCCTTCTGAGTCCCGCAAGGTGACACCAAAAGCTGCCGCGGCAGCTCGAGCCGGGTGATGTCATTCGCCTTGTTCCTTCGAAACTAATAAGTGAGAGAACATACGTTGGCAGCGCGTTGGCCACATCCTCATCGGCGCCTCAGCAGCTCTGGCCCAGTTCCTCCTTGATGTTTTCTGACTGCACCGAAAAAAAAAAGCGAATGAATCAAGTGGTTCAGAGCAGGAGTGTTTATTGTAAAAGGAGTCACCTTGTTATTAGACAGTGGCGTGGGGGAAGGTTTTAGGTTGCAGCACGTGAACCACAAAGGACCGACAGGAAAGTTCACAGGTCAATCAAATGGCAGCTTCTCTTTTGAACTATGTTGACTAATAACATTCATGGAGGTCGAACC
>JAUESF010000048.1:11828210-11839102 GCA_032274765.1 Malacoctenus tetranemus
TGTTTGCCTTGTTCCTCTGGCTTGAGTTCCGATAGAGACGATGCCTTTTGTTTACAACATTCAGACCTTCAAAACATGTAAACATTACAAACAGCCCCAGAACAAGAACAAGGCGCGTATGATGCTTTAGAAGGTGACCACCAAAGTTCCCCGCCGTACTTGAATCGTTTTCTAAAACACAAACAGTTTCAACTTTCACTCCTTGTTTTCAAAGTGAGATTTAGAGAGAACTCCTCCAACTTTAGGTCTGAAAAGTCTAGTTCGGTAAAGTTGAGTTATTATGTGCAGACCCAAACGGCTCAAGATATTTTCTTCCAAATGTCTCCCAGATATTTAATGCTTCTCTTCTTCCAGGGCTTCTCTGGAGGAGCGCCTGAAAGGGGAGGAGCTTGCAGGAACCAGCAGTACGGTGGACAACGCAGTGGGCAGCAAGCAGCTCACCTTCACACTCAAAAAGGTAAACGTGTAGCACTTCCTTGTTTGTTGCATTGAACAACAGACGAGTGAGAGCAAAGTTACTGTGTTTTTCTGTGTAAAAGAAAGAATGACCCAGTCTTATTATAACCTCTCCCATTTTCTTTGTATCATGTACTGTAGCAATATGGATAAATAGAGAGAAATTCGTCGTTCTCCATAAAAAATGCAGTGTTGTGATGTTTTAACGGTCCATCTCGGACCCCTGACTCTGTGGAAGTGATCACATTGGGGACTTCCACAGCAGAAGCCTCTTTACCATATGTGCTGGTGTCGTCCTGTGCAGTCGGAGCAGCAGAGGAAGCAGCAGCAGGCCGAGCGGGAGCACCACGAGGAGAGGAAAAAGCTGAGGCGCTCGGCCGGACACCTGAGCAGCGGGCGCGGGAGAGGCTGGGGCGGCAGAGGAAGAGGGCGAGGAAGAGGCCGCCACTGAGTCCGCCTCCGTCCCTTCACCCCGACGGCAGCTGCAAAATCCTCGTCGTTTCTTCCATTCCCTCAGCTCAGGGCGGAGGAGAGCGGACTGATCTCTAACTGTAATCAGTGGTGGGAGAGGTTGGAAAAGGCTCAGAGTGACGCAAAATCCAGCGAGCCTGAAGTGCTTCTGGGTGGCCCCACTCTGCTTCCTGTGAAATCACAGTGCAGCATTGGGAGCGGAAAGGGCTGAATGTGATCTGCTTTGTCTCTGGTGTCCAGTTTCTCACTCAATCAATGTGTGAATAACAGCAATGTACTCAGTTTTTTTAAAAATGCGATTTCATGTCAGTATGTATAGTATCAGGCTGGATTGACAACATTTGTACTATATATTATATGTGCTCCAACACTTCCTTGTCTGCCTCGTTTTGCTTTCAATCTTCCAATGAAAAATGCAGGCGATTAGTGCAGCAACATCACCTCTGTCACCATCTCAGACTGACTAAAGAAGACGTTCCCTTCTTTACCAGTGACTCTCTCACCAGTGGTACAACTTTTATCTGCAAGTGATTTTTTGCATTGTTCAGCTGAGTTTCTGCACAATTCTTTGGTGCAACACAAGCAGGTGCCATTTGCTGCAGATCACAACTTGCGTCAAAGGGTGAGCAGAAAAGAAAGCAGAGATCAGGAGGCCAGTCTACTTTCTCCCCGCCAACGGCCGCAGTTCTTGGAAAAAGGGCGGCCTGGATTGTCACCCGACCCCCACCCCCACACAGTCCCCTCCGCTACCGCTTCGGCCTGTTTGAAATGCTGGAGGGAGGCCCGTGTAAACTCAGCGCCACACCAACTCTACCCAGCGTGCTGACCCAGGCCCCGAGGTTTGGTGTAACTCATGCGATGTCCCCTCTGCTATTCAGCCTTCCGTCCATCCATCGTGTTTTGAGACAACAAGCGGAGCCCCCAGCTTGGGAACCCCGCTAAAGAAGTCGGACAAACATGTTTTAATCCTTGCTTCAAGAGTTTGAGGAGTTCAAGGACTTAAGACTCAAACATCTCCAGTCTGGGCAGTGAGCACCCATTTCTTCTCTTGGTCTGATTGAACAATTAATGCCAGAAAGCCTGAACACAAGCTTCAGGATTTGTTGAGATTGTCATCAGTACATAGTGTGTAGTAAGCCGGGGACGACAAAGCTTCAACCTACTTCACTCCTTTGTGTCAGGAAACCAGTGACACTGTTTCACCAGTTCAACAAATAAATGCTGTTTAGCTAAATGCCATCGGGTACAGTTCCAGCTGAATCGTCCCCCTTTTTTTTTCCATTCCCAAGTCTTTGGGCTTCCCCATGACAACCAAAATCAGGCCACAGGAAGTGGGTCAACCAAAGCTGGTGCAAAGAATAAGGGAGAGGAACTGAATTTGAGATAAAAATCGGTCCACATGAAGCGACCTAACTCCAGGTTGGAGATTTTTTCCCCAGTGGAGGCACGAGTGGGTTTTGATCACAGCGTCGGGCTCAGTGAGACTGGCGCTCCAATCAGTGCAAATCCCAGCTGGGTTGATGCATTGAAAGTGAGGTTGTGCTTAAAAGGGCATTGAAATGTTCTGGGAATACATGCCTGATGAGTCAACGTAAAGTAAGGTGGTTTTAATGTGTCGGTGATGAAAATCTGATGACCTGATTCGTTGCCTTTCGTTGACACCTGCCTGGAAGAAACAATCCAATGCGCGAGTATTCCTCTATTGATTTGACAAGACTGCCGATTGCCCTGAGGTGCTGAGACTGTTGATTTCCTCCTTGAAGCTATTTTTATTTTACGGCTGAGGAGGCAGCGCACATGTGATAACCATGAAATTCAGCAAGAGTTCATTTGGGGGCTGAAATAGTACAACGTTCAAGTATCCTTCTCATTACTCCAAGTGTAAAACAAAAGGTGACCAAGCTTGCATCTGATTGTGTGCAGAACGACCTGGTCATTAGATTATCAGATAGTTAAGCTAACTTTATGGTTAGCTGTGTAGCTAACTTTATGGTTAGCTGTGTCCACCGTTGTTTGAGTTGTTCCTATTTAGATGTGAGCTGTTGACTCTCGTTCAATTTTTTCGGTGCATTCACAGCATCAAACACAGAGCGGCTCACAGAAAACACAGCTTTCATCCCAGTGCGCCCACATTCCCTCTGGTTTTCTGACACATGCAACTTCTCCTTCGCTTTCTTCCATCCTTTCAAGTTTCCCAGGGCAAGTGACAGCATCATGGCACTGCGAGTGCAAAGCTCCGAGCGCTTCTCCTCAGTCTGTGACTTTTTCCTGCAAAAAGGATCAAAGGGGTGAAATGTGCTGATGCAGCCCGTTCGCCGAGCTTCAGGCCAACCCGGGAACGCACCAAAGATGTTCCAGTGAAAATATGATCACTTTTTTCCCCCCAGTCTTTCTTTTCTCTTCCCCCCTCGGCTCAGCCTTGGTCTCCGCACTGACGGGCGAACAAACCGTGGGGAACTCAACCTTG
The DNA here is from genome assembly GCA_032274765.1 of Malacoctenus tetranemus. Taxonomy (NCBI): domain Eukaryota; kingdom Metazoa; phylum Chordata; class Actinopteri; order Blenniiformes; family Labrisomidae; genus Malacoctenus; species Malacoctenus tetranemus. The sequence goes on from JAUESF010000048.1 coordinate 11,831,605, forward strand.
AAAGAAGAAGATATGATGAGTCAGCAGAGAGCCAGATTAAACAACTCTCCTCTCATCACTCCAGGAACAGAGCTGACAAGTGGGCAAGTGGGGCAACCGCACGGTTCCAGGGCAAATGTTTTTGATACCACTTGTACTGTCAGGTGGAAGTGAGCTCGATTCTTCAAACTGAAAGGGCATCATTTCGTGGTTCTTTTTCTCTCGATCAGAGATTGAAAGATTTACTGTCGTTGGATTTCTCTCTCTTCCATCAGTGAAAAACACCTGTAAAAAAAAGCATAAAAAGTCAAGTTTTGAGAAACAAATTAAAAACAATGTACAACAAACAAAAGGACACCATAAAGCACAAAGTACAACAGTCGTTCTCTCACACTCATCTCCAACCCTGGAGTCCAGAATCCCCTCGGAGGGTGCCAGAGATCACAGAGGGGCCCGGAGGCTGCTTTGTCTGCTCGCAGCTTCTCAAAAAAAACACAACAAAAAAACCCGAACATAGAAAGACAAGACAAGTCACAGCATCAATAAATCAAAATTCTGTCCCCAATCTCTTTGTTGATGTTCACACTGTTGTTGGAGATGAACGCATAATTGTCCCAATTGCTTCGAAAGAAGTGTAAAATTGAATTAAAGCAGTTTTTAGAATGCAATTCTAATGTTTTGCACCCAAAAAAAAACGTCACGTCAAGTCATGATCATGGTGATGCAAGTCAGGGTCCGTGGCACCTTTTGGGGGTGAGAGTGGAATGAAACTTTCTGGACATTCTGCTAAGAAAAAGTTTTTGATTTGATCATGATTCAATGGACTCGGTACAGGACATAGGCCCCAACAGACATTTTTTCTCTCTGTCACAGATGGTAATAGCTTCCACTACACGACCTTCTATGAATAACTTTGTGGGATCGTTGGGGGACGATAAACCAAAACAAGTGATTACATGTGTGTGTGCAGAAGGTAGAAGCAGAAAGGGTTGTTTGGTGTGTTGGCTTCCACACAGCTGATCATTGATAAAAAGTACAGTATGTTTAGAAAAATCCCCTGAGCTGGTACAGTACATGGTGCGTTCCCACCGAGGACACTGGAGGCAGCAGTTTGTGAGGCTGGGTATCTATATTTTACTCATGTATGGACATTGCCAGCGGTGTCCCCCAAGGATCAAGTGCATGTCCAGGCATCCACGGCACAGCCGCTAAACAAAAGGCTCTCTATACAGTGCTTTGCTATTGTCAATGAGAGGACACATGTTTAAGGAGCATATTGTCATTGGCAGGACAAGATCAAGTCACACCACTGAATAATACAGCCGACAGATTCAGTGAAGCTGCCTGTGGCCTTTAGCTTTTAGCTATGAGCTAGAAAGGAAACAAGCAGAGCCAGATGTAGCCATACACTCACAGCCATGACGGGCCCCAGCGCTGCACTAAATCTGGTAGGAGGCCGGCAACAATAACCATCCTTGTCCATCTGCAAGGCCTTGTAGATGTGGGGGTTATGTCACAATGGTCCACAGTTACGATTACAGAAAGTCCACACAGATTGGGACTCAGACATGACAAAAGAAGGAGATGGAGTGTGGTGAAGGACAGCGTCGAAACAGAGGCAAACAGTGGAGGGAAAGCAGGGAAGAAACAAGTGGAGCCAAGAGGAACAGTTTGCCATTATTTGTTTTTATGTTTTCTGGTCTTGTGATGTCGGACAAGCCGATAAACATCTGTGGGAAATGAATTACCCATCCAAAGGCAGGCCCACTTCCTGCCTGACAGGCATGGCTCTGCATAGAAGGTGAGGCCTGCCCGCTGCAAGTTCAACTTCAGGGCAGAACTTTGAAGAATAAGTGCAACACAAAAAAAGAAAAGAAAAGAAATGATGATAGGTTATGTCATCACACCAGTGTGCCATTTCAGCTCATTTTAACTTTTTGACCTGCTCAAAAGTTGCTGTGCTTGGGAGTTGTTCGGCGAAGCTGCTTGCAGGAAAAAATGACCTCACTGGAAACCCTGTGGTGCACAGAGTAGAATGCCATCTTGATTGTGGCCTCAAGACCTGTAAAAGATGTTTGAGCGAAGCCCACAGACATGCGGCCCTCGTGAAGCCCTCAGCCTTCCTGTTGGCGCCCTGGAACCCGATGCCTGTGCAACATTTCCACATGTACCATTTGGTCACACGAAGCAAATGCTTTATTTTCCACTAATTTGTGATGTCTGAGTGCAAACCAAGCGTCTATCGGGACAGTCTTTAGACTGATGAGGCTGTGCAGCAAGGGGGGAAACGTCTGGGCTCTGGTTAGAAAAGCATTTTCCTGCTTGGCATTTTGTCTGCATGCTCCCTTCAGTGGCTCACAGCATCAGAAGGAAACCAGTGGGTGACGTGAGCTACCGCTTCTTCCTCGGTGACTTCGGTAAAATGTTTGCATGGCTGCAAAACGACAAAGACCTGATCTATCGTGGCAATTTTTGGAATTGAACCAAAGCAGGAGGAATTGTTGCTGCCATCCTATGACAGGCAATAGTGCTGAAATCAGTCCACAGACGACTGAGGAAGCCTCGCCACAATTTGCAGTATGATGTAGCAGAATGATTGTGGCTACACCAATGCAATGTGCACGCGTTTATTCATCAGAGAGAGTTGGTGTGAGCTGCAGTGCAGTGACTCAAATTTAGTCGAAGTATGGATGTGATTGTGAATGACTGTGTGAAGCATTTTTGTTTAAAATAGCGCTTGAACCGATTAAACGGTTCATCCCCCGTTAACTTTTTACAAGGCTAAATTGGTTCCTTCAAAGACGTTATTTTTACAGTCACTGTTTGAGTCCTGGGTTATTTTGAGTTTGTGGATGGTCCGGGCTCCTCTGAAAGCACCACTATCTATCACGCCAGACCCTCCAGGCTAAGTCCATGACATGAGACACCAAGAACCACTGAGATCCTTTCGCAGTTTTTTGTTTTTTTGTTTTGGGACAGTCTTGCATCAACAATTGTGTTGTGTGATTCTGACGAGACAACAGCGTCTGTAGTCACCAGAAAAATACACCCAGAACAGGTGCAGGCTCAGGACCTTCTCACTGAAAGGCACCAGTGGAAACCACTACATGATGTGGTCCTTACATTTGTATTGCTCAATCAAGGAAAGCATTTCCTGTTTAAACATACAAAACACACCTGACCTCCGCAGCTTCACGATGCAGACTCCATGCGACATATGCACCTGCACGGGGCTCCTTGACATTTGTGAGTCAGCGCCTGATCTCCTTTAATCTCATCAGGCAGGTCAGGAACCAACAGCAGCGATGCTCTGCAGCCTGCCGCAAAGCCGGGTCACTCCACCCAGACTGCTACCAACCAGGTCAAAGTCAGCCGGCTGTCGGTGTCTACCTGCATGGGTGAGCATCAGGCCAGGGATTAGGGCGGGCAGGTCGCACAACATCTCATCTGACATAGATGTTCCTGAGGGTTTTGCAAAAGCAAGCTTGGATCAGCAAAGAAATAAAAAAAAGTACTTAACTGTCTTTTAGTTTAAATTTTGATCTATGCTGCAGATGGGGAAGAATGTGATGCTCTAGTATATATTTTTCATTGTCTTTATTAGGCTTCTGTGTTAAACCAACATCAAACAGAGAAACCCATTGTTCTTCTAAAAAACAACCTAAACTTATTATTATTACCTTGAACCAATGGTTAAAAACCTAAATCCTGACAGTTTACATTTCAGCTCCCATTAAAAACACATTCATAAAGGCCAGTCTCATGTAACATCTCATTGAGATGACATAGTGCAGTTATACACTGGGAATAAGAGTAGGAGAGCGGCTGTGTTGTTACATCTGGCCATCTTTTGTGTGGTGTGGTGGCGGCGTCTGTGCGTGCGTGTGCGTGAGCGTGTCATTCCCACCATGTGGATGAGGTGACAAGCCAGAACCGGTTCCTACGTGGATGGGCGGCCGGTTTCAGCTGGCTGCGTTGCCGCGGTAACGGGCGCTCTATAAATACTCGCCGGGTTCTCGCGTAGCCTCCACTTCAGTCGCGGCCCTTGTCAGGAGGAAGCGAGTCTCCCGCAGCAGCCGGGTTCCATTGTCAGGGCGACCTACTCCACCTTTTTTTACACCCCAGCGTTTGAGTCTCATGGACAAACTCTTTGTAAATGCTTTTTAAGGTAGGTCTCCTCGTTCCCTCTTTGAGAGAAGTGGCTAATAGCGTTGTGCTCCAGCGTGAGCGCCTCTCAGCTGGCATTAGCTTACCGCCTCCTCCAGTTATGGCGGCTTTAAAAAGACAAAAGATAACATGGCCTCATGTTCCGTTATCTCACGAATTGCTGTGAACAAAAGAGTCCTTTTATTTAACTAAAACATGTTTCCGTAAAGTTGTCCATTGATCCCGTTTGGCACGTCGTTGCTCGGCAAGTTAGGAAATATCACTTTTATATGTAACTCGCAAAACTGTTGGTTTTTGATGAACTTTAGAGAGCCGAGTGAGCCCCACTGTTCTGACGGAACATAAATGTCGGGTTTTGGGCCACATAATAGTGGCAAATCACGTTAAAAAGTAACGCAAAATGGACCGAGCCGCCGCATGGCGTGGAGCCCCTCATAGCGGAACCGGTAAGTTGACGTCGGCGCTAATTCTCAGCCAGCGATTGGCTGGTTTTCATACCGCCCACCGACGCGCAGCAATTCTCCTCTCCCTGATTGGGTTGACAAATGGAGTGGGCGGGACAAAAGCGCCCGTTTCTTTGAATGGCTTTCCTGTGCGGTTGGTGTCGAGTTGTCATGATAGCTGTGAAATGGGGCTGGACTGGAGAAGCGCCGGCAAGTGTTCCTCCCCGCGCAGATCACATCTCCTCTCCCAGTCGTGTTCAGTGGCTTTAATTCAAGGCTGTAAAGAAGTGCCACGTTTGAAACCCCTGGATCAAAGAATCTCTGTACACTTTGATAAACTCACTCCAGTATTGACCTGTTCTCACCAACGCGCTCTCTGGATAAATGTGAGGTCTTAAACTTTACATTTCTTTTTCCTTTCCAGAAACGTCACTCAAGGAAATCGCACACTGGCTACTTGGCAGGCCCCGGCCTTGAGTCTTATTTGAAAGGGTTTAACTTCACTGGTGAGCCACCTTGGCAGCTCTGCACCTGAGTACCATCTCAACAGTCCTCCAGTTTGTTTCCAAGTAAGTGCCTCACTGTCTGAAGCTTGCGACTCTAAAAACATCCCTCGTGCACCCGTGCAGATACTATTGTCCCAATTGTGTCATTCCCTCTGCACTGCCACTCTTGTCAGTTCAAACGTATGAGAAATTGTTTGTAAATTCCATGTCCCTCCTTCTCTGTCTGCCTTCTCCAGTCTGCTAGTTACTCATTGGGAAAACCTGCTCTCAGCATGAACGCCGCCATGTCCACAGATGTTGAGTTCTCTTTCCTCGATGAAGGCTTCTCTGCTCGGGACATCGTCGAGCAGAAGCTGAATGAGTCATCCATGACGGTGAGCATCCTGTGCTCGCACTTGTTACAGTTGGCAACCTCACATCTGAGGCATTTTGGAAATTTGCCCCATAATCGTTCGAAAACTCAATTCATGAGAATTGTACAGATATGGCAAGATGTGACTTGAGTTCAAAGTGAGAGACGATAAAGCAGACTGCTGTTCACAGGATGACAGGGACGCCTTCTACGTCTGTGACCTGGGGGACGTGGTGAAGAAGCACCTGCGCTGGGCCAGGGCGCTGCCTCGCATCACTCCCTTCTACGCCGTCAAATGCAATGACAGCCGCGCCGTCGTCGCCACTCTGGCGTCCTTGGGAACCGGCTTTGACTGTGCAAGCAAGGTGCGCTTTGGAACGCTTCTTTGACATCAGACATCCTGGAGAATAACTTTGCACAATCCTGGCTGAAATTGCACTGGCTGCTCGTCTGTTAAGTTTGAGTTTTATGACGGTTTTTGTGTGTGTGTGTTTGCCCTGTAGATGGAGATTCAGCTGGTTCAGTCTCTGGGGGTGGATCCAAGCAGAATCATCTACGCCAACCCCTGCAAGCAAGTCTCGCAGATCAAGTATGCGTCAGCACACGGGGTCCAGATGATGACCTTTGATAGTGAGGTGGAACTCCTGAAAGTGGCCCGCTGCCATGACAACGCCAAGTGAGTTGGGGTTTTTTTCTAACCACATTAAATAAGTGCAAAAATGCTTTTTGGGTCTGTCATTTCTCAGTGTTGCCATTTTTGCTCCCTTTAATTGACTCCGCTCTCACCCTGTGTTCAGGCTGGTGCTGCGTATTGCGACGGACGACTCCAAAGCCGTGTGCCGTCTGAGTGTGAAGTTTGGAGCCCAGCTGAAAGCCTGCCGGGGTCTCCTGGAGAAGGCCAAGGAACTGGGCCTGGATGTGATCGGTGTCAGCTTCCACGTTGGCAGCGGCTGCACCAACCCCGAGACCTACACCCAGGCCATCGCAGACGCTCGCTGCGTCTTTGACATTGGGGTCAGTTGAGCCTGAAAATTCCAGCGCTGGTCTGTTTTTCTGGGACTTCTCGTCTGGCAAAGTGAACTCAAACCTGTCTGTGTTTGCGTAGAACGAGTTGGGCTTCAACATGGATCTGTTGGACATTGGAGGCGGGTTTCCCGGGTCAGACGACACCGAACTGAAATTTGAAGAGGTAAGCTGCTTCATTCTTACAAAAACTTTTTGGCTGATTATTTTTGTGGTGCTTTGTTTTCCCTCTCATAGCAGAAGAGTTTATGTTTTATCTTTTGCCCCTCCCCCCCAGATCACAGCCGTAATCAATCCAGCCATCGATAAGTACTTCCCTGCTGACACGGGCATTAAGATAATAGCTGAGCCGGGACGCTTTTATGTTGCCTCCGCTTTTACGCTGGTGGTAAACATCATTGCCAAGAAGGTGATCATGGACGATGAGTCGGCCTCTGATGGTATGAGCCTCTGAGAAAACCCTTCTGACTTCTGATTTGTGACGTCTCAATCTCAGGCGCTTTTTGAACACATGCTTTGGTTTCTCTTCCTCACAGAAGAAGACGAAGGGACCAGTGACCGGACCCTGATGTACTACGTGAACGACGGCGTGTATGGCTCCTTCAACTGCATACTGTACGACCACGCTCACTGCTTGCCAACACTGCATAAGGTCAGTAAAGGCTGAAGGCCCATTCAGCAGTCAGTGCGTTTCCCTGGACGTGGTGATGAACGGATGCTCTTTTTCTGGTCTTTCAAAAAGAAGCCGAAACCCGACGAGGCCATGTACCCCTGCAGCATCTGGGGCCCGACGTGCGACGGCCTCGACCGCATCGTGGAACAGTGCGACCTGCCCGACCTGCAGGTGGGCGACTGGCTGGTCTTTGAGAACATGGGTGCCTACACAGTGGCGGCCTCCTCCACCTTCAATGGCTTCCAGAGACCAGACATCCACTATGTCATGTCTCGCCTCGCATGGTGAGTCAGTAGCACAGTGATTTGAAAGTGCCAAAAACCCAAATGGACGTACTTCAAAATATCAACCCAAA
>JAUESF010000048.1:11857870-11874703 GCA_032274765.1 Malacoctenus tetranemus
ACAATTTTATAAAACCCTGTTTCGAAGTTGTTTCGAATAGAAACTACAACTCCCATCAGGACGCAATTCCCTCGCTTCCGGTTTACGGTTACCACGGGAGACGAAGGGAAGCTGTCGCTGCTGTTTACTGCGGTCTGCCAAAAGAGATGATACAAGTCCACATTGCATCTGTTCCCTGAAACCTGTTTCCACGGTCTTTATTACACCCGGCGTCACATTTGGTGTTTCCTCCTTTTATAAGTTAGAAACGTTTGAACCACCAAGTGTTAGCACGCAGAGCGCGTAATGCTAACTCGCCGAGCTAATGGTCTCCGTTAGTGGGGATTTTCCAGCGTAACAAGGCCGCATGGATTGTGCAGAAAACTGTTGTTTTAGCTCCCGGATCAGCCGAGCTCGTCCGACCATGCTGTAGGCAGCTTCATTTGTGGCGACAGAAGAGTGTGCATCCCACCAGCAGCATGTTTATCTACCTCAGTAAGAAGGTGAGTGCACTCGCTCTCAGACCAGGCAGAGTGCTGTTCATCTGTTACCTCTTATTCCCATGATGCTCACCTGGACATCTTCTACCTACTTTGATACGGAAAGAAAAGAAATGCTGTTCGAGTTAGCGGATATTTTCAGAAATCTGGAGCGTTCCAAGAGTGTAAAGCAGTGTGTTGGCGTGGCTGTCACCTTCTAGATCGCCATACCAAACAACATCCACCTGAAATGTGTCTCCTGGAACAAAGACCAAGGCTTCATAGCATGTGGGGGGGATGATGGTCTCCTGAGAGTTCTCAAGCTGGAGACACAGACAGGTAAGATGGAGCTCCCCAGTGAACAGTGTGCTTGGAAACGCACCACTCAGTTAATGTGTTATTATTAAGTCTAGCAGGGCCACAAACACAGGAGTAACTTTCTGTCTTCACACACTGTATTTGCACAAGAGCACAGTCACTGCTTGGTCTGTCAGTGAATTCTGACAGTCCTACTTTACCACACTCCTGCCCCCCCCTCCCCCCACAAATCTGTTGTCAACAGATGATTCCAAGCTTAAAGGCCTCGCTGCACCCAATAATCTGTCAATGAACCAGACTCTGGAGGGACACAGTGGTAAGTGTCAGGGGGAAGTGCAAACTACACCAATGTACTAAATGATGGCCTGAGAGGACATATTAATGAAAACAACATTAGGTGTTTGTTGTGCAAAGCTGGGAGAAACCATTCTCTATCCTGCTCTTGCAGGCGCTGTTCAGGTGGTCACATGGAACGAACAGCATCAGAAGCTGACGACCAGCGACCAGAATGGGCTCATCATCGTGTGGATGCTTTACAAAGGTAACGATTGCAGACAAAACCCAAATACACCACGCACTTGGTCGGACATGTTTCTCTTGAGGTTGCTTGTCGATGTCCTTTGAGGCACGTGGTACGAGGAGATGATCAACAACAGGAACAAGTCAGTGGTGAGGAGCATGAGCTGGAACGCCGACGGTCAAAAGATCTGCATCGTGTATGAAGACGGGGCGGTCATCGTCGGATCTGTGGACGGTGCGCTTCTTTGAACTCTGATTGCTGTTCAAAAAAACAATCAGTTGTATTGACCAGAATCGATGTCGTTTGTTCACATGTGGAGTGAGTGGATTAGACTGTACACCAGGGTGACGTGATCGTCTCTACAGGCAACCGGATTTGGGGGAAGGAGCTGAAGGGAAACCAGCTCGCACATGTCGCGTGGTCACCAGACAGCAAGATCCTTCTGTTCGGCATGGCCAACGGGGACGTACAGATCTATGACAATCAAGGAAACTTCATAGTGAGTGTGCAAACTTCGGTATATCAGAGATTATTCACAGTGAAATCAGCAGTGTTGAGTTTGCAGGTAGAATTCCCGTTTCACAGGCAAAGGCACAAGTACAATTTATTTCAAAGAGCACGAACAATAAACTGTCATAAACTTCCTATTTTGCAATACCAAACTAAATTACTTTATGTCAATTAAAGTCCACTATATTTTATCATCTGTTTTGTGTTGCAGATAAAAATGACCATCAGCTGTCTCACCAATTCGACTGGAGGACTCAGTATAGCTGGGATCCACTGGTACGCGGGTTCTGGTGGCTACGTGGAGCCCGACTGCCCATGTCTTGCCATCTGCTTCGACAATGGAAGATGTCAGATTATGCGCTATGAGAACGACGAAAGTAAACAAACGAGGCTTTCTGGAAAAATAATAAAAATAAAAACAGCAGAATTTTTTTGCATGTTGTGTTTGTTTTGTTTTTGCCTGAGTGGAACGTTTGTTCATGTCGCTGCTCTGTGCTGGTGTCCCTTTCCTGCAGACCCCGTGTGTATCGACAGCATGATGAATGTGGTCAGTATCCAGTGGAACCACTGTGGCAGCGTGTTGGCAGTCGCAGGTTCCCTGCGAGCATCAAGCATGGAAAAAGAGTTCAATGTGGTGCAGTTCTACACCCCGTTTGGGGAGGTGAGAGCCAAGTGTTTGTAAAATGGGATATCTAAATTTAAAGACAAACACATACATTTGTTTTGTGCAATTAGAACACTTGAATATATCAAAAGGTCATTGTCTCCTCCAAGTATCTATCCCCAACATCAACTGTGTGTCTCACCACCCAATAACTCATGAACCCCAGTTGGACTCTAAATGCCTCCTGGTGTTCACACAGCATCTGCGAACCCTCAAAGTTCCCGGGAAGCAAATGTCAGGAGTGGCCTGGGAAGGAGGAGGGCTCCGGATCGGCCTCGCCGTGGACTCCCATATCTACTTTGCTAACATAAGGCCCGACTATAAGGTGAATGGTTGTCTCATTGATCCAGTCACAGTTAGATCCATTAGTTTGGGCAGGATGCTTTAAAGAAGCAGAAACAGATTCATTAAAGACATAAGGAAACACTAAAAGCACTTAGATTACCTACCAACACACAGACAGTAGTTGGCAGCATTTAGGTGCATAAGCTTGTGTTTCATACCATGTTGCCTTTACATGGTGAGCACTGTGGAGCCTTGCGATGTCTCTTCACAGTGGGGCTACTGTTGCAGCACAGTGGTGTACGCCTACACAAAGCCAGAGCGCCAGGAGCACTGCGTTGTGTTCTGGGACACCAAGAACAACGAGAAGTTTGTCAAATATGTCAAGAGCCTGATGTCCATCACGACCTCTGGACATTTCTGCACCCTGGCCAGCAAGGCAGACGACACCCAGCCTCAGGTAGAAACACCTACTGATCACGTGCTTCACTGAATGAGGGAACAGAAAAGCCAGTGTGATTTTCTCCCGAGAGCTCTGTGCTTTGACAAGTGGCGGCATCACAAATGTTCCTCTGCTGTCTTGCCTCCTGTTTTTTTTTCTTATTGTTGCTACGAAGGAGGATGCTGATATAGAGTCTGAGATTCATTCAAGGGTAACGTACAACTTCGAGCCTCACACCTCAAAGAGGACAATTTGTCTCGACATGAAGCTCCATTTCGTCCTGGAGAATAATGGACGTCTCCTTTGTGTCTTTCAGTTTGTGCTGATTCTGTGCAACTCCATCGGGACCCCACTGGACACGAAGCACATTGACATTGGTGAGTCACACATCACAGCATTATTTTTGATCGTGCATTTTTCCTTAGGTGTGTTTATGAGCTCCACGAGCCCTCGAGTACACAATGGCGGAGCGTTCAAATGTCTACTTCACTGTGAAGTTGGTGTGTTTATTCAGCCCTCTGTGAGAGATCACATGGACGTGGGAGCTTGGCAAGCTGCCTCCTTCCAACCACGGAGTCTTCAGGGGCCGCACAGTGTCCCTTCAGCGATGCATTTCCATGTCTCCCCTGATTGTCGCAGAGCCGCAGTTTGTCACCATGACCAAGACGCACGTGGTCGCAGCCTCCAAAGAAGCTTTCTACTTGTGGCAATACAGAGTGGCCAAGAGACTGACTGCGCTGAAGATAAACCAAGTGACCAAAACCAAAGAGGGAAAGGAAAGGTGAAGGTTTATGTGTTTGGAGGTTCACACATTTGAATCTGGGTATTTCTGTCTGAGGGCGATTGCGTTTGTGGACAGTGGATATAAAGGTAATCGTGTGGAACGCCCACAATGACACTTGGAGGGCGTGTCAAGCTCGTGGTGGAAAGTTTTGTGAGTCAGTGGCTGAAACTTTGGGTTTCTTACCTCACTGCTACAATGTGAAGTGTTGGTATTAACATTGCGGTGCAAAGGATTTATTCATCTGAATCAAATACCACCGTGAGGGTCCAGACAGGCTGACCTAATGTTCTGCCAGGGCTTTCCTTGCACTTGCACCGCAGGTCATTTCAGGGGAACTGGCTTCTGTTTGTCCGTCTCCTTCTTTCTCACGTGTTCTTTCCCTCTGCACTTCTTCAGGGTCTATCACATTGACAGCAACCCATCCGGAGCCGGTGACAGTGGTGCAGACTTAGCAAGAGCCCTCCCAGTGAGAAAGCCCTTCACCTCTTGTTGAACAAAGACTGTGAATTTGCACTCACAAAACCACCTCCCAGACTCAAAACACTTCATGGAACCAATCCTCGTTTACTTTTCTTCAACTTTTAGCAAATTTAGTAAATCTGCCACTTTTTGTTGTATCCTAGGCAACGAGAGATCCAATCTGCTGCATTACGGCAATGGACAAGACCCTGATTGTGGTGGGTTCACGCATTTTAAAAAAGGTTTCTGCGGTCAGGGAGTGAAATCCTGTTTTAAGTAAATGTGATTTCACAGGGTCGTGAGTCTGGCACCATCCACAGATACAGCCTCCCCAATGTCGTTCTCATCCAGAAATACACTCTGAACAACAGAGCTTACTATCTCTCCTTGAACTGCAATTCCAGGTGAGTACAGACTCACTTCCAATTCGACACCTCGTCTCATGTTCGGCCGGGGTCCCGTCACATGTCGTCCCTGCCTCCTCCAGTCGCCTGGCCATCATCAACATCACGGGCGTGCTGACGCTGCTGGACCTGGACGTTGGCGTCTCTGCAGACGACAGCGCAGGGAACCAGGCTTCTGCCGGCGACCCGTCCAAGTTCGAGCGCAAAGACGTTTGGGACATGAAGTGGGCAAACGACAACCCCGATCTGTTCGCCATGATGGAGAAGACCAGGATGTATGTTTTTAGGAACCTGGACCCAGAGGTGAGCTCTCAACACTGGCTGCATTGTCGCCTGCGTTGTTAGATTATTGTTCCAATCGTATTGACATGATCACAGAGGGACTGCAGGAGATGCACCACCCTTCATTTACTTCACTTATGAACACACGCTCAATGAATGTGAGTTTATTACAGTTTTCCCACTGTGCATTTCTGTCTGTAGGAGCCAATTCAAACATCTGGATACATCTGCAACTTTGAGGATCTGGAAATCAAATCTGTCTTGCTTGATGAAATCATGAAGGCAAGTCGACCTTTGAAAAACCTCATCTGTGTGCTCCATGAATCCAAACACAATGGAACTGTGTCACAAAATAGCACAAAAGAAATTGCAGCAAATCGATTTGTGGTGTGTTTGTCTCGTAGGACCCAGATAGGCCGAACAAGGACAACCTCATCAACTTTGACATCCGCTCGCTGAGAGACAGCCGCGCCCTGATCGAAAAAGTTGGCATCGAAGACGCTTCTCAGTTCATTGAAGACAACCCTCATCCAAGACTCTGGTAAAGCTCAGGCTACTCCTGCAAAGCCCCCTCCAGCCCCCCTCCCCTTCCTTCTGTCTGCTCGTTGCTGGCAGTGACATAATTATACATTTGTGAGATCGGCGGGCGCAGTTCAGTTTGTGAATGTTCAGTCATACAGTGTGGTGATATGGGAGGATTCTGATGCACTGCTTGAGATTTATGTCTTGAAGCAGCAGTGTGATCACTGTTGCTTTGGTCCTCTGACTGATGTGTCACTTTTTGCGGGATTCCTCAAAACCTGGCAACAGCAACAAAATAACCCATCGGAATTGAGCAGTCAGTTACAGCCAGTGACATAATGATTATCCTTAACTTTCAGAGAATTACATCAAAGTCTCACTTGGATCTGAACCAAAGATCGGTATAGTGGTTGCATTTTTAAGAGGAGACGTCGGCCTTCGCGCTGGTGTTAACCAACCATCTCTTCAGGCGTCTGTTGGCTGAAGCAGCCCTCGAGAAGCTGGACCTGAAGACGGCAGAGCAGGCCTTCGTCCGCTGCACTGACTACCAGGGCATCGAGTTCGTCAAACGCCTGGGCAACCTGCAGAGCGAGCCCATGAAACAGGCCGAGGTGGCAGCCTATTTTGGCAGGTTTGAAGAAGCTGAGCGCATGTACATGGACATGGATCGCAGGTGAGACGAGTACGGTCCGACAACACTCCTGCTTGTCTTGTCCTTCCTTTATTTTTGCATAAAATGGTTGTCCGTGCACACATGTGTCTCCATAGGGATCTTGCCATAAGCCTCAGGATCAAACTGGGTGACTGGTTCAAGGTGCTGCACCTGCTCAAAGCGGGCTCTGGGGACTGCGATGACGCGCTGCTCGAACAAGCTTACAATGCAATCGGAGACTACTTCGCTGACAGGCAAAAGTGGTATGTTCACCCTGCGTCTTTTTGGTTGACTGCGTTGATATAAAGCTGATATTGATGTGCAGCAAACGTGATTCTGCAGAAATCACAGAATGACTGATTTCACGGAGGCGGAGCCTGACTCGATACTACGTCGCCTCCAACACAACAGCTGAGTTCTTCCATTAAGACTGAGAGAGATTCACTGCTTTCCTGTGTCTTTATAAACTTCTGCCTCCAGGATCAACGCCGTTCAGTACTATCTGCAGGGTCGCAACCAGGAGAGGCTGGCAGAGTGCTACTACATGTTGGAGGACTACGATGGGCTCGAGCGGCTGACCACCACTCTGCCAGAAAATCATAAACTGTTACCAGTGAGCCACGTGTTCTGGTTTTTACCAAACTGAGCTCACCTGCAAAGTACCAAACAAAATGAAATTCAATCTGCAATCTCTTTCCGTCCTGATAGGAGATCGGACAGATGTTCGCGACGGTCGGCATGTGTGAACAGGCTGTGAAAGCCTACCTCAAGTGCAACCAACCCAAAGCCGCCGTTGACACGTGTGTTCATCTGAACCAGGTAAGAGGCAGGCGAGAAAAAAGCCTATGGCGCCGGCGGAGCCGGCGAGGGCGGCTGCTCTTTGAGCTTCTTGGATTCTGCACATACGTCTGACAGCTTTGGGCACACTGCAGTCGGTGTGGCACCTGCTGTCCTCCCACTCCCATCCTCTTCCTGAGAGATATTTAGCTCTGCAGTGTGAACGCTGCACCTAAACGGCTGCTCCAACGTACACGGGAACATTTGGCTGAAGAAGAAGAAGACGACCTGAACTTTTGGTTCAGGAGGGGAGACGGTCTTCTCCTATATCTGGGATTTTTGAACCACTTTGAGGTGTGATGTGGACAAATACAGTATGCGACTTCTTTAGAATTTCTTTTGCATCAAGCTGTAAAATTCAGTTGAATCTTGGCTGTTTTTTTCTTTTTCAAACTAAGCGCGTTTCAACTGCTGAAACTTCTTTAGAAATTGACATTTGTTGATGTACAAATGACATAAGTCTCAAAATCTGCAGTCATTATAAACCTTAACTTCAGAAAGCTGTGGCGCACACATCACTACCGGTGCCCAGTTTAGCTTCGTTTTTAATTTGTTGAGCACATTTGTAAACCTACAAGCAAAAGTGAGAGATTTATGTTGTTTTATCTTTGTTTAAATCAAGTGTGTTTTTCTTTCCTGCAGTGGAACAAAGCCGTGGAACTTGCCAGGACCCACAACATGAAGGACATCAAGTCTCTTCTTTCCAAATGTGCGTCACATCTTCTGGACAAGAATAAAATCTTAGAGGCAGTAGAACTCTACCGGAAAGCTCACCATTTCCTTGACGCAGCCAAACTTATGTTTAAGGTATTCTTTTATTATTTTGGGGGTTTTTTTGTCACAAAGGGGGGAAAAAAACACGTCTGTGGCTTTCACATTTAAACCAAACCACTTTTTATGAATTGATTCATCTCGGGGGGTGAACTGAGTGCTATTTGTTGTTGCTTCGGCTCTCTGACCGGATTGAACTCACTATTTTGACACTTTTTCTGACACTGGTGGTTTGGATTTTTTTTTTGACTAGGAACTGTAGCTGACCTTTCGAAACCGGGCTGTTTCACGTCGTTTTTTACGGGAATCCTCGTGTGACTTAATGGGGGGGAAACATGACTTCTGTCTTCAGCAAAGCGTAACATTTTAACTACTGTGTGCAGATAGCAGATGAGGAGGCGAGGAAAAGAACCCGACCTCTGCGGGTGAAGAAGCTGTACGTGTTGGCAGCACATCTGGTGGAAAATTATCACGAGCAGGTGAAGACGTCACAGCAGAGCAAAGCCAAGGAGAAGAAGTCTGAGGTGAAATTTTACATCACACTCACAAAACACATATACACTCTGTTCTTTAAGCTCAGCACACCTTGGCAAATACTACATGCTTCAAATGTAGTTTTGGCCCTTATTCAGTTTAAATGTATGAAGAGACGTCATACACACAACACCATTCCTTTTTGTGCCTATGTCAGGCAACCTTTGCCCTGGCTGGGCTGCTGGAGGAAGACGCGTCCTCTGCAGATAATCGCATTGTTGACAACGCCTGGCGAGGAGCAGAGGCCTACCACTTCTTCCTGCTGGCCCAGAGGCAGCTGTATGCAGGCTTCATGGAGAATGCCATGCGCACAGGTACCGGCACACACGGCGCCTCAGCCGAGCATCAAACATAATGCGGCACCTTTACGGCAGGAATAAGTCAGAGTGAGGTATATCTGGGACCTGCATGGCATGCTGTACGGAAAACTATAAAAGATTTGGATGTGTATTGTGTGAAAACCAGGAATATATCAGTTTTGATGTATTTCAGGTTGATTAGGTGACTTATTTTTTGTTTGTTCAGATCACAACAGAAGTATTTCACTTTTCCTGCTCCCACAGTGGACGTCTCCGAGCCTACCCCTGATTTTATTCAATACTTTTCTGCCCTCTAGTGTTCATTACACATAGCAACAAGCAGCACTCAGGAGAAAACTGTGTTTCAGCTTTTCTGGACTGTTTGTAGCAAAGCGGGTCATCTGATGTATAAGCAATCAGCACTGCGGCTGAAAAGTTGCGCTGTGGACTTCATGGTATAATTGCTTCCCCTACTTTGTTCAATCAAGACACAGCTCATGTTCCTCAGCGCGATGCCGCCCCCTAACAGTGGCTGCGTTCGTATCAGCTGATCCCCTGGTTGAATACGACACCTTCTTGCCAGCTCCTGTCTGCAGTGACAGAGGTTGACACTTGAGAACCCGTTCTGTCTTTTGCCCTCTTTCGGAGAAAAGTACAGTGGGTTTCTTTATAATGAGAACACATATTCAAAGGAATGGCAACCTCTTGCTTGTTCTCATGTTTACAACCCCTTTCTCACTGGTTGGCTCTGGTCAGTTCGGTGTATCTGTTAGTGTCCAGTTCTGGACTCATCTCAGTTGTGCTCCCTCCATCCCTCCTGCTCTGAAGCCCTCCACCTGCGCGAGTACGAGGACATCATCCCCACCGTGGAGATCTACTCTCTGCTCGCCATTTGCTCGGCAGCCAGCCGAGCGTTCGGCACGTGCTCCCAGGCCTTCATCAAGCTGGAATCCCTCGAGACGCTGGACGCCGAGCAGCGGCAGCTCTACGAGGACCTGGCCCTGGAGATCTTCACCAAGCACACGCCGAAGGACAGCCGCATGATGGAGCTGGAGAGCTCGATGGAGGGGTGAGGATGTGGCTCTGACTTCAAAGGCTGAAAGGAGACCAGCTCCAGTAAAACACCCTTTAGGATACAAAACTACGTTTTGCCAGTTTCAGTCGGTAAAGTTCTCGTTTTCTTC
This sequence comes from Malacoctenus tetranemus, assembly GCA_032274765.1. NCBI lineage: Eukaryota > Metazoa > Chordata > Actinopteri > Blenniiformes > Labrisomidae > Malacoctenus > Malacoctenus tetranemus. The sequence continues at coordinate 11,867,793 of JAUESF010000048.1, forward strand.
GTTTTGTTTCTTCGCAGGGCTGAGGGGAAACTCCCAACATGCATTGTGACAGGCCTGAGGATCCAGGAGTACCAGTTCTGGATGTGCGGCACGTGCAAGCACTGCGCCTTAGAGCAGGAGATCAGCAAATACAACTGCTGCCCCCTGTGCCACACTCCTGTGGGCTGAAGCCTCCGGAACCAGAAGAGACTCTCACTCTCGCCTGTCCTTCTCAACTCTTTACTGAACACGTTGCTCTTACAATACTGTTGTGAAACTCCTCTGGGATTACAAGTATATTGTAGTTATTTTTACACAGAACTGAAAGCAGTGAATAAAAAGTTTTGAATGTGAGTTGGTGAGCCGATCTTTATTGCTACGCCGATTTTTACAATGTATAAAACAGCTTGATTCTCCATTTAGAAGTGCCTATCGATCTGCTGCATCATCAGCAGTGTTTACTTAGTGGATCGCTTTAGTTGAAAATAATAGTAAACAAGTAAGACTATTTTTAGGGGAGTGGCGCGGCTCCTAAAAATAGTCTTGGGTGAGAACAAATCCCTCGCGAGGTCTAATGAGCTCTCGCGCAGTCATTCTGGGACAAAATGTGAACGTGCATCAATGTGCTGCTGGAGCAGACACACATCAGGTCGAGGCAGACAACACCTGGACAAGTCGCCAAGCACACAGCAGACAACCAAACATATGCAAACCTGAGGACATCTGAGGCCCCCAACTTACCCTCTGTATTTATTGGGTCTGTGAGAGGAAACTGAAGTGCGTTGAGGTGAAATCCACACAAGCGTGGACACACCAGCTATCCCAGAAACTGACGGAGTTGAATTGACCTCCAGCAGTTGTGTCTCAAAGCCGATTGGATGATGGTTCGGACAACAAGTGTTTTGTGACGTCCAAAACGTCCCACCAGATGCACGGCTGCCCATCAACAGATCCATGCATGAGTACTGAAATGAATAAATGAGCAAGTATATAAAAGATGCACTACATGTCACTCTATTTTTCATAACCACCTTTCCCCCCATCCTCCCCCTTTTTTTCTAAATAGGTGGAGCACCTGCCTCCAGAATGTCTGTGCATGTCCGAGTTCCCTCCGTCAGCTTTTATATTGTAACTTTGCTCTCAGCATTTCTAAAGAACGCCAATTAGAAAAACCACAATTGGACCTTAAAAGAGTGATGTGTGCACTTAACCAGGGAGGCGATTAAATATTTACACGGGTAAATATGGCACACCTTATACGAACTGATGCATCTGAGGGCCTGCGGTGCCAGCTGCGTCCGCCACATCCCCCCCCCCCTCCTCCTACTCCACCACCCTCGAAGCCCCCCTCCGTGCGCGCAGCTCACAGGCGCTGCAAGCTGCACACTCCGGACGCACCGAAGTCCGGCAGAGGAGCGGAGGGCAGCACGGCAGCGCATGGCCAGGTAAGCTCCTGCACGCGCTTCTACCGCAGCTTCACAGCCAATAACAAACAGACGGGACTAACAGTTTACAGACAGTGGAGGAAAAGTGTGTTGTTTGATTGGTAACTTCTTTCTTTTGAGTCAAAACTCATTTTAAGAAGAGAGAAATCATTTAGTTTTTGTCTGCTGCTTCTATCGCAGCAGGATTGTGTGGAATCGAACCTTGGCTCGCCTGAAACGACACATTATGGCGCGTTACGGCTGTTTGATGAGCTGGATGCGCTCGTTAGAAGTGCGACAAGCAGGAGAACCAGCAGATAACGAGGGTGCAATTCTCTGTTTGCATGTAAAACACACGCAACGATACAAAATGCTGTACACCAGTGCTGTGCACAGAATGTTCAGACACAGTGAGGGGAAAAAACATTTCAAATAGTTATTTATCAAGCAAAACACTGTGGACATGAATTTATTTCAACGACCTAGTTCTTTAGTAGAAGTTTGATACTGCTACTTTTTTATTTATTACGTTTGTTTAGTTACCAAAAAAAACAGGCTACACTTGTACAAGACTTTACCAATTCAATTCAGGTGGAAGCACCACAGTGTGCTTTTGCATGCATTCAGATCAGTTGTGCTGTGCTCTCATGCACTTTGTTGCACAAATGTAACATCGTGCATGAAAACTGGGTGGGTTCTGTATCAGTACAGTGTGAGTAGAACAAATCCTCAGGAAGCAATGCTGACACCTTCACCTTTCATTAGCCTGTATGGTGTCACAGAAACCTACTTGCAACACGACACCTGACAGCAATGAGGGGTTGCTAATGTCACTGTGTTTATTTGCAGGCGACACCGCCTCCGAGATTCTCAGCAGGTGTAAAGCACAGCCCGGCCCGGCCTGATCATGGTGTATGGCGAGGTCCTGCATCAGCCCGAGGACTGCTTCATCAAAGTCAACGTCGGGGGCTTCAAGCGACGGTTGGGCCACACGGTCCTGAAGCGCTTCCCTCAGACCCGGCTCGGCCGCCTCCTCTGCTGCAGCTCCCGGGAAGCCATCCTGGAGCTGTGCGACGACTTCATCCCCTCCGAGAGGGAGTTCTACTTTGACCGCAGCCCTCGCTTCTTCTCTTACGTCCTCAACTTTTACCTGACGGGGAAGCTCCACCTGGTGGACGGGCTGTGCGTGGTCTCGTTCTGCCAGGAGATCGAGTACTGGGGCATCAAGGAGGGCCACCTGGACTGCTGCTGCAGCAACAAGTTTCACGAACTGATGGAGATGGCGGAGGACAAAAACTGGGACCAGAGGAGCGACGACGGGCAGCTCCACAGCTCGGGCTCCTCCCTGGAGGAGCTGTCGGCCTCGGAGGACGAGGCCGAGCTGTTTGAGGGCTCCTGGTGCGCAGACGTGCGCCGGGGCGTTTGGATTCGCCTTGAGAACCCGGGGTTCTCCACTTCGGCCAAAGTGATGGCGGTCATCTCCCTGAGCGTGGTCCTCATCTCTATCGTGGCCATGTGTGTGCACAGCATGTCCGATTTCCACCAGGTGGATCCGGATGAAAAAGAGATCGAGAATCCGGCGCTGACCTTCTTCGAGTACCTGTGCATCGTGTTCTTCACTCTCGAGTTCGCCGTGCGTTTGGTGGTCGCCCCGTCCGCCAGGAGGTTCTTATGCAGGCCCCTCAACATCATCGACCTGCTGTCCATCGTGCCCTTCTACATCACCATCGCTTGTGATTTTTTCAACGAGGAAGACAGCCCGGAGCTGGAGAACCTCGGCAAAGTGGTGCAGATCCTCAGGCTGATGCGAGTGTTCCGCATCTTCAAGCTGGCGCGCCACTCGGCCGGCCTCCGCTCTCTGGGCGCCACGCTGCGCCACAGCTCCCGGGAAGTGGGGCTGCTGGTGCTCTTCCTGTCCGTGGGCATCTCCATGTTCTCGGCCCTCATTTACTTCGTGGAGAGAGAGTCGCAAGAGTCCGAGCTGCAGACGATCCCCATCGGCTGGTGGTGGGCCACCATCAGCATGACGACGGTGGGCTACGGGGACACCTTCCCAGTCACTTTCGCGGGGAAGCTGATCGCAAGCCTGTGCATCATCTGCGGGCTGCTGATCGTGGCGCTGCCCATCACTAACATCTTCAATAAGTTCTCCAAGTTTTACGAGAAGCAAAGACACCTGGATCTCAAACAGAGGCTGAACTGAACCCACCACGTGCAGCCGCTTCGAAGGACACGATGAGGCACCGGGATGCGTTTCCCCACATGTTCAGATGAGCTGTATGAGCTGCCAAACAAACTGCTAAAGAAGTCACCTCAAAGGGACTCGAAGCGCTTCTGCGAATATTGTGTCCTAGCTCCTCCCCCACGTTGATGATGTCAAAAAAATCACCTTTGAAAACAGACCCCAACTTCAGACTGTTGTGTAAACTGGTTCAGAACCAGTTTATCTCACAGTTGTGTGAATGTGAACCCCCTGCCCCCCCCCCAGTGCTTTACTGTAAAATAGTGAGTACAACTTTTCCCTTTTGTGTTTAGAGATTAGATATAGGCCAAAGTAGGTATTCAAATTATTCATCAGAAAGATGAGTGGGAGATCAAAGCATGACTGTTTTAAACATTCTGACATCGTACTTGTATATTCTGGGTGTGGGGGGGGGCAGACATGTCCCGAGTTTGCACAGACTAATTTTCAGAGAGATGCATCTCTGATGTTTGAGGCTGATGTCAAATTACTAACACTTGTCTCTTGATGTCAGCAGGCTGAGTGTTGCCGCTCGAAGAGATTGTTGCTGAAGCTGAAATGCTGCATTAGAGGCCAATTAATGACAATGGTTTGGTTGTTTCTTTGTTTTTAAAATGTGAAACATTGAAGTTTTTGTGTTGATTTCCAGAATGTTTTCATTCATCTCTCTATCCTCTTGGGAAGGCGGAGCCTAACCCAGACAACTCTGGGTCCCAGCCTGTGTACATCCTGTACAGTCCCAAATATTCATGGGAAACACATCGTTGAAAATTCACCCAAAAGTTTTCTAAAAACTATATTTTAATCTCGAATGGCAATTCAAAAAAGAAGTGTTTTGTCTGCTAGATATTGGATCATTGTTGTGGTCACATGATGGAGATTTGTTCAACAAAATAAAGTGATACGATTATTTTCAATGAACATGCAGTTGTGAACCAGAGCTTCCCATGTGTTTTGCGGGTATCTGGACCTGGTCGGCAGGTGGAAACACTGATTCATGGTTACGTTTGTGCCCACTCACAGATGACACTGCGATCTTTGTTTATTGTCGCTTGGCTGGTGTCGATTCCCCCTCCTGCCACTGGATTCCTGTCCCACTATTGATCATCATCTCTCTGTTGTATCTGGTTTCAAAGTGATTCGGATTGCTTTATCCAGCGCGAGGCTTCACGCTGTGTGCTGGCTCATCACTGCAATGAGTTCTTCATCAATGCAACTGGGTCTGGAGTCAATAATAATTGGTAGCTGGAGCTGAGTGTGCAATTTATCCCACAATAAGTATCGGTATAGAATTGATTGAACCTACTCTGTGTGTTTGTGTTTATCTTTTGTGTGTGTTTCATTTACATGCAGCACAATGTGGTGGCTTTACGCTTCTGAGTTGCCGCAGTCCCCTTCATGGACAGTTTGTACGTGCTTTGTGTCTGTTTTTTCCCCTCGTCCACAGATAAGAATGTGTCGATCAATGGGAACCGAGCGTCCGACCTGCCCTCCAAAGGATGCCAAAGGATACGTGCTCGTAGGCGCTGTGTTGGTGGTGAGCCATGCTCAGATTATTCTCACCGGCTTTTCTGAGAAGGTTTGATAGTGCAGCTGTCAGGGAATTTACCGAGCAGCCCGCCGCTTCAGCCCCCCGAATAAATGTTTACATCAGCACTCAGCCGAGGGGGCGTCGTCACCTTTTCTGCCCCTCTTCATGTGTCTTTGCTGCACGCCTAAAGTCAAACGGCACTCAGATTTGGTTCATTGCTGTCGTCTGACCAACTGAAAGCCACCGTCAGCAATATCTGTGGTCACCTGAGCAAAGAAGGTCAGCCAGGTGACTCCCTGCACGGACATGATGATATATATATTGTGCTAAGCAGGGGTCCTCATGCTTTGAAATATTCAACACACACAGTGCAGAGCAAAGGGTGGTCAGTGATACACAGTAATAAGGAGAAACATGCAGGTGTTTTGAAGCAAACTATCATTCATTTCATGTTGTTTGACATTTGTAAAGTGTGACAAATACGAGGGAAGTTATAATTTTTTCATCCAGTCGAGAATATTCTACGAGCTTGCGACTGAATCGTGTTTCTTTTCATCAAACTTCTGCAGATTCTCAGTGAAAAACATCAAACTCTTCTCATTTTCAAGCGACTAAAAACAGTGAAAGTCACGACACACAACATCTCCTTTTTTTATCTCGGAAATAAACACGGTGTTGAATTTGCTATGAGCTGTAATAAGATCGCAGTGTGGAAATAGATTTGATCCAAGCACAACATGATCGTGACAGGAAGGAGCAGCAGGAAAGGAATGACATCACTGAGCTAGTAGACGCTAAGTCATGGTAATGTGCGAGAAGCACTTTGGCAGATGTCCTGTGCTGTGAATGTGATATAAAACCCAAGACAAACTGATCGTAACGTCACGACATTGTCAAAAAGGACTTATCTGTAACTCTGGAGTTACAGGGCATCTCAGCACCACCTGCCCTAATCGGCCCACATCAGCCTGCATTAGCCTGCGCAGGCTGAAGGATCCCAGCAAACCAGGGCTCAGTTTCAGGAAAACGCTTCTGTGCTTGAATTTCTGCTATTGATACTTGATGGACGCCGGCCCACAGACACCGCCAAAACACACATCTTTGACACGATGCAAGAGTGAAACACTGTCTGCATGCTGCAGGATGCTCGCGACGGGAAACGGCTGTCTGATGGTGTGACTGATTATTCCTGTGGGCTTCCTGGGAAGACGACAAAGACGTAGAAGGTGTGTCCACGCATACAGTCAGAGCTCAATGTCTCATATCAGGCAGGTGGGTGTCGTTGAGTTTGTGCCTTTAATGGGAGGGGGTGGTGGTAGAGGCATCTTTGGAGCAACGTATCAAACAATTTGAAGATACAATGTGTGCTGTGAACACCAGAAACACTTGCGCTTGCTGTCATCACCCCACAAGGTGGCGCCCCGCCTGGACCTGTTTTCACCCTGCAGGTGTCCGGAAGTCCCAGCTTCTAAGGGAAGTTTATTTTCACAGCCTGAGCAACACCAACCATACTGGTAGCGTTTGTTGTGTAAACAAATTGTTTACTTTTTTTTGTCCAGGAGCACACCGTCTACTGAGTATCTATGTATTATTTTAAGCTATTATATAGACGCAGTAGTATACACTTAGTGTATAATAATAATACAAATAATAAAACGTCTATTTGTCAGAATGTCGATCAATATTTTTAGAGCACTGGGCGCTGCAGTAAAAGTAGATGTAGATACAGAAAGTT
>JAUESF010000048.1:11934266-11946240 GCA_032274765.1 Malacoctenus tetranemus
CACACACACACACACACACACACACACACACACACACACACACACACACACACACACACACACACACACGCACGCAGCAGGTTTCCACATGTTACTTACTGGTGACACTGTCCGCCAACATGCACCTGTCTGTGTGTTCGCTTGTCAGTACTAAGAAGTGTGCGTTTGACTTGGATAGTGTTTATGTTTGGATATTTTGTGCGTTTTTGTGTGCAGTTCTGAGGGATGAACACTGATGAGGGGGTGACAGTGATGGAGTGTATGGTGGTACTAATGCTGATGATGATGATGGCGAAGATGAGGAGGAGGAGGAGGAGGAGAGCGTTAAAAAACTCCGGTGGCTGAGATGGGCGGGCTAGTGCTGACGTCGGCTGTGATGTCAGTGGAGGACCAAAACCGCAGTCGTCTGGTGAGAGAGAGGGAGGGGCGGGAGGAGGAAGAGGGCGGCAGGGACGAGGAGGAGGAGGAGGAAGAGGAGGAAGGAAAGAGGAGCTTGTCTTGGCTTTTGCTGCGGAGGAAATGGAAGCGTTTCGGGGCGGAAGGAGCTGAGACGGAGGGGGGAGAAAATCGAGAAAGGAGTGTGAAGAATCAAAGAGAGAATGGCAGAGAGTAAATTAATGAAAACTAGGAAGACGTTCTGATCAACAGAAACAGTAACAAAAGTAACATGCAAGAGAATAAATGAATCAACAAGGAAAATCAGACCGATTCCCAACATCAGGTAATGATCAGAGGCTTAATGAGATAAGCTCAGCTTCAACACAACCAAAGAACAGGTACAGAAACCTCCACAGTACAGTTAGTTTCATGCATGAGAAGGTGAAAAAACAGCATGAAATGAGGGTGTTAAAGGAAGTCGTCGCTCTCTGCTCTGAGACATCTCAGCTAAACGAGGCGTCGTGAGTTGGTAGAAACTTGTACATAAGACGATAACCACAACTTCGCGATACAGTCCAGCCCACACGTCCACATGGTGGGAACCGTCGGTGAAGCCGAGGCGACAATCACCTCCCCATCTAAGGCAAATATTAGTGCAGAATTTCCAGCGCGTTGACCTGTTGTGTTGATACTATAATCAATGTCCGTCACAGCCAAGCGACAGCGGCAATCTGGGAGAAATTCCTGCAGTCGTTCTGGGTTGGTGCATTATTCTAAAAGCCTGCCAGCATTCCTATTCCTGTCCTGCCGTCCTCAGTGATGGATCGCTCCCAAACTGAGAGTGGGACATCCAGTGATGTCCCACACATCACGGCTCGCCAAAACAAGCATGGCCTGTCGATCTTTTTGGGGCGTTTTATAAAGAGTCCTGTGGATAAAACCGGCATGATTTACAACCAAATGTCTTTCGGCCTTATATAAGAAGTTATTCATAAGAACAGGTTTATATCAAGAGCTATAAAACATTTAATGTGCCTGATATGGTCTTCAGGCCCTCACACACTGACATCCTGCCAGTGGATATAGCTTTACTGCACAACTTCATGGATTATTTAGGAATATGAAGGCCGGTCAGCACATCACAAGTGATTGATGTGTCCTGTGTGCTATTAACTTTCAACTAATCCTTGTGATATAAGACCAGCTCTTCTTTTCTGCTCACTCATGTAATGATCAACACTGCTCTCTTCAGGCAGTGCATGGAATTGCATCCCGGTCACTCAACGCTTCCTGTTGTGATTTCAGAATGTGCTGTTCTGAAATGACACATTTGACATGACACTGTCTCCATCGTGTGTTTACCTCTGTTGATGGGTGTGAGGGCCGGGCTCTTGGGTCCCAGGCTTGGGCTGCCGCTGAGGCTGTGGTGGTTACTGTGAGAGCGGCCGCTGTCGTGCGGGTCGCTCACAGTGCGCTGGGGTGGAGGGGGCGGGGTCTCTGGGGGCAGCAGAGGCGGTGGTGCAGGCAGGGGAATGTCCGGGGCACTCTTGGCTCTCTCCCTCTCCTTGGCGGTCTCTTTGTCTTGGTCGCCCCCTCTCTCCCGGCTGCTCTCCTTTCGGGTCTTGATGAGCTTGGCTAAAGCTTTGGCGCCGGACCACTGACTCCTCCTGAGGACGCCAGAACAGCAGTTTAGTCTTAATCATGCAACTTCTATTGTCCTGTCACTGTGTCAGTGTTATTCAAATGGCTGTAAAAGACAAAGAGAAGCTTGCAGCCTTCAGGGAGATTATTTACTGGAATAACTGTTTATATCTGAACTGTTGCGCCATCGTTACAGACGTTTCTCCCTGTGTCTGCCTGTGAATGTGTCAGAAAGCAGTCCTTAGATTTCAGTATTACTTTTTGGGCGTTGGGTCATAAAACTTGTACTGGTCCATGATCTTCTCCTCCAGTTTCTCTTTCTGACGACGAAGAGCATTCAGCTTATCTCTGAAGCAAAGAAACAAAAATATATTACACACATACACTCATGTTATTTCTGTCACCAACACATATGCTGTTTTATGAGCATTTCTTTGATTACAATTGTTTTTGTTTTTACCACATGCACTTACATGTAGAGTTTCTGCTCCTGGTGATACAGCTCCTTGCTTTCCATGCTCCTCTCCAGCAGTGTGTGGTTCTGCTGACTCAGCAGGTTGATCTGACTCAGGAGGTGGTGGTTCTCCTCCTCCAGGTTCCCTTTCAGGCGACTTAACAGCTGAGCACAAAAGCAGCACACGTGAGCGAACCAGCTAAGAGAGGACAAAGCAGACTTGTCTCCAGTAGGTGAGCTGAGTGGCTTTACCTCACAGTGGTTGTCTAGTTTGGTCATGGTGATGTCAAGACCCTGGTGTTGCTCCATCAGGGAATCGTACCGCGCCATGCATCGACTCGCTTCGAGCTGTGCGGAGCCTAACGAGCTCTTGAGTTCGTTGATACGCTGCTGGAGGCCTTCGTTTTGCTCTGCGTGCTGCGATTTGAGCTCCATCAATCTGAAACGTCAAACAAAATATTTGACAAAAAGTCACCTCACAGATACATTTAGGTCGTGTCATGTGTTGTTCTTTCACAGGCAAGTGGGGCTTCACACTTGCAACTCTGAAACGATGGCGCACCTGTCCGCCTCAGACTTCAGCTGGAGATTCTCTTGTTGCAATAGACGATTCTTCTGCACCTCCTGGTTGAGCTCCTCCTTTTCTTTCTGACCACGCCCCTCTTGCTCCTCCCACTTTTCCTTCTGCTGCAGCAGCACACAGTACCTGCACACAAACACAAACAGTTCACAAAGTCAGACAACTCTCAGCATCACAGTGGTTTGTTCCCAGAGTTGGACCCCTGTTGTCTGAAACTCAACAGTGATCACCAGCCTGTCAGACACTCACTTCCCGTGCAGCGCCCTGTGCTCGCTTTCTAGCGCCCTCTGCTTGCCCTTCAGGGCAGCGTGCTGGCTGATCAGCTGCTCGTACTCGTGAGCTTGCCGCTCGTGCACGCTCAGCAGGCGCTCGTGGTCGCTGAGCACGCTCTCCCTGCCGCGCCAGGCCTCCTCGCGCTGCCGCTGCCACGACTCTCCCTCCGTCTCCAGGGCGCTGACCTGGCCCTGCAGCACGGCATTTTGGGCCATGAGGGATGCACTCTGTGAGGAGAGAGTGGAGCTCTCCACCTAAAATGAGAGCGGAGGAAGGTAATTTTTAGATGTGAATGACACTTTCTGGGGTGCCTCATTGTGCGAGAGCACACTTTCTTCCACAGTACCTGTAGTTTTGCTGTTTGAGTGTGTAGGGCTGAATTCTGCTCTTGCAGTGTTGTGGTGTGTCGTTGCAGTGCCACCATCTGGTTGTTGAGTGAAGTGTTTTGGTTCTCCATTTGTTTCAGCTGCTCCTTCAACAGACTGCTTTCTGTCTGCAGCGACGCGTTCTGGAAAAATGCACGAGGAAAAATTTAATCTCTTGAAATGTTTCGACAGAGACGAATGGATAAACCACGACACGGTGGGTGAATACTGTAGAACCAAGAAACGCAGTGTGTGATGCACTAAAGAGGGAGAAGATGAGGTCTTACGTTCTTTTCGACATCAATGAGATGGTCTTTGAGCCGAAGGAGTTCAGCCGTGGCTCCTCGCTCGCTTCCCAAGTGTTGCTGGGAGTTGTGGTTTTCTTCCTCGTGCAGCTGGCGCAGCGTCGTCACCGTCTGACGAGCCTGCAGCAGGTAAAGAACCAAGTTTCAGCTGAAAGCATCTTATGTAGAATTGTTTTACACATACAAGCTGAGATCAGACACTCCTCCTGTTGTTTCTGATGAGTGGGTATTTACAGTGGACAGCTCGGTGCGTAGAGTAGTGTTGAGTGCGTTGCTCTCTTCGAGCTTCTTCTCCAGACTTGAGATTTTCTCCTCCTTCACCTTCATGGTCTGCTGAACAGTTTCCTCCAGCCGGGACTCCAGCAGCCTGTACCTGCTGAAACACACAAGAAGGTTCCCCCAACCTGTCAGCCGACTGAGACTGGTGGGCCTCCTTTTACTGGGGCCACAGGCTGCATGTTTGACACCACTCTCCCGGAGTATGTGCAAAAGTCAATCTACCTGTCTTCCAGTGTGTGCTCCTGCTGCAGCAACTTTTCCCTGTTCAGCCCAATCTTCTCCAGCTCCTCATTCAGTCTCTCCAACTCCACATTCTGCTGCTGGACACTGAGCTTCTCTGATACCAGATCCTGCACGCCACAACATCCCAAACACATGCGTATAAAGCGGTTACTACAGTTCACCTGGTTACTACAGTCCAAACTGTTGAGTTATTCAGTTTTCCGCTTGGTGACACGTGTTCAGTCGCACCTCTCTCAGTGTCGCCAGGGTCCTCTTGTCGATTGTAGCTTGTTTCTGAAGCTCTTTATTTTCCCGCTCCAGCTCCTTGGCTCTCACTGCCACCTCCTTCAGCCTCTCCGCCTCCTTGTTCACCGCTGCGACCTCCTTGGTGACTGTGGTGAGGCGCCGGGTTCTCTCCTCCAACTCTGTCTCCTTCCCTTCCAGCAACGTGCGGATCCTCCAGCTCTCCTTCTCCATGCTCTTCCTGCCCTTCTCCGACTGCTCCAGGTCCAGCTGGAGCTTCTTCCTCTCCTCATCACCTTCCTCTCTCCTCCTCCGCTCCTCCTTGAGTTCCTCAACCTCCCTTCGGAGCTCCTCCTCCCTGCTCTGCATCTCTTCCCGGGTTCTTTCTACATCCGCCTTCTCCTCCTTGCTTCTCTCAACCTCCTCCTCTAAACGGTGCTTCTCCTGGTTCACAGTGACCACGCTCATCTCAAGCCTCTCTGCCCTCTTCCTCTCTCCCTGCATCTCCTCTCTGGCCTCCTCCAAGCATCTCTGAAGCTCCTGCTTCTCCTTCTGCGCCTCCTGCAGCTCCTCATGCAGCGTGGGCAGGCGGGCGGTGGAGGAGCGCAGGTTTTCCACGGAGCAGCGGAGCTCCAGGTTCTCTTTGGACAGCAGGCTGTTTTCGGCCTCCTGCTTCTCAAGTCGCTGCATGTCCCGCTGCGCCTCCTCTGCGTCCCGCTTCAGCCTGTGCACCTCCTGCTCCAAGGAGGACACCTGCTTCTCCAGGGCCTCTGACTGTTCACTGCATGCCCGCAGAGACTCCACCTAGAAAAAAAGGGCAAGTCAGCACCACATACCTGTCATGAACACAGTTGTCAAGCACAGAAGATTGTGTTAACAACATTACCTCTCTGGTCAGAGCATCTCTGCTCCTCTCCAGCCTGCCCACCTCCCGCTCCACCTCCTCGCATCGCCCCGCCCTCTCCCTCAGCCTGTCCGCCTCCTCACTCGTCACTTTGAGCTGGGTTTCTAAGCTGGCCAGCCGGGAGCTGGTGTCGGTGATGCTCTGGTGCAGCAGGCGGTTCTTGGCTTCCACCTCGCGGACCCTCGCCTCGCTGTTTGACTGCGCGCGCTCCTGTAAGGACCTCACCGCCTCAGACAGGTGCTGTTTCTCACTCTCCAGCTCAGAGATCTGATTGGGTGAGAAAATAGAACTAAGAGGGGTTGTCAACACAGGGCGCTGAGTGGTCTCACTGCAGCCGACTGTGAGTGTGTCACCGACCTGCCGATCCTTCTCTGCCCTCAGAGTGTGCATTTCTCTCTGCAGACTCTGTTTCTCCTTCAGTATTTCCTCTCCCAGAGCCTCCATGTCCTGATTGGTCAGTCTTTCCTGGTCCAATAATCCCTGCAGACGCTCCAGCTAACAGCCAAACATGTCAACAAGACGAATGTAGTGAGTTTAGGCCATACGTGATACAGTCTCAATGCGATTATTTGTGCAAGTTACTGGTCCTTCATACAGTTTACTCTTAGTTCAACAAGGAAAACAGTAGGAGGTGCTTGTTTAGCACCCATAACTGAAAGCCTGCAGACATAAAAAAGTGAATAACTAACAGGGATTTTCTACTCAGTCCCAACTAATTTGCAGATATGAGATTGGTCTGTAAAAAACACACAAGTTATATTTGTAAAATTCAAGCTTATTTTAACCCCAATACTGTTTGTAAACAAGTCATAGTCATGCTGAATGATTTGCTGAGTCACAGTGTTTGTGTCACTCATTAGTGAAATACTGTCTAGGAACCTGGAATAGTGTTGTTTATGATCGTCAGCAGCGTATCGTGCTTTATCTGTCTAAGTAATCGGGGATCATCATGTAGGACCAGCATCAAATTCAAGCCTCCAACCTTGTTGCTGAGACTCTGGTTCTCCCTGTCCAGCTCCTGGCTCTGGAGCTGCTGCTCCTGCAGGAGGTGGTTGTCTTCTTTCAGCCTCTCTATGGACGCCTGCAGCTCCCTATTCTCCTTCTCCAGCTTCAACACTCGGCTGGATACGCACTCATTTAGCTCATGGACCAGTGACTTACGAGCTGCGGCAGAGAGAAGGATATCAGTTAACCCTTTAAAGTCTGAACCATTGTGGGGTTTATGTTTTCTTTGCACCCCTGCGTGAAAAATGAAAAGTAAAATCTCAGTTGTAACAAAAAAAAGCTCATTTCTCTTGGGAACAAAGCCGATCACTGAATGAGAGGTGTCTCACTGTCTGTGTTGGAGTTGTCGTGGTTCTTGGTGAGCTGCTCCAGCTCCCAGCCCAGGTGAGCCGACTCATTCATGCTCTGCTTTTGTCCAATCTCCAGCAGCATGTTCTCCTCCACGAGCTCCTCCAGCCTGCGACGCTCGTTGTCTCTCTCCTGCACAGGACGCAGACGGCACACATTCGTAAGATAAGCAGAGAAACATACTGCGAATAGTCTTTTTAATGTTGCTCTGAAACAGTTTAGGATGAATACCATCTCCAGGTCATGGATTTTAGCTCGGAGCAAGAGGTTGTCTTTCTCCAGTGTGTGCAGTTTGTCACAGCGCCCCCTGGAGGCAGATAGCTGCTCCTCTAACAGCACCTTGGTCTCCATCAACGTCAGGTTGTCCTCACGAAGTTCCTTAATGTGAACACACACACATCGACACACAATACGTCAAATAAAGCCAATGGGAACTGCATGACTGGAATTTTCTATTATTTTGTGCCATAATGTGATGCTTTAAAGTGTTTTGATGAAGCTCTGTTTGTACCTCCACTCTCGTCTTGTAGAAGTGCACGTCATTGAGTTTCTCTTTACATCTACCCAGTTCCGTTTCCAGCCGGTCGACCCGTGCAGCTTTTTCCCTCAGAGAGTCCACCTCGTCCCGGTACGCTCGCACTGACCGGGCCTCACAAGACAGCGACTGGTTCTGAGCCACACAAACACACAGCCACAAATAAGGCAAGCACAAAAAAGTTTCCAGTTTAACAGTTTAATGCCTGGATATACGTGTTTCTATATGTCTCGATGGCAACTGCATCATAAATATAAAGTAGTGAGATTCAAACGAGGAAATGTTCTAAAGTTACTCAGTTGCACGGTCAGCAGGGGGCGCCAGTAGCAGGCTTGGGGCTACTAATGTCTTGGTCCTCACCTCTTGTTTTAGCCTCTGCACCTCTTGATCCTGCCGCTCCACCTCGTGTTTTGAGTCCATTAGCTGCTCGGTCTTCTCTTCTCTGCCACAGGCACAGACAAACACACAGAACACGAGTACATAATTAACTACTTATCATTAGCTTCTCAGACGAAGCCTGTGACAACTGCCACGGACAACACAGACAATAAACATGTTTTGAAAAAAGTAGCCAACATGTTGTCCAGAGTGACTTTCAGAAGGTGAGAGTAAAGTGTGGAGGCTGTATGGTTGTTCTCCAAATAGATGACTCAACTGTGTGATTACACTGTAGATTTATCACAAGTAAGACAGCGTAATAAGCTGCTACGTTGGCTGCATAATGAGTTCCAGCTGCCCCTTTTAGCGTCACACTGTGCCCTATGACAAGCAATATCCACAGAAACTGCGTAACGAGCTGCAGCTCACGGACTCACAGCTCTTGTCTGTATCTGCGGAGCTTGGCCTTGGTGTCGGCCAGCTCCACCGACAGATGCTGCTTCTCCTCTTTGGTCAGAGCTGTTGCCACCACGCCTCCGTTGTTCAGTCCTACGCCTCCCGAGGTCTTCCCGCGCTCTGGACTGCCCATGCCCAGGTTGCGGCACCCTTCCTGGGGCTGCTGACTGGAGAGGTAGTCCCTCTCCTGGGTGAGATCCACAATCACCTGGAATGCAGGGCAACATTTAACTTGTAATAGCAGCAGTTACAGCGCGGTGCATTTGTTGTGGAAAAAAAGAGATGGGTTTGAAAGACTGATAGCATCGCCTGACAATTAAGTGTAAAATATCCAGCACAGTGAAAACAGAAAAACACAGCCCTTAATTGGTGTTTTCTGTGTGGGTTGTAGGGTGATGCCTGAACAAGCAAGAAGCTCTGAGATATGTGAGCCCAACACGTGTCGCAGGAGAGAAAAAAAACCCCAACCAATTCAGGCCTGCAAGTGGCTGCTGTGTTTGTGTACCTCGCTGGCTTTGTCTCGCTGGTCAATGAGCTGCTTCAGTGACACGGCCATGTTCCGCGACAGAGGCTCAAGCTCCTCCTGGGCGACCTCAGAGCCTTCCTCCAGCCAGGACAGGTCGAGGACATTTAGCTGGTTGTGGGTCACCTGCAGCAAGCAGGCACACAGCAAACTAAGCGTTGAATATGAATAAATAAACACGACAGCATGCATTAAGATCATTAAATACAATTGCAAAATGTGACCTCAGAAGGCCCGTCACTGATGTCACTATCACTGTAACATCACTCAGTTGAATATATCATCCAGTTGTTCCAGCACACGGTCGTGTGTCTGAACAGTAAAGGGCTGACCTGTCATGGGCTGTTTAGAAGAAGTCTATTTCAATCCACATCCAGAAAAACATGGACGGCTCGAGCGAATCCATTACTGCCGACCAGCCTGCTGTTGTTGCTACACAGCAGCTGATCCTGAACATGGTTCACGCCACATAATGATGAACAATGCTCAACAGTGTGAGGTGCTCATGGAACATTTAAAAACAAGTGTGAAGGACGGACTTAAAAGGACAGAACGCAGCAGAGCAATGAGTCCAAACACTGAAATGAGGACAAATAGCTCGTTTCAGTTTGAAGCACCGTCACTGAAGACCATACTGACATACTATAACTCACATGGACGACAAGAATCCTTCATGGCACCAATAAAAAGCTTTTCTTAATTTCAGGTTCTCAATATTTTCAACCACTTTCTGATTGTTGAAAGAATTTGCAACAAACGTCCAATTAAAGATGATCAGCTGATCATCCACGAATCCCTGAACAAAGATTTCCACACTGGCAGTTTGAATTGATGTCTCATAACATGTACGGTGGATTTAATTGTAGCCATCTGGCAGAATTCACTTGACAAGGTCTCCCGACAGGTTGCTCATTTGAAGCTTCCTTTAATTACAGACCACAGCAGCATCGTGCTTTCCTGACCTCCTGGATGTGAGAGACGATGGCCGCCTGCGTCTCAATGTCCAGCAGCTTGATCTTCTCTATCATCTCCTCCTTGCGCTCACACTGAGAATGTGCACACACAGAAAAGAAGACATTGAAACACAGACATTTGTTCAGGAATGAAACACAAGTTGCAAACCGGCACATTGATGTTTGAGGAATTAATGTTAATGATTTTTTTTTAGCGTGTGTGTTTGTGGAGCAGGAAAGGTATTAGCAAGATTTTCATGTGGCTTTATCGACCCCTCCCTCCCTCACTCCCTCCCTCTGTAATCCCACTCACGGCTCCCCTGTGGCATTTTCTGAAACCAGTTGAACCAGTACAGGTAGGGAAAGAAAGACAAAAGGGGGTGGGACAGAAAGAGAGAGGGAAAAAAAGTGGAAAGTGGGGAAGAGTTAAGGGCAAAAACAAGAGGGCGATGACATGAAACAGAAAGGAGCGTTCAGTGGCTTCAGTGCCACGGGAGAGGTGGGAATGAGAGGAAAACAAACACACACAAAGGAAGCACCTGCGACCCCACCTCCCACGAGAATAGCCCCTCTTGCTGTAATTACAGGTGCCGCGGTTAACTCTTAACTGGCCACGTGTGGGTTGGTCCCTGGGAAAAGTTACAGTTTGCAAAATTGAAGTCGTGAAGTGGCGGATATGCACGTCAAAACTTGTCACTCTCAGCAGTATTGAGGCAACTTCTAGCTTCCTTGAGCCTAAATGACCTAATTGCGCAGCTTAACTACCTTCATTCCACGGAACTACAACACTGATGAGTGATCACTGTACTAAACCACTGAGGTGTTGTTTTTTTTCCCTCTGAAGTCCCACCCACAGCCAGTCCCACCCTGCACTCATCGGGACGCACAATCAACTGCTGTGCTCAGACATGCACAACCGAAAGAGAAACACACGCACACACTCTTCCTGGGAGAGGCTGTGTTAAACACTTAACTGCGGTGTCAAAGCACACTGTATGTGAGCGCATGTGTGTGTGTGTGTGTGTGTGTGTGTGTGTGTGTGTGTGTGTGTGTGTGCGTGTGTGTTACCTGTACAGCACAGCCTAGCAGCAGCAACAAAAGCCTTTTGAGCTCTTCCATGCTTTTGGCTGCGGGGGATAAAACACAGTGAGATACTGTCGATCAGAAACAGGGCGCCTGTTTAGCAGCCGTCACGACATGACTGTGTGCATGTGACAGTAAAATAAAAAGTCCTGCTGTCAGTCTTCGATGATCATGATGATCTGAGGACTGACGGTTATTGAGGCTGCAGCAGGCCTCAGGCAACGCTACAGTATACTCACACATAATGCGAATTACTCATGCAGATAACAGACTCGATATTGTTAATCATTCACGGAAAAAACACACATTTGAACCTTGGTTTGAACACTTTTACACTTGTCTGCTACAAGTACAGTTTGGACTCCATTCATAGACTCCAAGAACAGAAGCACAGGTTGACAGATACGCTACGTTGAGTTCATGATATTGAGCCACTTCTGAACAAATACAGATGTGAGCCGTACCTGACAGAGGGTCCTTGGCGATGCAGAGGAGGTTGGGAAGTGGCATTACAATGAGCTGCTGTAAGGCGTCCTACAGGACAGACAGACAGAGGACAGATGAGCAGTGTGCAGTATTATATCGAGGGGAGATAGAAACAACAGCTCAATCACACACGTTCAGTGCTCACTCTGATCTGGTAACAACAACATGAAGCAAGCTCATTCACATCAGGGCAATTTGAGGCTGTTTATTTGGCCTCGCAGCTCAGAAACTCTTGGAGGCGAAGCTGTTTTTATATCAGTGAGCAGAAAGAAGCATTGACGAACAGAATAAACACCAGAGTGATGAAGTGCTGACACTCAATATTCAAAAGTGGCCTCCCACAATTCCTACACATGCTTCCTCTAAAGTAAAACTGTCCATATCTCCCCAGTGTTCCTTTGTTCATGTGAGTTGCTCAACTTTGATCTCAGCACTTTTTGTAGCAATGAATCAAGGTCCAACTGGTGAGTGACCCAGACTCGTGAGTTTGTTTGTCTGTGTGTGTGTGTGTGTGTGTGTGTGTGTGTGTGTGTGTGTGTGTGTGTGTGTGTGTGTGTGTGTGT
>JAUESF010000048.1:11975869-11987753 GCA_032274765.1 Malacoctenus tetranemus
CTAAGTAAATTGGAGGTAGTTCCCCAACACTCCGATTGCGAGTCATCGTTGAATTAGGACAGTGTGTGTGGTGAAAATGAGTGAAGCCTATGCATGCTTGTACTGCGCTGAATAAATGGCTTCCTTTTTTTCAGCCTCATTAAAATACTCATGTTCTGATGATGTGGAGAGAGAGAGAGAGAGAGAGAGAGAGAGAGAGAGAGAAAGAGAGAGAGAGAGAGAGAGAGACATTCAAGTCGTGCTGTGAGTCCTGTTTCATACATTCCTGCTGAAGGCTGTGTGAAGCTCAGAGATTGTGGCCGGCTGTGCGGGGAAGAGGACGAGGTGGGGTTGCGTCTGGAACCCAGTTTGGCCTGAAAAGCCAGCGCGGCGGCCGATGAGGTCCTGCAGCTGTTTCCCTCTGGACGCCGGCCCTCACACCACTGACTCCAGCAAACAGGCCTCTATCTGCTGACCGACTGGGTTTCACAGCGACTGCTGGAGGAAGACATCGGGTCGAGGAGCTTTGACGCAACTTCAAGACCCCCCCCTCCACTCCACCACCACCCTTGAAAACACACACAACACCACCATCTGCTAGTGCAGCTTCCCCCCCTGCTGTGCATGCATGAATAGGTGCATGCATGTGTGCCGAGCTGAGGCAACAGTTCAAGGCAGAGTGGAAAAGTGATCCAGTTCTTCACCTCT
This sequence comes from Malacoctenus tetranemus, assembly GCA_032274765.1. Lineage (NCBI taxonomy): Eukaryota > Metazoa > Chordata > Actinopteri > Blenniiformes > Labrisomidae > Malacoctenus > Malacoctenus tetranemus. The sequence continues at coordinate 11,976,557 of JAUESF010000048.1, forward strand.
ATGAGATCCCAGAGGAAGTTTTATCTGGCAGACCGCAGAGAAGTAAAGGGAGCTCTCTTTTCTTTGGAAGTGGTTGATCAGATAGTGATCAAAAGAACATAAATCTCCAAGTCTTTGAATGAAAAACAACTGAAAACACATTTCCTAAGTGTGACACACCAAATTGACATGATCACTTGATTTCACTGTGAATTAAAAATGTACTAAAAATCTTTTCCAACTCTTTTTTTAATCATTACCAATTTCTACCTTATGTGGGTTTTAGACAAGCTTCCACCTCACAACATTAGAGAAGCGGAGGAACTCTGAGTGGACAGTGAGAAGGAAAAGCGGAGCTCAGATGGGTCGTAGGTCTCTCCCAGCGTGATCTCACCGCAGCTACAGCCACAAACTGTCAAACATCACTACAGTTGTATCAAAACAAGCTTCGCCACAGGTCACGGTGGAATCTCAAACTGCACACTTGGCTAAAAATCTCTGACAAGGCCCAAGGAAATGCACTTGTTTGTCCTTCAAGCAGACATTCACACTGCATACTGAAAAAAAACCCACAGCAGATCAATTAATTTCACACAAATGTAACAACACACGTGATGTGTGGTGAAAATGAAAGCTTTGGGCTCATTAATAGAGATCTAGAAGCTGGAAGCAGAAGCAGAGACGGCTGTTATCTCACACTCAACAGTTCCCGACGTGAGATTCGTCGTGAACTGTGTGCACGCACACACACATGTTGGAGGGGGGAGGGGGGGGAAGAGGCCGTACCACTCCGTACCTGATGGAGAGGGAAAGAGTGAAAATGATGAGGAGGTGGGGTTAAGGGGGGGGGCACAGAGGCCGCTTTCAATGTTTCATGTTAGGATGTGAAAAAAAAGAAAGTTCTGCTCTTTCAACTGTGAAGTCAGAGCGCAATTAGCAGCATTTCTGTGGGATTATTAGTGACACATACATTATCCTGCCCTACATAAGCACAGGCCTGTTCTGACAACATGGGCTGGTACTTTCAACACAATGACTGTATTTTACACGTTTATTTTTCAGATTACTACATTTGAAAAGTAAATGCCATTTGCAATCTTCATTGTTTATGGATTACAAAGAAATGGTGTCCCATCCTGTGTGATTGGAAAACGATGCTTTCAAAGAGACAGATTTTTAAGAACGAAGTTTCAAAATAGCAGCCAAGTAATTAAAAATAAGTGATTTCCTCCTGCTAAGTGGATGTGAGCTCACGCTAGCAGGGCTGTGCTTCGTCATTCTGAGGTGAGGCGGGCTATTGCTCGCTCAGTGGGGGCCTGATTATCAACAAGATGTCACAGTTAGGATATCAAATCCGCTGGCTTTATCTTCTCTCAGATTAGGGCCCTCATCTGTACCTGTAATCTGAATCTCATGTGGGTACAAACAACTAAACAAAACAAACCCTTCTGGTCCAAAAAAACAGTCTGAGCCACAGTCCAATCCTGATTCGGTGGCACTTTGATTTGCCAGCGCTGAACTCTGGCCTCCAATCAGGTCAGAGGACCAGACTGAGCCAATGACAGAGAGGGAGAGCATTCCAGAGAACAGAGGACTGCTGTATTTCACTGGCCTGTGGCCCAAAGTGCCTGTCTTCACCTCCCTGCTTCCACCGCTCACTCCGAGTGGACGTAAAAGCAGAGCTCTGACCCTGTCGCTATGGTGACGCAACCTCATACCTGGCAGCGGAGCCCATTTAAAGGTCGGTGGAGGGATTCGGAGCAGTGCCGTCTTTCCGTACACTCCACAGGTCTAAAATCAAATGCACGCACCTGCAACTCCAACGGCAGGCTGTCTGTCTGTCGCGCTGCCTATTGGAGGATATTTGCAGCTGGGCAGCTTTGTACTTCTGTTTGGTGAGAAGAAACCTCACAACATGTTCCTGTTTTCATCCTAATTTTGATGATGTTGATGATAGTGGAAGAACTTGTTCCATAGATGAGGCGTCTCAGCCATTGGTAAAAGCAGCACGAATCACGAGAAGAGTCACTGATTGAGTTGCTTCAAGTTCAAACCTGTTGAAACCATATCAAGCGTTGGTCACAATTTGACATCAGCTCACACGGATTCGAAGAAGCTTTCCAAATAAAGAAATCATAGTTTGACAAAAACATGTCCACCACAAAGTACAACAAATAATTTGACAATGAATCACATTCTCATTATTTAACAGGAAGCTGTTTGGAGAGGCAGTGGATGAGCATCACTTCAAGGTAAATCCACAACATCAGATATGCAAACCAATCAGTTTCTAACAGAAAGATGATACTAACAACTGCCAAGTGTTACAGTAAGTCGTCATGTAGCATTTCCTGGATTCTAAGAAACAGTGAGCGACACGAAAGGAATCTAAAAACCTGACAGCAGAGCGGTTCTTAATTGGGCTACTTTCGCTGATGGACACACTTTGCACCAAAAAACCTAAACCTTATCAGCTGGGAGTGACTGTGTCAGCCTGCAGCATCAACACATGATGACCATTTTTATCTTCACCTCATAAGACAGGTGTGTCATTTGCTGACACCGTGATCCTGCCGAACCCTTCTGAATCAACCGCTTACCCGAGGTGGCACTGGCTGGAGAGTGGAATCTTGGCCCCCGAACGCATCAGCGAAAGGAAAACCTACATGTTGGGGAATCTGCCACGGCAGCATAGTACTATCATTAAATCACTAACAACAGCCCGGAGCACCGCATGACACGGCAACTCTTGACAGTAGGTGACTTCAGGCACTGCGCTTTTTCCAAGAGCAACACACCTTGTGACTGTTGCAGCCACTTGGAAGCATGTTTCTCCCCCAGTCCTTCACTTAGAAACCGGTATCTTTGGCATGACATTGGCCTGAAGCTGAAAGATTTACTTTGATCAGAAAAAACAAGCCTTTTCTGTTGTTACTGCTGGATTGGCCATTGATTTATTGATGATGCAAATAACTAAACTTGGAGCAGACATGGTATCCCATTGGGATTAAATGGTTACTTCCTGTGAAGTCCCTGACAGTACTCGTGTAATAAACAGTGAACAGTGACTCTGGTTTAATGCATGGGTTATTTTGAGGTAGAGTAGATCTGGATGAAAGCAGGCTGGGCTTCTTCTCTGTTTACAAGTGTCTGCTGCTCCTCAATGGAGATGCTTTTTTGTTTAGGGGAGTTAATGTAGGAAGAGGTGACTTTGATGGATGGATGAAAAATAGCACATTCAACCAACTTCCAATGACAACATCAACTATCAAGATTTGGACTGGAATCATCTCTGAAGACTCACCATTGTGGCCGATCTGACGCTTTCAACTCAGATTGCAAAAAATCAGATTCGTGTCAAGGACCAAAACTGTGCAGAGGCCGCCACACAGATAACGCTGCTCCTGGACAATGGTGCAGGACTTATCTTCTGTGGGCACAGACCGTTTTCTACTGAGATAACACCAGAGGCTGAATCTATACAAAGAAAAAGAAACACGCCAGTTTCACATTTGCTCTTGTCTGGGGTGGATTTCCAGCTCCCAAGACACAAATAACATCTCCGTCCGTTCAAACTACTTTACAACGACCATAAATCGCATTAAATTGAACCACGTCTGCCCCGGAAACAGCGTTCAATGTTGTGGATCAGTGGAATTAGGAAGCCGATACTCACATTTGTCACAACGAGCAAGACCGAAACCAGCAAGCCACTTATCAGCAGTGAACCTAACAGCCCATATCACAGCTGTGAATGTTTACTCAGAAAATAACACGACAGCTTCCCAGTTACAGGCTTCAGCATACTGTAGCTTTGACCGGATTTACGTGAAACAAGTGTGTCGGTCAAAAATTCAAACCCGCTTTGCTCGGTGTGGCCCCAAAGACTTCAACATTCTCGGTCCAAATAAAGAGCTAACGAGGCGTAGGTTGAAGTTCCTCTCTAGTTCGTGGTGCAGTGACAGCTAGCTAACTTAACGCCTGCTCAGAAAAAAAGGACCGTTTGGGTCAGTCGACTCCACCAGCGGAGTAACCCCCGGGAGCAGCTCCGCTATGGCCGAACCGAGCTCCACAGGTTATTCAGCAGGAAAGTAGCTCCCCGCTTACAAAAGGAGTCCAACTCAGTCTGGTCAACGAGCAAGCACAGACAAAGAGGCGCAATGTATTCAGCTCGCAGTGGTTTATTTCACTTCTGGTGTGTTAGCGGCTAACTGCTAGCCGTCTGCTTCCTGCGGCACCTGTTGATAACAAAGCCACTTCAGAGCGTGAAAACACCGGGAAATGTGCTCACCTCTGTCGGAGCCGTCCGTCTCCTCCTCTAAAACAGCTGCACACACCCGGGACCACACAGGCGCGGTCCTCTTTAATCCAAACTGGCGTGAGGAACACCGTATTGGCGCTGTAATCTCCAAGTTTCGCTCCAACAGACTTGTTGCTCGTTGATCGGACACAGCGGCGGAGCGGAGACCTCTCCCCTCCACCTCCGCTCAGACTGTCATTTCCAGCTCCAGACGGAGGGGGAGGGGACTATGCCTGCAGCGAGATAAAACAACCACGCTGATTGGACAGGACGATGAACGGAATCTTCTCTTCGCCAATCAGGCATGCATCTGTATTGAATGCTGCACGTGAACGTTAGAAAAAGCACAATTTTACAAAAAAAGACGAAAATACTGGTAAAAAAAATGCCAGAATTTTACATCATTATATTGTGTACCATGGTAATATCTCAAGTGCATCAATTACTGATTGGATCGTTTTAATCCCTGTTCTTTTCACAACGTTTTGTATGCCTTTAACTATTACCTAATGAGGTTTGCTAATTAGAAAATAATCTCTTATTATAACTCATAGGTAAATTATTATCTCTTTAAAAACAATTTTTCCATTGTTGTTTGTTTGCAAAAAATTACACAAACAAATCTGTTGTTAAAATGATGTGTAATAACCCCAAATCCTGAGAGGAAAGAGACTGAAGCACAAGTTACAGAATAATCAGGATTATTTTTATTAATTCATCTTCAGTTTCAATAATATCATTACAGAAAAAACATCCTCTTCATTATATTTATACAGTAGTAGTAGAATGCTGTGTCATTGCTTCATTACAAGTGCTGGTCATAGTTTATAGTGTGTGCAGTGTGACACTGAGTTCAGTCCAGTGTTACGAATCACTCAGTACAAAGGCAGTTTAACAATAACCTGCTTCTTCTTACTCAAATGAATCTATCTGGGTTTGACTGGTCCTCCTTGGGCAGGTGGCGGGACGCGCTCTGATGCTGCGTTCATGCCATAACACAGTTACCCCAAGCATGAGCTGCCAGATTTGCGAAAAGAATAAAACAAACGTGGCAATGTTTTAATGGTTACCCAACGTGATTCTCATGACTTTCACTGAACTGATGACTGCCTTTACAAAATTTCACCCAGTTCTTCAACTTCTATTTTACATGACACGAACGCAGCATGAGCCAATGATTAATACCCACATCGATATCTAGATAGAATGTTTGAGGTAACTGGGAAACTTCTATGACCAAAGCTAGAGGAAGATATGAAACCAGTGTTGGAGCTTAGACACTGGTAATCACTTGGTTTCGTTGTGATCAACGTTCGTCGGATCAGGAGCCCGGTCCAGGTGCAGCAGCCTGGTGTCAATCACACCTGCCCAAGGAGAAAGACACGCCCCCCTTTATGGGCATGCAAGTGTGAAGAGGGGAGGAAGGAAAAGAGGACAATGAGGAAGAAAAGGAAGGGTGGGGCGATGTTTGTGTGTCGGCCTGCCAAGAGAGCGGTCAAAGTTCAGGAATACTGACTCGTGCTGTGTTCAGGTCACAAGGGGGTATCAAAACACGTTTCCTCATATTTTTTTTAGGGGTCTAAAACAATCATCAGACCAACAGAAATTCATGAAAAACATAGGCGCTGTCATCTCCATGTCTCCCAGTGGAAACCGAATAAAGGAAGAAAAAAAAAAAGGAAAAGACATTTCTGTTTGGCAGTTTTATCCAGTTTGACCTGAACACAGCATTCGACCTTTGACCATGGTGACCAGATCTTACTCTGACCACACCACTGTCAAGAATCAGAGGAACTAAAAGGCTTCGATGTGTCGCATTGGGATTGTAATGAATATTAAAGGTCACTGTTGACAGGTAAACAATTTTAGATTCGTAGGACGCTACAGCCAACAGGTCTACTACTTTATTTACGCTAGGAGGAAAGTCTGCGGTCACGGTGGACTGAATATCAAAGATTTTTCGACACGCTCAAACTCAGTACAGTACGTTGAAAAAAGAAAGCTGTCAAAAGACGCTTCCGTCGACAGCCTTGAACTGCGTTGATTCTTTTGACTTGATCAAGCACCTGAACACCGCCGCAGTAGAAATAACGTAGATTACAAGCACCTGAATGGGACACCCTGCTTTCAAGTGATGCCGGGTTGGAGTTTCTTTGAGTTTGGAATCGAGTATGTCGCAACGCATACGAGAGGCTTAACTGGTTATGTTCTAAAAAAAAAAGGAAGAAAAAAAAAGAAATGAAAAAAAACCCAGAACCAACGACTGGTCAAACAGATGCTAACCCTTGAAACTGAGTATCTTTGCTACGTGGCCACTAATCTTTGGCGATTTAACAGATTAAGAAAATCTTCTATTCATTTTCATCTGTGTTTTCTAAAGTGCAGAAATACTCTCTGGAGTAGTAAATACGGGTCAAGCCAAAGCTCAAAGTAGTCCAACAAATTTGTACAATTTGACGCTCTTTGGACAATGCTTACAAAAACAATATCCTGGTACTTTTGTTTTTGTCTCATGTGGTGGCAAGTGAACACCAAGAGGAAAAAACTCGTCTCTTTCAGAGTGAAGCTGAAATTCACTTGTGATGTCAATATCTGGGCTCTACTTTTTCTTTAAAATAATTCAAGTTATTAGACATTATTTCTGTTCTCAAGATTTCAAATAATTTCATGTCATGAACGCCTTCATACTTATTGTAAACATTTTGACTGAGTTATAGGCTTTACTCTCATCATTCACTGTTAATTCTTCTGATTCTAGGTTAGTTTTGGCCTCCTCGCTGGATCACATCAGTCACACAAAAAAAAGGCAGTCGTTCCTTTCACCGAAATTAAAACTATCGATTGTGGTTTCATGGTAGTTTTCAGATGTAAACTTGAGACCTGTTGGTAAAACACCACTTGAACGCAGGGTGAAAGAACACAGTCAACAGTTTGGCTCACCTGTGATATGACTACACATCCCAGAAGTCTCAACTACGTCCTACTGATTTGAGATCAGACCAGAGAGTTCGGGATTAAGGCCTCGCCTCTCCCTTAACATGAAGAAGAAAAACTTCATGGCTTTCATTGAGAGTCATGATGAGATTTAGTGTCTTAGTGTGGCTTGAAAGTGTCGTGTGAAGAAGTAAATAAAAAAATAAACAAATACAAACGATCTTGTATATTTCTTTTTTTTTTGGCAATGTTGACTGTACTGGCACAAACTATATGAGCAGCTTTAGTGTGTTTCCCAACCTTTTCTTTTTTTGTTTTTTTTTTCTCTCAGATATGAGGGGTTGGTATGTGGTATCTGTGGGTTGGGGGTGGGGGTGGGGGTGTACTGATACGTCAGGAAAAGGTTATCAGGGAGTTTCTATAGTTGGATAGACCACGCCAGAGCAGTAGTTAAGGTAGAAGAAGAAAAAAGGAGGAGGGGGAAGGGGGAGGGTGACAGAAAGGGTTAAAAAAAAGGTCAGGAGGAGTGGAGGAAGGAGGGGGCAAGTCTCTATTTCTCTATATCTACCAGGGAAAAATGTCAAACGCACAAAGCAAATGAAGAGGAGAGAAGAGGGCATGAATACTACTAAGATGAGAATATTCAATCAGAACCATGATAATAATAATAAATAGAATATTAATTAAGAATATTAATAATCATTATCATCAGGATAATAATAATATTACAGAATAGATCTCATATTTTATATATTTTTTTCACATTTTTTTTTTCTTCATTGAAATACAGTGATCTCCTCAGAGCAGACCAATGAGGATTCAGCCTGCGCTGGCTCCGATTGGCTGTTGCATATGACATCACAGCTAATGGCGACCAGGTAGACATGCATCACTTCCTGCCCTCGCCCGTTTTCCTTGTCCAGACAAGAAGTCCTGGCACTGCCACGGTTAATCGGTAGCGAGTGACATAGAAGTCTGGTGGGGGGACAGAAACGACACAGTAAAGATCACCTGCACAAACTTGCTGGAAACTGCTGGACACACGGTGTTGGACAGAATTGTGCCTGTTGTACCTGCATCATAGTCGTCCGATGACCATGACGTCCACCACCTCTCCCTTGTGCAGCTCCACGTACTGCTCTGTTTTGGGAGGTAACATAAGCAGGCCGTTGGCGCTACGCATTGACATTAGCCTGCTGGATACCTGGTTGCCTGTAGAGACAGAGAAAGGGACAAGTGTCATGTATGTGTGAGTCAGTTGGTAGTGCGTGTGTGTTTGTGCGTGTGCTCTTGTTTTTCTCCTTCCGTGTGATCCAAACACTGGGAGCATGATGACTTGTTGGGCACCTACAGTGTGAGAGTGTGTTTGTACCTGTGCTTTGTGCCCAGGGCAGTGGTTCCTGATGGTGCCAGGTGAGAATACAGCGGTGGTACTCTGGTCTGGGATCCAGCTTAACGTCACAGGAGAGCTGAAATACACACACAAAAAAACTGACGGGTTCAACATTTATTTTGCAAAAAATGCAGTCAGTGTGTGCAGTCAATGCTTTGCAGCAATCTTGTATCATGTGTAATTAATTACCAAACCATTTGACAGTATATATGAATGCATATGCACAGTCTCTTACCCTAGCTTTAATAATTGTAGGTCTAGGGTCCAGAATGCCCTGCATCTTCCTCAGAGCAGGAATCACAAACAGGTTACATGTCACCACTGCTGACACTGGGTTACCTGGAAAACACCACGTAATGGGGATAGTACATGGTGACACATACCAACAGGACGGAACTGGAACTTAATTCTGTCTCTGTGGAACTTTTAGTTTTCTGCTTTTTTCTTTTGAAAAAACAAAAACAAACATAAAGCACCTGGCAGAGCAAAGATGAGTTTCCGTGTTCCATCAATGTCAACAGTAGCGAAGGTAGTAGGAAGACTGAGGAGCACAAACACGAAGATCATCAGTCACAACATGCAACAGATATTGTGTATTTGTTCCTACTTTCAAAGTTATGACAGTAAACGCCCCAACAAACACACTGTCCGTTCTCCCATCTCACCCTGGCTTCATAAAGACTCGTCCAAAGTGGATCTGAGCATGAAGGTCAATATCCAGCACCTGTTTTAGGTAGTCCTGATTCACAGAGACAAAGAAAATCAATATTGTGAAGAAGATGGACAGATACATGAGTGAAGCAGCTGTCACAGGGACGGAGGAATCCAGGCCAACATGTCAGCTGGACGGCTCACCTTCTCTCCCATGGACACGCCTCCTGAGGTGATGATGACATCGGCACGACTAATTCCCTCATGGAGAGCTGACAGCAGATCATCGGGGCTGCAACACCACACGAAAACATTTCAACTGATGAGGCACTGTACACAAGGTAAACAAAGTAAAAGAGCAACAAGATCCCATGCTGCAGTGCCACTTGGCAGTTCTATTTCAAATCCAACAGCTCTTACTTATCCCCAACAATGCCCAGGTTGATGGTGGGATATCCATGCTCCTGTATTGTGGCTAAAAGTGTGGAACGGTTTGAGTCTCTGATCTTTCCGGGGTGGAGATCATCCTCTGGATTCAGCAACTTCGCACACACAGACACACACAGACATTACACACACACATGTCAGACACATTATGTTTCTTTCGTCTGGAGCCTGCTAATTGACCCACAGTAATTTCCTGCAGGATTGGCCTCACCAGTAAGCTCTGTAACAGGATTTAAGAAATGATCTGCATGTGTTTCCATCTGTTTACCTCGTTTCCAGTGGACATGACGGCCACCACAGGGAACTTGTGCACGCTGACCTCAGTAACTCCCACTGTGGCGAGCAGGCCGATCTCTGACGGCCCCATGTGTGTTCCTTTGGCGAGCACACACTCCCCTCGCCGAATGTCATGACCTATCGGCCTGTGCAAACAGCCAACGATGTTACGCTCCTAATTATCAGCTGGCTGTCCACTGGTTGCTTTGGGCAGTCAGCGCCTCCTTTGCTCCCACAGCTTTACCTGATGTCCTGGCCGGGCCGAGCTTGGACCATGATCCTCACCTCCAACTCCTCTGTGCCCTGCAACAAATGACCCAACAATATCAACCCACCTGCTGCAGCCATTACACCTACTCCCCATGCACAGAAGTGTATTTGAAGCCTGTTAGAGAAACCTAGCTAGGTTGAGACTATGTGCAATATCCTTACATCCTCTGACTCCCTCAGCAGCTCTGTATCTTCCACTTGGACCACAGCATCGGCTCCACAGGGGATCGGAGCTCCGGTTGTCACCCTCATCACCTGACCTGGCATCACTGTGTGGGTGGGCTGCACGCAATCACACACAAGGTTTAGAGCAAAAAAGTGGAGGCTTGCTCAAATGTAAAGTCCCACGAGAAGGCCATGCTGTTAAATATACACACAATTAAAGTGAAGTGAATTCACTCAAACGTGACACATTGTTGTGTGCAACCTCTCATCATTCATTCATTATTTGGAAGTCTGAAACCAGGTTTCAGACACTTGCTGTAGCACAAATCTTTTGTTTTTAATCAGGATGACTTGCAGTTTTTAAACAGCAGTGGGACACAGCGAGCAGCTGTATATCCCTTGTACGTAGCGTTAGTGTGTTAGAGCTGACCTGTTGTCCAGCCTGTGATTCTCCCATGATGAAGCGATCTCCCGGGCCGTCAGCAGCTACAGGTCAATGACAGCGATGGTAGTTGTGTTAATCATGAAAATTAGACAGTTTTAATGAAGACCGACTGTTTGATCTGTATTTAATCAGCAGCAAACACATTAAAACATATGGAAAGATAAATGCAGATGTCTAATGAGGCTCTAATGAGTTGCTTATTAAATAATGGGGTAATCTCACCTCGTACGGCGTAGCCATCTTTAACAGAGGCAGGAAACGGGGGAAGGTTGTCTTTGGCATAGATGTCCTGAGCGAGCACTCGACCCAAACCTTCTGCAGAAAGGAGCCCAAGAAC
>JAUESF010000048.1:12002589-12014074 GCA_032274765.1 Malacoctenus tetranemus
TATATATATGTATCCATCCTGCATCCATTTTTTTCCAGTGACGTGTATCTACACCTCAAATGACGTTCATGGGAAAATCAACACAGCACACATCACATGAATGGATTAGGAGCGTGTCAGCGTGTGACAGGAGGTTGTGCTCGTCTGCTGGACGGACAGCGGGGTCAGCTGCTGCTAGCCGAGATGCTAGCCCCGTCAAAGCACGACGGACTGCCCCGCCAGCTGCTGGCTCCCATCTTTTTAGCATTTTTCTCACGTCTTCCCCCTCCTGCCATAGCGAAGAGGAGGAGAAAAAAAGGAGGCAGCAGAGCTAACTGGTGGCTGTCACACGACTGTACACTGGTCCCAGTCCTCCTCCTCCTCCTCCTCCACCTCCTCCTCCTCTGCACGACTCACGGGCGAACATCAGCTGAGCTAATCCGAGGAGCCGCTACAACAACCTGCACAGCTCACTTCGTTTGGCCCTGTGGCGCTGCGCCTTGACTCCTCTTTTTTTTGAGTCAACCAAACGCACGATGTGGGATTAATAAACGCAGATCCGTGCGGTAACTGGGCACAGGGGCGTTGGGGGGGAGCCCAAACGGCTGCCGAATGAAGCGTTTACGGCGACGTTAACGGAAAACACGCTCAACGGCGGCAACGTATAGGACCTGCAAAGGGACATGAATAATGCAGCTCATGTAGGCTCAGTAACGCTACATTGCTGGAAAATACACCGTTCAATCCGCGTCAAGGCGGCGCGAAAACTGCACAGCAAAACCAGAAACTGGAGGCTTGTGTTTTCACAATAAAAGCGCCAGCTCCGGTTAGAAACCCTACTGCCAAGGTACAGCTCCTCACATATTTTGAAAGTCTCCACCGGGAGTCATTCCCCCTAAAGTCTGACTTGACGCCACTTAAAATATCACTATACTGTCCTATAGCTAATAATTACAGCGCTTGCCGTGACAATACATGTCCCTGTGTGTACGATCGTATGAAATATCAACCAATAACCGCACATGAGGCCGTTTTGGCTCCGACACCGCACCTGTCCGACCTGTCAGAGCAGCTCTGCATGCACCTCCGTGCAGGCACAGGCAAGCCAACCGGCTAGCGGGCTGGCTAACGCTAGCTAGCTCTGCAGCGGAGACAGCTCGTATCGTGACACGGACGCGCAGGGAAAACCGACGACGAAAAAGCGCGGAGGCGCAGCGCGCGGGTGCGTTTTGTCGCATTCGGCCAGGTCGTCTCCTTACCCGTCAAAATCCCCACTCTGGTCTGATGGTCGTGGTTGGTGAGCACCATCCCGTCCGCCGCCATGTTTACAACCTCCGTCTGCACTGTGACGGCGCATACATAGAAACTGTGTGGTGGTGTGCGGGCTGCTGCTGCTGCTGCTGCTGCCGCTGCCGCTGCTGCTGCACCTCTGGAGGACGGCTGGAGTGTGTGCATGCGTGTGTATGTACTCGTGTCCTTTAAGTGTAAATGCCCTCCAAAAACTAATAAGATTTGGGGGGGCCGACCAGGACTGGAGGTTTGTGGCAGCCCCCAGATGAAGCGTGAGGTGACCTCTGTGTGGATGCTGATCCAGTGCTGTCTGGTCTGCCGTCTGTCAGGAGTCCTTCAAGCAAACACTTTTCAAGCACATTCATGTTGGGAATTCTGGCAGAGCGTGACAAGATGTCCCTCACAGTCATAATAAGATAGCACGTCCACATCCTTGAGAACAATTCCCATGAACCTTTTATAGTATCAACGTATGCGATATCAGCTGCTTTGCACCGAGTTCACAGTTTAATCCAATGCCACACAAAACTCATAAACAGCATCATTTATGAACAAAGCTTTTCATGTATTCAACAAGTTGCTGAGAAGGTGAACGAACACTGAAGCTAATACCTGGGTAACAGCTGTGTTGTGAGGTGTAGTGTGCAGCAATCTCGCCTCAAGGTTAAAAGGGCCCATTTGGGGTCTTGGTGTGTAAAGTTTGCATGCATCTCCCCAGTTTCTCTGATTTCCTCCACAGCTCAATAACAGGCAGATAGGATGAACTCGGCTAAGTTCACGCAAATGACAACAGCAAATTTGCTAAGTTCTTCTTGCCGCTGGCTGCACTCATCCAGATTCAAAGTCAGAGCTGTCAGTTCTCACGCATCGAGTCACGCAAATGTAGGTTTTTCTCATGTGCTCGCGCCTTGCTGCAATTTCACACGCTAGAAGAAAATAAAACTCATGAAATATTGATTTTCATTGTATTGTTGAGCACACTTCCCACCACAGAGGGGGCTTCGCGTGGTCTAGGTTTTAGTCTATGTCATTGGTTGGAACAGTGAGGGTGCCAAATAACGTCCACATGCACAAATGCTTCAAGGTTTGCTCAGATTTTTGAGCAGCCAGACACAATTTCAGGGGAGCAGCTGATCCACACTCGATATTAACTAGTTTACTTGTTACCGGATACTTTTTTTTTAACCTAATGAAAACGCACTGAAACTGGATAGAGCCATTTGAGTAAGGATGTAGATACTGATGACAAACCACCATTCAAGGAGTTTGAAAACAGTGTTTTCAGGTTGTGAAAGCTTATGCTTCAAATATAAGCCAAACATCAGCACAGTTCATGTTGATCAACAGAACGGTGATGAGAAACGAATTCAAACATCGCGGACTGACGTGTAAATATTGATAGCCCCGAATAAAACATTATGATCTTTGCTGTGGTCTGCAAGGGAAGCAGCAGCTGTGACAGCGGCCGCGTGAATAAACTGATCAAGAAGGCTGGCTTTGTTATTGGCTGCCAGCCGGACACTTTTAAGTCTGTGATGGAGAGGAGGACTGTAAACAAACTGTGGATAACTCAGACCACCCACTCCACCACACTGTGGAAAGACAGCAGCGCTCCTTCTCCAACAGACGGCTGCATCTCCACCGTCACAAAGACGGTAGAGCGGGGGGCCGCAGCCCTGCATGTTTTCAATGTGTTCCTGCTCCAACACACCTGAATCTCGTTGGTGTCATCACACAGCTCTGCTGCAGAGCCTGATAACGAGCAGCTTATTGCAGTCAGGTGTGTTGAAGCTGGGACACAGAGAAAACATGCAGGCTGCGGCCCATAGGACCACTATTGCCCACTCCTGTGAGAGAGTCTATATTCTTATGCCTGGGCCTTTGTAAAGGACACAGAGGTTGGGGCCTTTGTAAAGGACACAGAGGTTGGAAACTTTGGATTTGTGTTTGTTTGTGGTAGGAAAAAACTGTTTTTTCCATTTTGGTGTCAAATTGTGTGAATAAAAGTCAGCAGGATGAAGAACTAAACCAGAATCCCACTTGGTCGGTTTCCAGTTTACATCAATAGCAGAAACGTTACAGATCATGTGCCGCAGTTTCTTTTAAGGCCCAATTTTCACAAGAAATGGATCTCGTAGCACAGCATCCACAATATCAGTTGGTGTTTATAACAAAACCTTTATCAGGAAACAGTGCTTTGGTGAGTGTTTTGTTGACATGCACCTATTCTGAAAGCAAAAAGAAAAGAAAATTCAACTGAATTTTAACACTCGATACAGAAAAATAGAAGTATAATTTCCACAGCACACCTGATGGTTCCTCACTGCACATTGGTGGCTGAAAATCCCTGATGAAGTGGGATTTCAGTGGCGCCAAACACTGGCTGGTGAGTCTGAAAGTCTGCTGCCATCTATTGGATTAATGCAGAAACGACGTGTTGAAGGCGCGACTTCAGTTTGTGGATTGTTTCCCCCCCTTGCAATAGCGCCACCTAGTTAAATGGATCAGCTGCATTTCTACACAGAACGATATACTTTTGAGATGTAACTTCACATTTGTAATTGTAAGAAGTTGAAAAATGTACTTGATCAGAGTGTGGATGTATAATTTATGATATATATATATATTATATATCTATGATGCAAGTCGATTTCCTCACTATAAAAAACAAAAATAACCCAAACTGGTTGTGAAGCATGAATGCAGCCGGTGAGTGATCCTTGGTCATGTTTAACATTGAGTATGTATAAAAGTATGACAGCACTTTTTATTCACGACAGCAACGTCACCTAACGCACAGAGGCTGCACCACAACAGAGCTGTTAAGTTACTAAGTCACTGGAACATTCCAAAAGAATCTGTTATGTGCTGTGAAGACTAAAATAATACTGTGAAATCTTCATGTTCAACAATTCACACAATCCATCTAGCTTTCCAAATACAACAACATCCTTAATGCTGTTCCATTATTCTACTGGTTAAAAGGAACAGAACAGTTTTTTTTTGTTTTAAATCACTCTATCAGCTCAGTCCTCACTGCTGAGGATCCTCATAGCCACCACGTTTGGCTCCTCAGCAGGCTTTGAGCTTTTCATCTCTTTGTTTTCCTCCTCTGGGAAGAAGCTTGAGTTGACTGTGAGGACCCACTCGGCGATCCTCTGGTCCGTGTAGTACTCCTCATCACTGTCGTCGCCCAGCCTGTCTGGGTAACTCTCGGAGTCTTCAGATACTGTTTCAATCGCCGAGTCATCGGAGCAGAAAGCTCTTTGTTGTCTCAGCTCGCAGAGACTGGCATCATGTTTAACCCCGACTGGCATCATCGTGCGGCTGTCACCGGCGCCCGAATCGGTGGCGTCATTCTTCTCTTGTTGTTCCGGAAGGTCCTCGGCTTCTCCAGTCGCCGCTGCAGCTGGCTGATCACCAGCAGCCGCTTTAATCAGTCTGCCGCAAGTCTCCCAATCCTTGACGGCGTCTTTGTTTCTTGCCGCGGGTCCCACGCTGACTGTGTTGCATTTGTCAGCCTCCTGATGTGATTTTCCACATGGTGCTTCAGAGTCGTGGCCCGCTGTGTTTTCTGCCTTTTTGTTGAAATTTGGTAAATTTGTGCCGTGCCCTTTAGGTTTGCCCGTCACCTTTCGAGCGACTGGTGGAGGAGGCTCGACTTTCCCATAGATGGTCCTCGTCTGGCTTATCGGTGGTAGAAGGAGGCTCACCCTTTGGCTGGACTGAGACTGACCCGTGACATCTTTGGCCTTTCTCTCGGCATGCGCAGCGACGTCATATCTCGCAAAGGTCTGAACATGAATGGATGACCGCACCGGTCTGCTGATCCTCCGTACATTAAAATCCCACGATCGACTTTTCCTATCGGAGACATTCCATCCCGACCGTCCAGACCTGCTCCTGCTCAAATCTGACCACCAGTCCGGCTTGCCGTGAACAATCGTGTAGGAGCTTTTCATAGCCTCAGCCAGCACCCCTCTGCATCCCCTGTCAGGCAAGCTGATCCTTGATGGATCAGAAGGTTTGACTGTCAACCTCCTTTATACTGCGTGTCCCCTGTCAAGATGCCGCCCACTTCATACGCACACGCACCACCCTGAGTTGTCACTTGATCTGTAACAGTACTCCTTATAGGTTACTGCTGAGAACCCCTACTGTCTCACAAAAGGCCGATGCATAAAAAGAAAGGCTTTCCTAAATCTTTCATGCTGTCAACAGTTTGCAAGCTTGTTTGCGTCAAGTTTGAGTGCTTGGTTTCCTGAAAGTGTCGCAGTCAGCTGAAGGTGAAGGGGCCACGAATCTTAAATCAGACCCACATTGATCTCAGACCACGTGAATGGAGCAGAATGGGTCATGTTGAGAAATAAAATGTATTCAGCTGATTCCTTTTGCCCCCTTTGCATTCATTGAAATACAACATGTTTTCCAGAAAGTTTTAATATGGAAAAAATAAAGACCATCTATACTGATGTTAGAACAACACAGGGATGGGCCACAAAATGTCATTTAAATGTAAATTGTCTTGCTCATCTACATTCACTACATCTTGAATTTTGACTCATAAAATTATTAAATGAGGAAAGTAAATGATGAAAATGATCTGAAATCCAAAGCTTTTCCTCCCATCATCTCATGGAGCTCCAAAACGTTGCTCTAGATATTACTTTCTGTTTCCAAGGTATTGACCTCAAATTTACTCTAGTGTCTAATGGTAGTTATCTGATCTGTGTGTGTACAGGACAGCATCCCAAATGCAGGAAGTGACCGGTGCGAACCTAAACCTTAGGTTTCAGTTTCAAGTCACGTTCTCTGTTCAACACTCGTGACTTCATCTGAGTCTGAATGTGGTCAAGAAAGAGCAGTTCATTTATTTATCAATGAAGTGTTTGCTAATTGGGTCTTTTTCCATCCTAGAGAAACATACAGTGTATTTTAAAATGCTTGCCATTGATTAAAAAAAACCAACAACCTCCAATTGTTTATTTGTAGTGAGCTGTCCACGTGCAGCAGCTGAGATGTGTGCTTTAGTTTTGTGACACTGTACACCGTCCGGCACGAGGTGATCAGCTGACCAGCGTGGTGACCTCACTTGTTCCACTGACAGTGAGTGACGGATGTGTGTCTGTGAGTGGCTGGAGGCTGCTGCATTGGAAAATCAGACCACTTCAGCTCAAACCATCAAGGGAAACCTCATGTACTTCACTTATTTCTGTTCTCCAAAACAAATGAACATCCAGCTCTAAAGAAGATGCATGATGTTAAATTTTACTGGAGCACCTTCAAGTGCATGCAGTGTTAGGGTCTCATCACAGGAGGGCGGTATTGCTCCGCTTCAACCGATAACAGCAACCACTGGAAAATGATCTTCAAACATGAGCGATTGTCACAGGCCTCACTCCAGTGTGATGTGTGCACCACACCATTCTGCTTCACTTGTCCATCATCAAGTTCGTGCAGCAAACTGGTGCAGCAACACCAGGATAGTGATGATACACGGATGGAATTGTACTGTACCATGTAACTCAAACCTTTTATTGTGTGCATGACATGTCGTGCATATGTAGATATCATACCTTTCTATTGCACAGCCCCAGAGTGACAACAGCATCATCGTCTACATCAGTTCGCTCCGGTAGACGCGCTCAGTGTTTGACGCACTGACGTGAATGGGCGACCGGGCAGAGAAATCGCAGTGCGCACGCGCAGCAGGGCGGTTGTCAGTACCATAGCAACCGGAGCAGACATCGACATGGTGAGTGACATTTGGCACAATTTCGTTTTAATGTATCGCTTTTAAAGGGACGTTTTTGCCACACTCACTGTAACAAGTCATGGGAGTAAGCAGGGACTCCGCGTGAAGGGGTCTCAGCCAACGTTGCATTCATTACTTGTGCAGCTGGGAGCTAACATGGGCTAACTTTAATTAGCTAGTATGCTATCCAGCTTGATCATACGTCAACATAGTCAAAACCAGCACAGCTGTCTGGCTGGCTTGTTGTCCTCACGATTTGTTTCACCGTGTTTTAACGTGGAAATTAAGCGGTGAACACTCCAGCCACAAAGAGTGGGCAGCAGATTGAAATGATTTCTGAAAAGTGTGTTTATGTTGCACTGCTTTCTTTTTTTTCTCTTGTGCAAGCACTCAAAACAATGTAATCCAGCCCCTCCCTGTCTAACTCAATGGCATGTACTGTCCCCAGGCTAAAGCAATGACTGTCAAAGAAGCACTGACCAAATGGGTGAGTGATACACACACACACACACACACACACACACACACACACACACACACACACACACACACACACACACACACAGCTGTTGCATATGGACAGTACAGTTCAACACAGTGGGACTGTGTTATGTGTGCTTGTATCAAAGCGTGCATTGACAGAAAGCTGTGCCATGGTTGCTGTGGTTCAACCAGATGGTCTGTGTTCCCACAGGAGGAGAAGTCTGGGGAGAAAGCAAGTGAAGCCAAAGAAATCAAGCTGTATGGCCAGTTTCCTCCCATCGACAGGATGGATGCTTCTGTCTCCACGCTCGTTAACTGCGAGTGAGTGACACACAGATTGCTTCTCCGTCCACATGTTGTGTTGCTTAAACAGCTATGAAGCGTTGTTAAAGTGATCAGGCTCTATTATGATTTACTTTGATTGTTACTTACGATGGTTTGTTCTGTGTCCACTGCAGGAAGCTATCCCTGTCCACAAACTGCATTGACAAAATCTCAAATCTCATTGGCTTAAGTGAGTCCCCACTGCATAAAAACATAGAACCACTCACAGAAACTCTCTCTGTGGCCACAGTTTTGGTGATGAGATGTGATGCTTTGTGTCCTTCCAGAGAACTTGAAGATTTTGTCAGTGGGGAGGAACAACATAAAGTCACTTGCTGGGCTGGTGAGTTACACTTACTACTAATGAAAGGATTACTAACGACTAAGTGTTTTGTATGCTTGTCTTTTACTTTGTCTATGCCAATTCTCATATTTACTAGCAATTTTTTTGTATAGGTTTGGTGAAGAGTTCACTAAATTTTTGCACTCTAAAAGGTACTTGATTGTGTGTGTTTGTGTATGTGTGTGTAGGAAGCAGTCGGGGACACATTACAGCAGCTGTGGATCTCCTATAACCAGATTGAAAAGCTGAAGGGGATCAAATTCTTGAAGAACCTCGAAGTCCTTTACATGTCCAATAACCTGGTCAAAGACTGGGGTGAGCTTCATTCATGCAAACATTCATCACATTCTTATCTTAGAGTAATAATTTTATAGAGCTAAACTTTTAATACTTAATAGACTCTTAACAGCCCATGGTGTTGTAGCGAATGTGTTCTTGCTATATCCAATGTTGTTTAATGAGTGCAATCACTTCTCTGGGTGTTGTAGTTGAGTTTGAAAGGCTGGCAGACCTTCCGTGCTTGGTGGATATGGTCTTTGTTGGGAACCCTCTGGAGGAGAAGCACACAGCTGAAGGAACTTGGACGACTGAAGCCTCGAAACGACTGCCTAATTTGAAGAAGCTGGATGGTACGAGTACTGCAAGTATATGTTTGCATTCAGCATGTCACGTGTGCAACACAAACGGCTCTTTAGCAACAGACTCCAAACTCACAGATGATGCTTCGAATGACCTCAAGTTGCTTTTCCTGTTGTTTCCAGGAACCCATCTCATCAAGCATGAAGAAGACGGGGAAATGTAGGGAACTCAGAAGAGAACAGATCTGCAAAGCACCAACTCCCTCTCATTTCAGTCTTTCTATTTTTAGGCCTTATATGATTTTAATGGTGCTTTTTTTAGTCTAAAACGGTTTTAAAAACTGTGCTGCTGATTGAAAAGCACAAAATAACAGACACAAATTAGGACTGTTTATTTCACTGTACGGTCCTTGTTGATTTAGGATCTACATGAAGAACATGCTTCCTCCGGCTGTTCACAGCAATTACATTTTTTACTGTTACAAATTCAAAACTTATGAAGTCAAGACTTTCTGTGGTGATTTATTAGAGAGCTACTATCAATATGTTCTTCAAATACGAGTAGAGCCAAAGCACAGTGTAGCAGAGACCTTCGTACTGTTGGAGCACCTCCATCCTCAGAGAGGCTAGATGTCAGGCCCTGACATTGTCTTCCCTTCACATCATAAGGATGGAGTCTAAACAACTGTCACATTGATTTTACACTGGAATTCCAATGGGACAAGCAATGGTTAGTTAAAGGGAACTGCAGTGCCACAGCTTCAACTCCTCCAAAACTTTAGCGAGCATCCTGTCATTGTAATTTGCCTGCACGCTGCTTCAGTGAGATCAGGATTTGATAACAGGAACTGACTTCTCAGATGAGAATCCTTAAATGACCAAAACAGATTCCCAGCTCTGATTGGGCGCTGCTTGACCTCTATCTCTGTATGTAACATGAGGGGTCACGCTGTGTATGCCTGAACTGAATGGAATTCATTGGTTCAACAGAAGGACAGAATCTTTTGTCAGTGTTTCATTTTCACTTTATTTTTATTTTTTTAAGTTGTTGCATTGTTCCTACTCTTAAAGGCGTGAACATGCATGTGACATAGTTATGTTCACGACCTGTTTCTGTCTTTAAATAGTAAATGTTGGTGAAAATTATTTAATTCCTTTTTTTTTTATTACAATGAATTGTTGTATGTTGATGACAATAAAAGATTTTGAGAAACAAATGAAGAGAGACAAGACTTCCTTTTTGACCATTATGCAGTTTTTTAATCTTCATATTTTGTATTTCTCTGCATTGATCTACCAAATTTTATTTTGTAAATAGAAAAGTGTGTATTCAAGAACCGCAGTGTGCCCCAACCTTGTCTCCAGGGCCACACAGATACAGATCTCATTGGCTACCACCAGCGCCAATCACAACGCCTTTCTGATCGCTTCCTTGACAACGGCCGCATTACCCGGAAGTTGACGGTTTTGCCGCGAACTATCAACAACTCCGGTCCAAGTGTCTACGTTCCACAGCCTGGAGGGATTTTCTCCGGACCCGAGTTTGACGGCTTGTTTGGACGCAGAGTTGCTGTCGCGCTTGCAGCCATGCGACGGAGTAAAGCGTCAGCCGGTGTCGAGGTGAAACAAGTCATCGCAGCTCTCTGCAGGCTGCTCGCCGCCTCCGGTGTGGACTCCGTGCCCGCACCTGAGACCTTCAGACGCGCAAAGTTTGCTGGCGCAGGCGAGGTATGTCCGTGATGGGAAAACCAAGCTAATTACGAAGAAACTTAGACCGGGCTATGACTAATGTAACGTGTGTTCTACGCCAGGTTAGTTATTAACCTCCATATTGTTTCAGGAGGATTCCTTATGGCAGCTCCTCTCCAACATGCTTCTGACAGCTGGTGTTGTTGGTCCTGAAGTCGGAACAACACTGGAAGGAGGTCCGTGCACCTGGAAGAAAGCCAACTTCACAGTTTCATATAAAACTACTGTTGTTTGCAAAGTCAAAAAAGTCTCTGCTCCAATAATTGTTTGAGGTTCTTGTTTTTTTCTCTCTCTGTGTTCCAGAGCGCATGAAGCTGGTGGCAGCAGGTCTGTGGCAGACTGGTTACCATGCAGACTGGATGTACCGGGGGGAGGGGAGGGACGGGGAAGGCAGTGGGCTCTCCAGCAGAGACCTCCTCCTGGCGCTGGGCTGGCTGCTGGCTGCAGGGACGCTTGAGAAACTGGTGACGCAGCAGGTGGAGAAACTGGACAGGGCGCTGCTGTCATCCCTACCTGTAAGCACCAGCTGGTGTGTTACTCTCACCACGCCTGTAGGCTGCCACTGATACAGTGTTAATGTATTTAACAGTGGTGTCCAATTGTGCGTTAGGGGAACCCCCAGCTCCCTCTTGTGCTCCAGGTGGACTCCACCTCCTTGAGGAGACTCCATTGGCTCACTGGCAGTCTGAGACACCATGGACGGACTCTGCTGTCCATGCTGCGAGAGCGAACGCACGTGCTTCATGCTGTGAGGAAGTTTCTCCTTTGTGAATCTAAATTATAGTTGGAAAAGTAATGAAATTGTTATTTTTGGCTCTGAGAAAAAAATCGATGTGTCTTCAGGTTCTTTCTGTTGATGGTTCTTCCGTGGCCCCAACTTCATCTGATTCAAACTCTGCAGTGCTGAAGCAGGTGTGTGTGTGTGTGTGTGTGTGTGTGTGTGTGTGTGTGTGTGTGTGTGTGTGTGTGTGTGTGTGTGTGTGT
>JAUESF010000048.1:12034946-12045107 GCA_032274765.1 Malacoctenus tetranemus
CACACACACACACACACACACACACACACACACACACACACACACACACACACACACACACACACACACCGAGTCAACACCACTTGAGCTCACATAACAAACCAGCATAATAAAGGCGAATGTGAGTCAGTCTTTGTCTCTGTCAATCACTGGAAACATCACGGAAGCGACCGGCCCGGTTTTTAACAAGGCTGCGGAGGATGCTGCCGTTTGCTGCTGAAGCAGGAGGCAGAATTTACATGAATTTTTCATTGTGTTTCTTTTTCTCGATCCGTGTTGATTTCGCCCGACTAATGGCGATGCATATCGACTGCAACACCTCACGACACAATGCAGCCCGCAGATTACTGAAGGCTCGGCAGCTCGGCGGCTGAATTACTTGGTTAGTTTTCATTTCATTTTGAAAAACTCAAAGTGATCAATAGAATAAATTGCTGCAAGTATCCTGTTAACTACCTGTTGTCATGGAAATACCAGAGTTTGAGCAATATTACTTAAAGCGTCACGTTCGCTTTATTTCCCCCCTTCTGCAAACAATGGATTCATTACAAGGAGTGGCCACCAGAGGGTGGTGACAAGCTCAGAATCAGCGTGACATCTGTGGTGTGACACACTTTTGATGAGCCAGGTGTTTATGGGCGATTATAGGGTTTTATTGGTGTTTGTGCTCGAAAACCAAGCATTTAATGCGTCAGTCTCGGACCATATAAGGACATCCTTATGTGAGCAGCCTGAGTTCTCTTTCTTGGTAATGCAATTGACAAGGTGGTTGACAGCAGCATGTGACCGTTTGTCTGGTTTGATAATGAAGATCCAACATTTAATGTTTATGTGCAGAGCAGAAATGACTAGAACTCACGTCTCCTCTTCCAGATGAACTTTATTAACCCAAACGGATTCAGGCTGCAGCCACAGCGTTGGTTTACAGTGCTGCTGCAGCGTGGTGCTGCTCTCTTCAGCTCACTTGTCAATCAAACCATGTGGGCAGCTCTGTGACATCCTCTCCTTTGCATTTGTGTTTTGTTTTTGGATGAAGTCTGTGTTGCTGGAGGTGGCGCCTGCTTTTCTGTTTTCTTCCTCTCAGCGCGGCAGCTGCTCGGGCGAACCACTCATTCCTGACCGACTGTCCCGTTCGCCAAAAACACCCAAGCGAAGAGCCCGCGCACCCGACACAACTCAGGAACATCTGAGCACTCTCACATCAGCGTTATTAAGTGTTCCCCCGCGACAACTATTTGCTCCACTTTTCCACAAATCGCCCCCCCCCCTCTACACAGCTGTATACGGCCAAATGACGCCACTGAGGATGACGCTCTTAAATCGTGGTGTACAGTACGCAAGTACCCATTGTTGCTTTCTCTCCCTCTCCTCGCCTCTCTCACTCTCGCTGCCGCCTCCACAGTGATGCGTGTTGCATTAACGCCGAGGTGAAGAGTGGGAGGTAGAGGGCAAACTGAGAGGGCTACAAGAGGGATGGAGTGAAAGGAAAAAAAGTGTGTGGGAGACCGAAGCACAGATATGTGCAAGGGATGGATGGATAGATAGATAGATAGATAGATAGATAGATAGATAGATAGATAGATAGATAGATGTGGGTCTGTCCTCCTGTTTTACCTTCTTCTCCTCTGTTCCCTCCTTTCTAAAGCGTATGAGAGTGATGATTTCCCAAGAGTAGCCCACTCAGGTCAAACTAAATCTAGAAGGGAACGAGCCAACGGGAATGGGGTGGGTGGGGAAGGGAATTGGGGAGATAGCCATAAAGAGTGAGAATGAATGAGGGATGAAATGGAGAAATGAGATGGAGAGAAAAAAAGAGAGGCAGATGGAGAGGAGCGGAGAGGAGAGAAGAGGAGAGAAGAGGAGAAGTTGGTCTCTTTGCAGCTCCAAAGCTCTTAAAGCCCCGAAGCTGTGTAGAGTGCAAATGGGAGGGAGGGAGAGAGGGATGAGGGAAGGAGAGAGCGAGAGGTAGAGGCAGGCTGAATCGAGGAGAAGGAAAAGGTAGAAGAGAGAGAGAGAGGGAGAGAGAGAGAGAGAGAGAGAGAGAGAGAGAGGGAAGGAGGAGGAGGGTTTGCGTTGGTGTGTCGGTTGGCAGAGGGAGCGCTTGTCAAAAAAACCTTCCACTGACAGAAGGCATGATTCACAGTGGAGAGAGAGAGGGAGAGGGAGAGGGAGAGGGAGCGGGGAGGCAGAGAGAGACAGAGCGAGGAAGGCAGGCGACAGAAAAGGAGAGAAACGGCACCGATAAGCAACGAGAGAGAGAGCGAGAGAGAGCGAGAGAGAGAGAGAGAGAGAGAGAGAGGCGAGAGCGGCTGGAGGATGCCAGGGAGGAAAAAAACAGGCGCGGACGCTGAGCTGAAGCGGAATGACCGCATGTTTCACCGGGACGGGGACTGAGGTCGACGGACTGGATTGACTGATGCCTTTTTTTACTGACTGTGACCATGTTGATAAGGTTCTGGCTTTTCTATTGATTGGGGGAAAGGGGGGGGGGGGGAGGAGGGGAAGGGATGGAGGAAAGGGAAGCTGGGGGGGTGGGGGTGGGGGGGGGGGACAGAGCAGGTGGCAGCGATGAAAGAGAGCAGGAGAGGAGAGAGAAGGAGCGAATGCTGGAGGCGCTGAAAAGGCAGGAAAACGGCGATAGAGAGGCAGTGAAGGATTCTGGGCGATCAATAAGTTCCACTCGACAGAAATCAAGCCTCAGTGTTTGTGTGAGGTGGGGGGGGGGTTCAGTGCTGATACAGACGGGAGACTGTTCGGACTCTATTAGATCATGATGGATGTCGATGTCTGTTTATGCCCAAACTGTTCTTTTTGATGCAGCAATCTGGAAGAACGACCCCCAGAAAAGCAAACAAACCCCAAAGTTGGGTTTAGGATGAGGGAACGAGCTCTTAACTTTCGTGGTGCAACCGCTGGGGCTCGAACGGATGGAGTGGCACCCCGAGGTTTTCCAGATCTGCGTGGCGCATGCTGCTGCACTCCAGTCGCCCAGATCTGAAATGCCTCCGTCTCCTTCCTGCTCAGGTCCCCTCTGAGGGGACATCGAGAGTTTCGCCCCCCCGTTAGCTCTCGCCGTCGGCTCCCGCGAAGCCGGAATCGGCTCGCAAGCTGCCGGAGGTCGTTCGAAAGAGAGACCTCGACATGGGACTGAATGCGGTCAATGTCGTGCCGACACAACTGGAGAAAATGCTCTTGATTGCCTGCGTTGATGGAGGGAACAGCTTTGAAAGAACACTGACGTCATCTTAACTTTATTTTTGGCTCCAAATTTGCATGGGGCTTTAGGCTGCGTGGTGCAGGCTGTCGCATTAACATCGCTCCAACTTCAAAACGCAGCCTGAGTTGTTTGAGGTTATCGTCTTTCTGTTGCTGCTCCAGTAAAGACAGATTCTCCCTTTTGTTTGAGCGAACCGTGGGAATGCAATACCTTCTCAGATACGACTTCTGGGAAATTGTCAAAGGGGGATTTTTTTTCGCTGAGGGACTTTGGCTGATTGATCAAAAAAGGGAAGACTGTGTTTTATTACTGTGGCATTGTGGGTCGCTGGAAAGTAGTTGCGTTTCTTTTGTACCTTTCAATCAAACTCGTGAACATTGTGAGTGGGTTAGTTTCGACGAAACCTTAAATTATGCAAACTGTAATTCAGCTGAAATCCGAAAATAAGTAATTGTTCTCAAGATGATCTTATTGGCAGAAAAAGGCAGAAACTGCAGCATTCAGCTGCTTTCATTTTACAACCTGAACTCCAGATGTGACTGAAATTGTTCACTGGACACTGAAAGGTCGAATAAATAGTATTTTTTTCTGTTCACATGTTTTATAAGCAAACCTCAAAAGACTGGCTGAAACAAACCAGTCCAGTGATCTCAGAGGTTCCTGATGTAATGTGGTGCAGGACAGAACATATTGGGTTTTTTGATTTGCTGTTTTAATAAGTAGCTTTTTAAGTTGATCCTGCTTCACTTTATTGTGTTTTCTATCGAGTAGCTTCAGCCGACCACGGAGTCACAGAAAGGTTTGAACTCAACCAAATGTTCACATTTGGTTTTCCTCCTAATTGAAGCAGGGAAAAGTCAATGCCCTGACGGCGGCATGCTCTCTGGTTCGACTGGTTTGACAGACACTTCTTCATTTACCATAAGTGAGTCTAATCTTTGCATCAATTGGCCAAACGAAATGGTTTCCAACCTTTTCGAAATACCACTCGTGCTCTCGGCTGTTTGTGCAATGTTCCGCCGGCACTTTTGGTTCTGAATTTAAGAGGCACTCAAGCAATTTCACACTGCACTTCCGTTAATTTAGACGACTTACAACAGGCAAAAAAAAGGAACTGGTTAAAACCAAAGCAGCGGAAGCTGGAATTAATCTTAGTTTTGAGTCTTAGTTTTGGTCAAGGTCCAAAAACACAGTCCGTGATCATTCCCTCAGCAAACTTCGATGGCTTATCTTTAAAGACCTTTCATGCTCAGTGTGCCAGTGTCTCCTAAACACTCCAGTTGAGGTTCATGAAAAGTCAGTTCAACTCTGTGATCATCATTATGTTTTGAAATTTACCACTTAATAGTTTTAATGATTTCCAGTACTGTGAGTGGGAGGTAATCTGGGTGTAACGTCCTTTTAATCAGCTAATAACAGTTCAGATCTTCACACTGATCAGGACTGACTTTGATCTTCAGCCTCGTACTATTTCCAAACTGTCATTTCAGTCGAATCATTTCTGTCGTGTGCTTTTTGTTTTTCCCACAGCGAGGCGACGATAATCAACGAGCACAGCCAGAATGTGACAACACGCTTTGACTGGATTCTGCCCTTCATCCAGTGCACTTGCTCTTTCTGTCGCTCAGCGTCCGACGGACTAACGCTCTGCTGGATAAAGATTTAATTGGCTCTGAACAACACAAACAGAACAAGGAACAAACAAAATAAACACGAATGCAGCCGCGCTGTGAGGAGAGTGGACAGAAAAAGATGAGTTAAACACAATAATCTTATGGGAGAAAAACTGGACGTTCTTTCTCTTATTTTTTTGCTTTTTTTCTCTGAATTTTGGAGGGAAAAGTTCTTAAATTAGGATTAAAACTCCTTTTTTCAGACGGACTGATGTAGTTTTTTGTTGTTGTTTTGAAGTCACAAGGTGACTGATAAAAAGGACACTTTCTTGGGCTTCTCATTCTTTGTTCGATGAAACTAAAGGAATAATGTCTCAGAGTTCTGATTGCAACCTTCGTTTCCCTTTAACTTGCCATGGCAATCTGGGACCCTGCCGCCATGCCTCCTGCGCTCTCTGAAGGCCGCTCCGTAAACGTTTCTTTTTAGATCTAGCAAAATTAACGACTTCACAAT
This sequence comes from Malacoctenus tetranemus, assembly GCA_032274765.1. Lineage (NCBI taxonomy): Eukaryota > Metazoa > Chordata > Actinopteri > Blenniiformes > Labrisomidae > Malacoctenus > Malacoctenus tetranemus. The sequence continues at coordinate 12,040,291 of JAUESF010000048.1, forward strand.
TCATCCTTCAAACTTCACCCGTGGCTCCCACGAACCCCTCCCACCGTCAGCCATCCGACCAATCATGGGCAAGCCTCTTAGCCGTCCCGGATGTTTCAGGAAGAGCTCGTGCTGCCTGGAAAAACACGGAGCTGGGGATGGGGGAGTGGGAGGCCGGGACGGCGGCGTGGAAGGGGGATATGGAGATGGCTACATACCCCAGCGGTCCATCTACGACACCATGTGCATCAATCAGCAGATTGACAGCCACCACCACCACCACCACCCGGGGGGCTCCATCAGGCGAGACTTTGGAGGAGAGGGAAGCTTCAGCTACTCTGCGAGCGGCTCCCTCCGAGTCAGCCGGCCTCCGCCTGACATGTTCGATCCGCAGCCTCGCTCCTTGACGCCGAACCCCTCCTTCGTGCGGCGGCTGGATGAGAGAGCCATCTATGATTCACTGAAGCTGGCGGGCCAGGACGCAGATGGTGGTGGCTGCCATTCACCGGGACATTTCAACCGATCGGTCTCTCCCTCCGTGTCCTCGTTCTCGGCGCCAGGAGTGTCTTCCTCCTCATCAAAGAAACACCACCACCACCACCACCATCACCATGGAGACAGCACAAAGAGCAGAGAGAGTCGACATTCCTGGAAAGTCTTGACACCCCCGAAACACCTCGAGTGCATGGAGCTCACGACTTCTGAAATGATGGACCGAGGGGGAGGAGGGTATCTGAACCCAGGACACTACTCCACCCCTGGGGGCCAGTCCTCCTCTCTTACCTCCCCACTCATCTCACCCTTCTCCGGCTCACCCCTCTCTTCAGGTTACCACACCCCGGTGTTTTTCTCCCCTGCCAAGCCTCGCCCGAGCCAGAGTCAAAGTTTACGCTGTTCCCCTCCCCACGTCATACAGCCGAGGCATTACTCCCAAACCCAGAGCCTCAGGCTGTCGCCACCCCAAGAGCTCAGGCGATCGCCCTACCGGGCCCCGCTGGTCCAACTGTCCGCTCACGACCTCGAGCAGGACCTGAGGGAGCGAGGAGGGGGGTGGGGCCGCAGTGAGCGCGAAAGAGAGTGGGAGAGGGAGCGGGAGAGGGAGATGGAGCGAGGGTGGGCCCAGCGAGAGTGGGAGCGGGAGAGGGAGCGGGGGAGGCTGGAGAGGGAGAGAGCGAGGGAGAGGGAGAGGAGGGAGACATCTTTTGGCACCTTCGGTTATGGCCGACCTATTCCTCTGCGCTCAGAGAGAGACTCTGTGTTCATCGATTCTGACCAGGGTCTCGACACGACTCCCCTGCTGTTGCCACAGCCCTCCCCTTCACCCTCCCCAAATGCTGCCCCCAGAATGGGCACAGGAGCTGTAGGCAGGAACAGAGCCGGCTCAAAGGTGGGACATGACAGCGTTGGAGGGGGAATGGTTCCAAAGTATGACAACGGGAGTGTGGGTATGGTGTTGGTGGACAGCAAATCTGGGTGTGGGCCGAGGTTAGTCAGTGAAGTTTCATGCGGAAACATGTCAGAGGCTGAATACCGGGCTGGAATGCAAGAGCACCATCGCACCGAGAGCTGGGGCAAATATGACAACGGCTCCCGGAGCAGCTTCAAAAACATGCCTGAAACAAGGATGGGCTCCCAGGTAAAAACGAGACCTGGTGGTCGGGATTTAGAGGGAAAAGTGCAATCAGGGCAGGACGTGCAAAGCATGGCTCCAGTTGTAAATAAGGAAGGGCACAGAGCGTCAAAGAGCGGAGAAAAAACTGGAAGGAGCGCCTCAAAAATGGAGTCTTTCGCTGAACCTGTACCAACAAACGACTATCAGAACAGGATCTGTCCCGTGGAAAATGTGGAGTCGGAGGACAGACTGAGCCAAAAGATGAAGCTTGATGAGGCTAAGGAGAGTTCGAGGCATGTGGAGAGCAAGGCTGAAACGGAGGCTGAGGTTGTAGCTAAAGTCGAAAGCAGGATCAGTCCAGCTGTAGAAATAAAAGCTAAATCCAAGCACGAGACTGATGTTAAGATTCCTCCTCCATCTAAACCCGAGGCAGCGCTGGAAGCTGAGGTTAGAAGGGAAACTGATAAAAAGAGCAACATCGAGCCTGTGGTTGTCAGTGAACCTAGAAAGACCAAGACCACTGCTCAGATTTCTGTCGTGGCCGATGATAAAATCGAGGTTATCCTGGTAGAACACGTTGATTATCAGCCAACGGACATCGAAAAAGTGCAGCCCAGCCACGGAGAAAAGAGCTCACGATCTCACAAGTCCAAATCATCCAAGTCCAGCTCCAGAACTCGACCCGGCACGGCCACGGGGCTTCGGCCCGGAGTCCTCAGCCCTCGGCAGGGCCGAGGCTTCAGAGACCTGGAGCCGACGAACCCGGCCGAAGGCATCGAGTCCACCTGGCCTCGCCGAATCATCGTCAGAAAGAGGACCGTCCGCCAGGGGGGCGCCCTCCACAACCTCCCCATCCTCCCTCCTCTCCCTTCAGTCCTTTCAGCCTTAGAGAAGCGGCGTCCACACGGCCTCCGCCCAGGCCACCTGTCAGAGAACCCTTTGTCGAGTGTGGTGAATGTTACAAGTCTTGTGGGGCGATGCTCACTTAAAGAGCCCTCCCATTCAGAACAGGGACAGGGGTTGGTTGGAAGAGCCTCCCTGAAGGAGCAAAACCTGGAGCACTGGAGAGTCAGCAGGGAGCAAGAGGAACCCAGGAGATCCAGGAGCAAAGAGAAACAGGGAGACCAGAGTAAGGAGAAGACTGAGAGGGAGGAGAGGAGAGCGAAGGAGGAGAGGAAAGAAAAGGAAACAGTGGAAGAAGAAGTCAAAAAGGAGGTTAAAATGGGAAAGGAGAAGGTCACCGCGAGTGCCGGGCTGGTGAAAGATGCACCGTGTGAAAAAGTGGAGAGAAGGGTGGAGGTAAAAGTCCAGCAAAGGGCACACCCAAACAAGGAGGTGAGAATTGAGAGGGAGATCGAGATAACGTATGAAAACGTGGACGACAGAGCTGTGAAGATTCGGGAGGGAGTGCGTCAGGGTCGAGACCTGGAGGAGGTGGTGGCGAAATTACAGAAAGACGAAGGCGAAGTGGAAGAGGTAGTGGAAGGAGGGGAGGAGGGGGGGATGGAGAGCTGGGACTCTGTCCTCGACATGGTCAACACGCTGTGGGACGATGACGGCTGGGACAAAGGAGGTGCAGAAGGAGGAGGAGGTGGAGGAGGAGGGGATGCCGACTCCTTCTCGGGCTCCCTGCCGCGATGGCCTCTCCTGCGTCCGCCTGTTGGGTTCGGGGGCTCACACCCCCCCTCCTCGGCAGCGTCCGAGCTCAGCCTGACGGAGTTGGAGAGGAGGGCCAGGGAGCTGGACTCGGACCTGGAGCACCTGGACCTGTCTCAGCCCCACAGGGACAGCCAGGAGGTTTACCCGGCTCACCTGGAGCCACAGAGGGAGCGAGCCGACATGTACCAAACCCACCCCGGCCCACAGAGAGACAAGACCACTGTCATCACAGGTAGATGCTGTTGCTCTCATGTTTCTGTGTTTGTCTTTTTGAAATACTTCTGTCTCATAGGCGCCAATCACAACCTCCATTACTATGACAACATGAAGTGTCCTCCTCAGCTTTACTTCATTTCTGTGTATTGTACAAAATAAGACATGTTGAAGTCACAGAAAACTGTGTTCTCTTTGCCTCAAACCTAAAATACATTATCCTTAGTACAGTGTTGAGAGATCAAGTCCTGAAAGTCACACCTTTGACTTGCTTTCCTCTTTAGTTTAATTAACATGGAGACTTTGCAGCAGCAGCAGCAGCTATTAAAGCCACTTTGTCTCAGAGTTCACACAATGGTGACCTTTGAGGCTGCCCCCCAGTAACAGTGAGATAAATGAGATGTCAAACGGGTTGGGACTACACTGCTTTTGCGACTCTTTCCTCTCTTATAAAGGAAGAGAAAAAGAGCCAGGAGTCGGTTTCAAAAGGACAAGTGGACATTTACAAGTCTGACGGTTTTTACCCAATCAGTGCAACATGTGCTTCAGGACCAGGACGTCTCCCTGTCAGTCGGAGCATGTGTGGATGTTCTGGAAACAGACGTGGACTTATATCGATTCTTTGTGGCAATTTGGAGCAGAGCGAATAAGAAATTTGTATCAACTGTATTTGTTTTTGTCTTTGTTAAACCAGTCCAATGAACCACCACATTATTAGAGTTTGTACACTCAACAGCTCTGCGACTTTGCTCTTTATTGCTTGGCTGTGAGAGTGGCTGCGAATTATTTTGTCTATTCATGGCCCAAAATAGGCGTCGGTGGTAAATTAGTGCCAGCAAAGTGCAACTGTTCATTGTTTTTGAACTGATGTATTAATGAGTTGCCAGGCATAGACATTGCTTTTCTTGGGTATTGCTAATTAATATGAGAGCGGAGCTGCGCATTGTGACCCGAGTAAAGAATAATAAGGTACTTAAAGGAGAACCTCTGACAGGAACACTACAGGCTGAATGTTTAAAGGGAACCTATTATGGCCCCTTTTTTTCCATTTTAGATTTTTCCACTGAGCTTCGCTGAGCATGTGATGATTCACTGTTTAACAAGTTCTTCACTTAAACTGTCACGCTGTGCGTCACTCCAATTCCCCTCCATCTAAATCTGTTTGAATAGCTTTATTTCTCTTTGACTCCTGGCACATCAACACTCCAGATGCCGTCCCCCTCTTTTTCCACCAAACATGCACTACTGATGGCATGTAATTTGACACCAGCTTCATCGACCTTTTGCTGGGTCCTGAGCTGAGAGCACATGACAATATAACGAAGGATGTGGTTCCTGGTTCTCCCACCAGCCA
>JAUESF010000048.1:12054196-12065049 GCA_032274765.1 Malacoctenus tetranemus
TGTGTGTGTGTGTGTGTGTGTGTGTGTGTGTGTGTGTGTGTGTGTGTGTGTGTGTGTGTGTGTGTGTGTGTTTCGAACAGGGAGATTAGATGGCAACACCAAAGAGCGTTTTTCTAGCAAACAAGGTAGGGGCAGGGGCAAATATTTAATTTGAAGATTAATAATGTATCATTGGTGGTGTTATTAAAGAGCTATTTATAAATGACAATTTAAAAATCAGCCCCTTAGGAGTTTAATATTAGGTAAGGTTGTTTTTGTTGTGTTGTTTTTTTTCTTCTCTCTTTTGCCCTGCAGTTACCAGTCCGTAGGTTTGATTTTAATGGTGTCTATCTGTTTGTTTCCTATTTTAAAAGCAAATGAGAATACAAGCACGTTAGATAATATTCATATGGATTTTTTTTGCTTGATGTAAACAAGCACTCCTGAATAAGTTGCTCAAAACCCGATGACTGGCTCTGAGTGAAAATCCTTACTCACACATACTCAGAATCAGTTTTGGAGTAAGTGACCCAGCAGTGGTCAGTGGGAAGGGAGCAGAACTTCACCTGCTGAAGGCTGGACTCAGATCAGCTCGGGTCAGATTGTGTTGCAGGTGTTGCCTCATGCTGCCAGCAGCGACGAGGGCACAAGTAGTAGATAACACAGAGGACAGCTTGGCAGGAAATCTAAATTGCAACTGCAACAAGTGCACGTTTCCACAAGCGCGACCACTTCCTTTTGGGGGTTGATTTGCTTCTGCCTCTCAGTGGCATCTGCTCTGTTTACTTGTGCTCCCTTGGATCAATGTACACAGTTTGACCTCATTTACCAAATGTTTTCATCATAACAATTAGGTTCGAAGGTATTTTTTAAACTGTGTTAATGAAGTCTACTTTGAATACTACGAGCAATTTGTAAATCTCTGTTCTGCCTTTTCTCAGCATGTTTGTGTTGTAGAGCATGGTCACAGGAAAGTGTTCTGTATTTCTGATGAATGTCTACAGTGTTATACTTGATTTGTGCATGCCTCAATTGTTGTGTTTGTGAACTGTAGGTTTACTTAGTAGATTATGGGCTGGCATATAGGTACGCACCCGACGGAGTCCTCAAAGAGTACAAGGAAGATCCCAAGAGATGCCACGATGGCACCATTGAGTTTACAAGCATCGACGCCCACAAAGGAGCATGTAGGTACAAGTGTGTTGTTTGGAGTAGTGATGTTGATCGTGTGCTTTGCCTGCTGTAGGAGTTCAACGACTGATGTCCACACTGGTGTTGCTTTTCTGTCATCTGCATGAAACCGCCTGTTGTTGTTTTCTGTGTTTTGTTTGCAGCTCCATGTAGGAGGAGTGACCTGGAGATCCTGTGCTACTGCATGGTGCAGTGGCTGTGTGGCCGCCTGCCCTGGGAGGACAAGCTGCAGGACCCCTTGTATGTCAGAGACTGCAAAATCAGGTGGGGGCAACACCTGCAGCCACAGGACACATCACCTCATACTTAACGTGGAGATTTCTCTTCAGTTCCTGAATGTTTGGACAGTCATGAACTAGTATTGTTTACAGGTTAATGTGAAAATTTGTTTGATTTCCAATTGGCCTTTTTTTTATTGACTTAAGTCATAAAAACTCAACATCAGATTGTGTTTACTGAGCGGTTACAAAGTAACTTAGTTCTTGAAGGTTTCTTGAGTTAAAACATGGTCTCTTGTTTCCTTCCTTACAGAAGTCAAGAAAACATCCCAGAGTTCATGAGCGAGTGTTTCTCCTCACAAGAGAAGCCAGGCAAGTAACAGATTCATGCACACACACGGTGTGTTTATAGACTATAACAGTTTTACTCTCTGATGTCTTTTTCTCTCAAGCACTTGTCTTGTCCTTCACCTTTACTACTTCCAGGCCTGTTTCACACACATGTCAGTCGGACATACTGACTCGGGTCCTTTGGGCCAATTAAGTTTCTGACTTCAGATCTTGACTTCTTCAATTTCCCGACTCTCTGAGATTTACACCTAGAAGCCAGTAGCTCTCATCTAACAAAAGCATCATTATGTTGACAGACGAGATCCAGAAGTTCATGGAGGAGGTGAAAACTGTGGGGTACCAGGACAAACCACCGTACGACAAGCTGCGCTCCATCCTTCAGGCCGGCCTGAAGACCATCAAGGCCAAAGAGGACGGCAAGCTGGAGTTCCCGTCCGTCAATGGAGGAGTGTCACTGGCTCAGGTCTGCAAATGGACTTTACTGATCGAGTTCGACGGGAAGTGAAAATGCTCCAAAATGAAAAAGGACTCTGTGTGTAACATGATTCCACGTACTCCAGCTGCACTGTGCAACAATGTGTATTTAAACGGTGTCGCCTTTTATCTTTAGCTGCTTCCAGGCCTGTCCTCTCATTTATTCCCTCCCTCCCTCCCGCCCTCCCTCTCCTACTCCCGCCCTCCCCTCCCTCCCTCTCTCCCCTCCCTTTCTCCCCCTGCACTCTCTTGCTCTCTGTGCATATGGAAGATGCCATCAGGGACATGGTGTTTGCCAGCCGAAGGGTTACCGGGCCCCGGCGCTGGTTATTGTATGTAATTATCCCACCAATCTGTTCACCTCAGTGGGGGCCGTGTGGTGATCATGAGGTAGCAATTGTCAAAACGGAGGTAAAAATAGGAAAAGGCGGGAGACGGGGTGAGTGATAGTTCAGACAGAGCAGAGCCTCATTAATTAGGCTCAGCGAGCAGGAGGACGGGCGGAGGAGCCGACTGGCCTGAGTAGGTGAACGAGCTCCTCAGAGGACTTCTGCATGTTTCTGTGCCTCGGTCGCCTCCACGTCTCCTGTGATTACTGCAGAGGAGTAATGAAGTCGCCGCTCCTGCGCGTCTCTTTGCTGTGTTTGTAGCGAGAGCGAAATCTCCCCGTCTCTGCTCGGACCCCCCGCTGTCGAACACGCCTTTCACACAGGAGGGGGAAAAGTTTGCGTGTTTCGTCGGCCGCCGCGCGTCATCGATCGTTTTCATTGATCCTAAAGGCTGGAGAGATGGCAGAGCTGTCATTGACAGCCTCCATCAGGGAAGGGTTAGCCACAGAAGGTGATTATCGTAAGCGCCGCTGTTCAGAGTGCTGCGTCAAAGCAGATTCATGAAAAGTTGGCTTGATGGAAAAAGGGACAAAGCCGAGCAGAAGGAGCGAGCTGCAGAGCCGAGGCTCGTCAGGCAGGAGCAGTTTGGAAGCTTGAAGCTGTGTGAATGTAGTGACGACCAAAAAGCCAAAGGAAGGAAAGACCAATGGCTCAAGAGTTGCTGCCACTTCCCTTGATTTCCCTTGTTTGCTCTCATTCTAGAAGACCAAGAGAAAGAAAGTGTCAGAAGACACAGAGGAGAGTGAAACTGATGCGAGTCCTGTTAAAAAGAGGAAAGGTCCCAAAGGCAAAGGTGGGTTTTCCTGCTCTCACCTTCACTATTCCCTGCTTGTTTTACTGATACATTTCTAGTCGCTCAAGCTGGACGATAATGCACTTTCCACCCCCCCTTCAGAGGTGAACGGAAAGAGAAGTCCGGGGAAAAAAACACCCACCCGGCCCAAAAAGGTGGCGAGCACTGCGAAACGGAGGACGGCCAAATCCAGGCTGGTGGAGATGGGCACCCAGACGTCACCCGGACTCGCCCAGAGACCAGCGAGCCGAGCCAAGAGAAGCACCACCTGAGCTCTCCTCCTGTGCCGCACTCCTACTTACTCCCAATGCTCCTCTGTTCGCTAAGAAAGCACCTGAAGTTTTATGTGCTGTGGTTTGTTGCACTGTCCTCACGCAGGCCATTGTTTCTGTGTTCTGTGTGGTTTCAACCTGATTTGTTGTGATAAAGAAAAAATAAAGTTGAAGTTTTTGTCACATTCAATAATTCAGTGCCAAGTTTTTGTAGGTGAACTTAGGACGATTTGACTGGACGATGACCTGGTGACACGTTCACTTGAAAGTCACGGCCGCTAAAGGTGCATTTTGGATCATATGTCTCCTTCATAAACGCAGTGGCAGATGGGAAATGTCGTGTCCAACCGTTGGAACCTTTAAGGAAATGATGAAAAGTGACACACCGCTGGGCCTGACGCTGCTGATGTCCACGTTGAGGCAGCGACGGGTTGATGATGTTTTTTTCGAACAGACGCGGTCGAATCTGAAGCGCAGTTTGTCCTCCCGCCCAGCTCGGGCCTGCTGCTGAAATGTCACCGCGTTTTGACGGATCGTTGTCTGAACTTCCCGTCCAATCGTCGGAGTCACATTTCCATCAGAGGGAAAGCATTTCATGCTAGAGGAGCTGCTGACAAGCTGTCTGTTCTCCCTCTGCATCCGTCCCTGTCCTCAAGCCCGTGGACCTTCCCCAGTGGGACCCCCCCCACCCCCCCACCTCTCCCTCATTAACTTCCAACAGGCTGCCTTCCCTCCTCTCCTCCCTTCCCTCCCCACGGAGGAAGATATCGCCCCTAATGTTAGTGTTGTGAGGGCCCTTGGGGGCCCCTGCGGTGGCTGGTGGCTTGCCATCGATTGTTGCAGCCTCTTCAGGAGTAAAAAGCCCTCCTGCCCGGCACTCCCTCTCCCACCCCCCACCCCCCCTCTCCTTCTCCCCCCGAAACCACCCAACCGTCCCCCTCCCAGACATTGACCTCGGGGGCGCCACAGCCGTGGATCCGCAGTAGGGGGCAGTAGTACATAATGATAGCAAATGGATGTAGGTGTGTGGGGGGGCATGGTTGGAGAGATTGGGGGGGGTTGGGTGGAGGGGGGAGGGTGGGGCAAAGGGACAGCACTTAAACACAAGACTACCATCTTCTCTGCTTGTGGAGCGGCGGCGCCGGCCTGCCAGCCGATTGTCGCGCCGTGCGCTCGCTGCGGTTCGGCCTCCGATTGGCAAGCCGGCGGAGCGTGAACGCCTCGCAGCAGTGGCCCTAACCACCCCTCTCATGATATGGATGCCAACCCGCCCTCGGCCCATGCGCCAATAACTTGATAGCAGTTTCCCTGGCCGGCAGCTTTCCTGTGTTTGTGACAATTGGTTTGGTGTTTTTTTTCGGTGAGGTGGGGCAGGAGGGGCTCGGCAGCACTCGATGTGAAGTGCTGTAAAGCCGAGATTCACACATGTCCGAAAAGTTTGAACTCCTTTTTTTTTTTTTCCCTCCTGTGGTTTGTTTTTTATCTACAGAGGTGTTGTGCAAAGATGCAACGAGCCGAGAGAGACAGTGGATGAAAGCCTGTTGATCATTGTGACGGAGTGGAAATCTGCAGCACAGTCGGTCAGCAGATGGAAGCTGAAGTCCTCGCTGACTGTTAATGGGCTCTTCTCCTCTGGCTCTTCGTTCTTGGGTCTCTGACTTTCCTGTGAAACGCACTTTGGACTTCTCAAACGAACTTCCTCCAAACAACCTTCACCGGGCTGCGGCTGCGCCTGGTTGTTTGCTGTTACACCGTTCCCCGACAAACTTTGTCCTCACAGACAACTCTCACTCGCTCCACGCATTCATCTCTGCCTTGTGCCACGTCACAGCACCACTTGCAGGCCTGGGATATTTACTACAGCACTGACAGTGTTGCAATGTACATGAGAAACTTGCATTCTTAGAAAAAGTCTTTGTTATTCTCTCCTTTTGTTCTCTGGTCAAGTTTTTTTATTCGTTGAATTAGAGGATAAAGTGTCAAAGTGTTTGAAAACAAGCCTCATTCACTGTGAACTATTCACTGAACAGCCATTTCCCGGGACATTAGAATGCGTTCAAGTGCTCTCGGCATTCCTGAGCCTTTTCGTGACACAGAATTAGATATAGAGAGAGTTAAATAAAAGGAATCATTCCTTCTCCTTGTGTTTTAATGTAAATCCAATGGACTTTGTTTGGTTTTGCACTCGTGAATAACCTGCTGTGTCAGTGACCCCCCCCCCACGTTGTCTTCCCTCCACTCCGCGGCTTCCTCCATTTTCGCTGCTTTCCAACTGTAAATCTGCATTTCACCCTTCACCCGCACCCCCCCCAAGAAACAAACACACACAAATGCTGTTTCACCCCAACTTCCCTCTCCCCGAAAAAAAAGTACAATAAAAAAAAAAAAAAACTTTTCAACGCTTGCAATCATCCACACCTCCCTCCCCCTTCAACTTCTGGATGAAAAGATGGAATGAAATTTCACTGTTTGTGCTGTAATTTAGCCCCCCCCCCTCCCTCCCTCCCTCCCTCCCTCTGCCGCTTTTTCTCTTGTCAGAACAACAGACCCCCTCTTCCAAAATGCAGGAGGGGGAAGAAAAAAAAAAAAGCTCACTGAAAATCTGCACAGGTTCCAGGTGTGGGTGAAGTTACGGTACATTTGCCATTCTAGTTGTGTGTAAATATTAGAAAGCAGCGGGCTCCTGGCGTGAGGAGAAGCCAGCCAAAGCAGCGGCACTAAGACGGGCGTCCTTATCGGTATTGTGTTCAGACTCCGGCGTACTCCTGCTGTTTGTAATCTGCAGCCGCCGCTGTGAGCAAAACTGGACAGGCATTTATTGTCCCAGCAGGAGGACGCTTGACAAGAGAATGTTAAACACTCCGCTACCTGCAATTTTCAAAAGGCGATAGCAGACATGATAAAATACACACACACACGCACACACACACACACACTTTATTTATTTTTTTATTATTCAGAAAAAGAGCGACGACGACAGCGAAACGTGAACTTAGGGGAAAGAGTGAGCAGTTTGTGGTTGGTCTCAGTGTTCTTTGTCCTCGTGGACATGATGGCGGTGTGTTTATCGACACCTTGACGGAGAAGAAACAACCGTCGAGGGTGTCGCGAGAACAGGACTGATGGGACAGGACATGTTGCTCAGTTACGTCCGATGATCGGGACACTGGGATTGCTTCCAGCAATGAAAAGGACTTTCCTAATAAAGCGTGTTATCGTTTCATGTTTATAGTTCAGTGAAGAGATATGGTTCCGCTCCAGGTGCAAGCGTATCCCATGCACAGTCCTGCTCTTTTGAATGCAGCCTTGAAACTGTTTGTAGATGTGAAAGAGTGTGTAAAAAAAAGAAAAAGGTGGTTTTCTATATGTGAGAGTGTGAATCTTTCAGCTCTCCTCCTGTCACGGACTGGAGTCTTGTCCAGGTGCTCCCTGCCTCAAGGCAACAAGCTGCATTCTTATACCATCCGAGCCTCAGTCACTGCATTGCAAACTCAAAGGAAGCAGGTTGAGATGGACGTTTAACAGTTGTTAAAAAGGCTTTTGTTGCATTTGCATGTGTGTGTGCTGACATCAACCCTTTTTTTGGTTTGTTTCTGCTTCAGTAGCTGCAGCATTAGAGCCAAATCATCTGCTAAAAATGACAAATATTTTGAGGCATAAAATAAATACTGTCAAAGTCTTTTCTACAATCTTTTGATAGAGATTTGGAACGATACACAGAACGGAGCAGTGTTAGGAAACCAACTTACGGAGTGGCTCGTAATGGAAGCTGTGTTTGTGTGTAGTTTCAGTGTGCACTGGTGAAAGGATGCTGCCCTATTAGTGAAAATCTCCCAGAGTCACCGAGCTCTCTGCCCTATTCCACCAGTCACAGCTGTGCATCTTCATCCTCTGCTCCCGAGTCCAACGGATTAACACTGACAGCCTGACTCCGGTCAGAGTGGAGGACGCACTTAATATTTTCTGTCAGTCTCGTCTCCAATTTTTCCTGAGAATGGTGCGATAAGTGAGATCGGCAACTTTATGTTGGCATCTCATATTGCTTAGAGGGCTGAAAGCAAAGTGGTCTGAGCCCCGATAGCCACCGCCACAACCACAGAGACCACTTGAGCACCTTTCATTATTTGTTTTCCTGGGTCAACAAAGGTTGAGTGAATGTGAATGTGGTTCAGTTCTGCGTTTGAGGCCTTTCTGTGGGGAGTCTGCATGTTCTTCTTGGGCATGCATGTTTCCTTTCCGTGTAAGCTGGAAGTGCGACTCGACTTTGTTTATGACCGATGGCCCCGCCTCCCTCTGGGCTCTCTCAGTGAAGCTTTGCTAATTCATTGCACTGGGTAAACTTCTGCTTGCTTCAGAGAGGATCCTCTGTTCTGACTCGACTGCTTGAGCAACAGCGGCTAAATTGGGTCACAGACTCTAATGGGTGCCATGCTGCGAGTGCCATTAAGAGGAAATAAACCTATGTGGACGTATTTATTAGGCAATTTCCACCTCAGGCCATGAAGCATCTATTTGAGGCTAATCAGGGGGAACCGTCGTCACTGTGGCAGCTTTAGGTTGAAGTGAGTATTCTGTATGTTTACAGTGCAACCAAATCAAACACCAGCAAACTGTACAACATCAGTAAGTATCCGGTTGAAGATAAAAGATATCAAAACAGTAAAAAAAACGGGTGTCATGTTGAGTTTGATTGTGTCTGTCAGTCACAACCAAACTGTTGTTTATTTGTCAGAGACCACAATGACAAGAGGAAACCACAACAACCACAAAACAGTCAGAATGTCTCTTTGATCCCCCCCTCCTATTCTTGCCATTCTTGACCTCACAAACTCTTCATGAAGCAGCTTCTGACACAAAATCAATTTCCCACCCTCACAGGCACTCTGTCGTGAGGGGAGGTTAGGAGTGGGGTGGGGGGGTGGCGTGGGGGGGCTGATCAGACCTGAGGGGAACGCTTCATTCTCATGGATGTCTGAAAGTGGCGGCAGGGTCCGGCTGGTTGAGTGGCCCCAGGCTGTGCCATCTCTGATCGGGGCCAGGCTACGCTGGAAGGGGGTGGGTGGGGTGGGTGGGGGGATGGGGTTGACTCAAATGGAGGTGAAGGAGCTTGTCAGTGGTCCACTGGGAAGTTGTGTTCAGTCAATGAACACTGTGGGCCAGTAGGGAGCCCAAGGCAATGTCCCACTCTGGGGCCACAGAACAATGTTGAGGTCTCACTGCGGGTTGAGCAGCATCACAGTTGCGGTCAGCTGCAGAACGGATCCTGGCTGAGTTCTAGTTCTCTCATTGAGCTTTGTTTTGTCTCTTTTTTAATTTGATCTGAAATGGAACTTCTTAATCCAGCAGTTGGAAGCCAACGTCTGGCTCAGCAGGTTGCTGCAGCAATGTTTACTGGGATACAAACAAACCTCGTGCTCAGTGGTGGCTTGAGGAGGATCGTATGGATAACTTTAGCCTGCCTGGATTTGGGCTGTAACAGCAACTTTGACTCGTCATGCAATTTATAGACTCACAAAGACATACTGAGTTATTGCTGCTGCGTGTGTTTGATGTGTCATGTGGACATTTCCAGGAGTTCCAAAAGAAAACTCCTCAAAGTGTTCTTTGCGTTTTCATTGACAGCCGGGACCCCAAAATGCAGATGCAGCACCTTTTCCTCAGTTATGGTATTGAAGGGATGCAGACAGCACCCAATTAGAAATGCAGGTGGAAAAGGTCTAAAAAAGGAGTCCTTGGCCCTGAAAAGGTGCTAAGTTTATCCCTGCACACTCAACCTTAGCTCACTGTCTCATCGAGGCTGATGTCTTTTCAGGGAAGAGGAGAGACGAAGGGGACAGAACATAAGAAGTGTGAACTTCAAGTGTTTATGAATATTCGTGCAGCTCTGTTGCAACAGGACTAGTTCCCATGAACCAATAGGAAGAGATAACTGGGACTTTTCTGTACATAAACAAAACTGGAGCATCGCGCGCGTGCGTGCGTGCGTGTGTGTGCGTGCGTGTGTGTGCTTGTGTGTGTCTGTGTGTCTGTGTGTGTGTGTGTCGGGGGGGCGACACACAAAAGCTTTGTGGGAAACCATCATCGTGTGTACGATTGAATGATGTCATGTGCATTATTTCACCAGCACAGAGCAGTGACACAGACGTGCAACATTTTGCATCACCTCCAACTGTCCCAGTTTCTACAAAAATCACATCAACAATCAAGACACTTTGAACGTCGTGAGGGGAAACTTGGAAGCTCGGGAACGTCGCGCACAAAAGGTTCCACCCCTGTTTTTAAATATCACTCCTTTCTGTGCAACTCCGAACAGATCTTTTAAACTCATTCGAATTGCCTTTGATTCCTGTGAGCCTTCAAACAAGCCAATATCAAACTTATAAGAGCATAACAAAGCATTAAATGTGTTATCATAGGAAGACATCACAGTGAGCCTCTCCACATTTCCCAAATCACTTTATATTCCGCATTTGCATGAAGGGCCGTGGGATAAACAAGAGGCAGCAGAGAGGAAAGTTTCAAATCTCTGCATAAAACTATTAGCGGCTCAGCGTGCTCGCTCTGTGACCTCGATGCCGATGCCCGCTTCATCCCACTTTCCATTTAAACTGGTAGCTACACACTCTGATGCCACTGATAGGCAGTAATTAAATGAGCGAGCCTGGTTCTTTCCCCTGTAAACCAGCTCTCCAGGGCCCGATACTACATGGAAATTCAGCTCCGAGGATCCACTTTCAGATGTCTGCCTGGAAAACATGCCTTCTCCCAGCCCCTCACTGTGTGTGTGCGTGCGCGCGCGCGCGCGTGTGTGCGAGTGTGTGTCGGCGTCTGTGCGCTTCTACATGGGTGCAATGCATTTGGGGAATGCGCTTAATGAATCTTTTAACCCCAATATTTTTTCTCTCTCACAAGATGTATGCATATCATGATCTGTGTTTGCGAGGCCGGTCGCATATTCATCATTTATTTATCTGAAGAATAAAATAAATAAAGAGGAACATTTCTGGGCACGCAAAAAATGTTTGTGGCTCCTTACTAATTTAAACAATCGTCTCTGCAGAGCCTCTTCAGGCCTCCCTGAGGTGGAAATTTGGGACTCTGCCTTTACTGTCTGTCCATTTCTTTTTAACAGTGATCATTGAATTTGCAGGTTTAGCACAGTAACATTGATGCTGAGCTGAGCTCG
>JAUESF010000048.1:12093500-12105624 GCA_032274765.1 Malacoctenus tetranemus
TTATACTTCCCAGTGGTGTGGAAGGGGGGTGGGGGGTGGGTGAGGGGGGGGGCAAGGTGGCTGTCCGGTTCCGTGGCCCTCATCTGAATAAATCCACCATTAGGCCTTGGGCAGATATTCATCATCCCCCCCTTCCTCACCACTATCATTATCCCCACATATAGATCCCAGCAGCCAGAAGGTGTGTCATCCACCGGCGCTGATGTAAAGCACCGGTGGGATTGTGATTTAATTAAATTTGAAAATGTGCGAGAGTTTCTGTAAATTTATAATAAGTATTTGATTATCTCTATTTCTGTTTGGTGTAATTAGGACTCTATCATGTCTAATTTGGAGTCAAATTGATTCGCGCCGCCGTGCGTAATCTGGCCATTTTTCCTTGTCCGGCTGCAGACTTGGGGGTCCTCAGTGCTCAGTGTCTTACACAGGAGATACTGGTTCCCAAACGATTCCCAGGCAGGCAATTATGACCATATATCCTGACACGTGAAGAGCGACTTTATTAAAGATATCTGTCATGGCGGCTCCTCTGCCAGTCTCCCTGCGTGGACATGACAAAGTAGATTCATCAATTAAAGGCCCGCAATTGCATTAGATGGGATATTAAGGCTGCCTTTACATTTTCTTTCACATTATTTCGCACATTTTTCACACAGAGGGATATGTTAATGAGGCGGCAGCGGCAGGACCACCGATCCCCGGGGTGGAAAGTGCAGAAACGTGGGTTCCAGCCGGCAGACGGAGGCACGGACAGCCAACAACACAACGCTTTCAGATAACCTCCGGCAGGTTTAAGGCTGATTTGGAGCTGAACAGAACAAAGGTGGTCTCCGACGATGACCCATCATGTCCAATACCACCAGCACACACAGCGCTGAGTTAGACACGGCAGTTTTATCAAGCATTTCAAAACGTATCAAATGATTTCACTTTGAATCCTGGGGATTTTCGTGCCTCGCCCACTCCAGCCGTACAGGTGAGTCTCATTTAAATACACTATCTTGAAGCAAATCTCTATTTTTAGGTCATTCCCTTTTCCCCCTGTCGAGAAATTACTCATTCTATTCACTGCATAAATTTTCGGGTTTTTGCCCGCGTGACACTCGGGGTGATGAATTTTTTATAGCAAAAAAAAAAACGGTTTAATAATTGTTGAACAGATGTAAGTGTTGGAGAGTGGGCTCAGTCAGAGCTCATAAAATGGAATTAGCATGTTAACCCTGGCGATGCCTGGGAATGGTGAGGGAGGGGGAATGTCAGTGTAATGGAAAAGCGCAGGGAGATGTATTCACAGCGATGGACTCCATGGTTGGGATTAATAAGGCCGGCTGGTGCGCTTTGTGGCCTCGGAGCCGAGCAGCCATGGGAGCCAGGAATGGGAAAGAGGAACTACATGATATCCCATAAGCACTGAACATAAATGTGCTTTGTAAGTCTGATCGTATTCATCCCTTTTTCTCCATGCCTGTAATGATCTCAGCCTGCCCTGTCACACAGAAAGTACCGTGACTGAAGTTTGGAAAATGGAAACCTTTGAAAGAATCGTGTCATACGGCGACTTGCTGGAAATAATAAAAGCGTCGCGCTGTGGTGACTTCCTGCTTCGTCTCACATCCACATCAACTGGCCCAATGGCCTTCTTCCAGAAACCAGACCTTTTTAAGTCAGTCAGTAAGTGCATGACACTGTAAGGAGAGCCACATTTGGAGGAGTTCTGGTTGAAATCATTCTCCTCACCTGAAACGGGTTAAGATATTTACTAAAAGGGCATTCCGCAGAGCGCACACCTCCACCAACACGCCACAGGGCCAAACTGGTGAAAACATAACCTCCTGGTTCAGAAGTAGTAAACTCTCTGAGTTTGGCAAATTACTTGGCACCAATCTGCGTCCGCTCAATGAGAATCAAGCCCTTCTCAGCTGTACCTGAAGCTTACACCTGCATAACACAGACCTCTGTATCGTAAGGCCCAACATTTAGTCGAGACGCTGAGCTGTGAAGTACCAGGAGGTCCCCGTAGACCTCCAAGATAAAAACTGTGGCAGAGTGCAAAGGTGTAAATGTTTCAAAAGCTGCACGTGTTCCCAGGAGCACGTTGGCCTCAAAACCCGAGGAAGGCGCAAGAACACCACTGGGACTTTTTAGAAAGTTGGCCGTTGAATGGACCCTCTAACGAACAGAGCATGTGGTTTGTGAGATGTGAAAGTGATGAGAGATGCAAAGATCCATCTGAGCACAATATCATACCTTTTGTTTCTGTATCTGTCTTTTTGTCACAAAATAAAGAAAGGGAAGTTTTGTGCAAACAGATTATTGTCTAGTTCCTTGTCCAGTGTGAGCAGGTCCCCAGGGGCTAACCTGGTGTGAAAGCACCTCGGGGATACAGCAGGTATCAGCAGTGTTTAGAGGGAGGGAGTTTGTCGTACTGTAAAAGCAAACCACTGAAAACACCATCGGATTCAAACCGACTCACTGATCAGAGACATCAAAGTGAAGCCCGGGCGCAGCTCTCTCCCCTTCGCCCCGGTGTTAAAACGCACGCCGTGGGCTTTTTTATTCACGGCGTCCGCGCTGGTCGCCGCTATTTTAAATAAACAAGTGTCTGTGGGCCTGAGAACGGATGGTGTTTACAATCTCTTTCAGCGGGTACTGCCGGGGTCTCTGGCGAGTTGCTGGCATCACTCAGCTTGCTTGATCTGGTGTGTGTCTGCATCCCTCACTGGCTGAATAATTTAACAGTGACCCGCGTCGGAGCGGACGGGCCTGAAGTTTGACCTTAAGATTTGTTTTAACTGGGAAGGGCTCAAAGTAAACGCTCAACGGCTCTCAGCATGGCATGGAAATTTGTGCGTCCCTCATGTTTATGTAATGTCGAACATAACCCCCCCCCCCCACACACACACACACACACACACAGACACACACTTTCTCAGCCCCTCTTGCTTCTTTTTTCCGACCACGTGTTTCCAGCTATTTCATCTCCTCCACTGACCCGTGGACGTCTGAAGCTGCTGGCGCGTCGCACTTTTGGTTTGTTTTTGGGAGCATAATTTGTTTGATTTTTCTATGCTAATTGACCAATAATGCCAACAGCTCTGGTCTCTCTCTCTCTCTCTCTCTCTCTCTCTCTCTCACACACACACACACACACACACACAAAAAAGAGTGTTCATATCCATTCACACACTTCTTTGAGTAATTACAGCACCATTTATTGCAGGCCTCTGAAAGGCCTTCAGTACCTTGATGAAGCCCTTTAATAAAAGCCCATTAATACTATGCTAAGCTGTATGATATAAATTCACTAGCCGTTAATTACATGTGCCCGTGAATAATTTACAGTGTGAAAATAAATTGGTAGTACAGCAGTCCATTGGAGCTGCGCAGAAAGCCAGGAGGCCCCTTTGATTCACATGGTGTGTGCCGTGTGTTTGCGCCTCCCACAGAATACACAATCACCTCTGATGAGCCTAATCATGCCCCTTGTGCTGCCGTATTAGACGAGGGCCATCAGGAGCTAACCGATCCACTGTAACCCGTTTATGCAGCTGCGTACTGACATCATATCAATATTTAAAATCTTTCTTATGCATGTATTCCGGCTTGTCTGACTTCATTAAGGCCATTCCTCATCCCTCAGGCTGGGACACGTTCCCTCTGGAGCGCTCGGATGAAGGCTGGGAGAGAGATGCCACCGCTGCTCCGGGGGGGGTGGGGGGTGGGGGATGACGACTCATGTATGTGCTTCCCTAATAACTGTGTCCATTACAGGGGAGGGGAGCGCTGGAGAGTGTTAGAGCGTGCAGTCGGAGCCTTTACACACACAGGCATCACACACCTCTGCTGTTGTATTCCTGCTATCGAGTGTTTGTTGAGATGTTTGTAGTTAAAGTCCAGATTGTTGCCAACGCAAATCACAATTAGACAAACTATCGGTTATGTTTTGAAGATGTGACATCAGAGGTTTGGGTGCTTTACTTTCTTCACGTAGACGTCAAAGGTGGAAGATAAGTCACTGGGCAACGTGCAGTTTACTAAGGATTGTTTTCATTCCAATACAATAATGTCAACTCGTGCAGCTGCAAGAAAACGAGTCCCTAAATGCAACCGTTTACAGGGCTTGTTTAATCCAGAGACCAGGCTGCCAGGTCGATTACATCTTCTCCACTCACCTGTGGGTGTGAGCGTTTGCGACTCCGCGGCGCCCCGCGTGAGCCCTCGGACTGTAATCGCAAGGAAAACAAATGAAGGGATGATGTATGAATGTATGATTTGCTCTTGCAGCCTAAAGGATCTGCTCCATTAGCTGGCTGGGAAATGGACAGGAGTGAAACAAAAGCCATCACGCAATGGGTTTATGTACCTAATCTGCTCCAGGGACATAAAAGCTTCCTGTAGAAATTATGCTCAGTTCAACGCAACACTTACAATCTGCTGGTATTAAATGTACCTGCAGTGCTCCATTCGGGTGCTAATTGATACCGAGGCCCGGGTTTGTCAAGGCAATTATTAGCATGCGAATAAAATGGCTAGTGATGGCCTTGGAGGGAAACTGAAACAGCAGGGGGGATGGGGGGGATTTCACTTTTAAATGCACAGCACAGTTAATAATAGGTAGTAAAAATGATCGCCGTATCACAGTAGTAAAAAAATGACATCAATATGAGGGTTTTCAATTTCACTATTCATTAAAATCCCAGGTTTTAAAATAGGAGGAATTGAGGATTTAACTTGAAAGGCATTAGTTTCTGTGTATGTGTGAGTGATTATTACTACTAATGGCCGCATGATCACATCCAAGACTCCACAAACCTCCACTGCGGTTCGCCATCTTTTTTAAGTGCTGCAGCTCTGTGTGGATGAACATGGTCAAATTGGACTCCTAATCGCCTCAATAGTCCCAAAAACTGCCTTGTACATTCACCACTTGTTTTTTCTTAACACTTTTCAGTGAATATAGTAAATGTACTTGCTAATGACCTGGTCTGGTTGACATTTCTAACAGAAGACGTTGTAAAATTATCCAGCATCTCCTGCAAACGCTGCACTGGTTCCTCTTGTTTAATTTGGAACTGACCACATTACAGCAGGGTTGTCAAACAAACAGTCCACCGAGCCAAACCGGCCAATCAGGAGTCCACACTGCATTAGAAGGTGTGGACCTCTGAGTGTGAGAGGCCTCATTTCAGAGTCTTTTATTGAAACGAGAGCTAAAGTGGTTGTGTGTCCACGTCCCAGCAGAGAAGAAGCCACCAGAGAAACTGAGGATGTCCGACCAGTGGTGAGGATCCTCTGACTCCCTGCGTGTTTCTCCGTGCGTCTCCTCGGCCGCTCGTTTGCATCCGTCCTGCGGTGGGAACGGTCACGGTGAGCCGTTTGATTGAGAGCGGAGGAGCAGCAGGTTAATCAGCGCTCGGAACAGTGGCAGGTTTATAAGCCGGCTGACGGAGAAGACGAGCGAGTGCGCAATGGAGAGGTAAGGGGGGAGGGGGGGTTGGGAGGAGGAGAGGGGGGGTTGCGACGAGGACCAGGGATGATACCCACACGAAATAGAGCAAAGCCCGTCACAATGCACTAAGAGGCGAGTCAGCACAGCTGCCATCCGCATTTTGTTTAGGATTTGTTGCATTTTTTTTCCCTCCGCCGCTCTGCACCGCTCCCTCTCTCTCTCTCTCTCTCTCCCCCTCTTTTTCTCCCTTTTCACTCCCTGAAACATATAAAGCACACTCCCACCTGGACCTCATTCACCAGCCAAAGGCATTTATCTATGAGTCTTCACACACATTTGCATCAGAATTACCTCCAGAGGTACTGATGTTAAACTCTCAAACCACTGATTCTGCGGATCACTTAAGCCCCGAGCTTATCTGGGTTATTATAATTTTTTGGAGGGATTTATGAAATCACATTTCATGAGGGAACATCGAACCAGAGACCATTCCCAAGGTGTTATTTTCAACACACACACGCACACACTCACACTCACACTCACACACACACACACACACACACACACACACACACACACACACACACGCTTGTTTACCTATTTGGTGGCTTGGCATTGTGGAATGAGGCACGTATCTTTCCGCAAATCCGCTTTGGCTCCGTTTATGGATACTTTTGTAAATTGCCTCATTGCAGATCAGGCTCAAAGTTTAGAAAGTTGATCAGTGTTTTAACTTTAATTTGCAGGGTGAAAACTGAGAGAAAGTGAACATATAAATGGGTCACGCGGGGAGGAGGCGTTTTATTCTCTCAAATATTCTCTCGTAGGACCAAAACCTCAGCAGATAAATAGCTGTAACCTGTTGGCAGACATGACAAAGTGTTTAGACTTGATAGATGCTCCTAAATCTCCTCTTTTTGGAGAATAAAAAACTCAAACATGCTATTATGCAACAAGAAAATTAATGTTCTCAAAGAAATGAAAGTTTTATGTCGCTGCCTTGAAGAAATGCATCACAAGTTGTGTTCCGGAGGTTTAGATCATGAACAGGACTTTTTGACTCGCAGTGACATTGAAAGAAAAAAGAGAAAAACAGCCTCTCCCCCTTCCAGCAGTATTACATTTTTCACTTGTTGCGGTGGTTAAAATTACACGTAAAAGCACTTCACTCACTGGAATTGTGCATCGTTTTTCTATTCTGCGCCGACAGCTTCTTAGAGGATCTGATAGATGAATGCGCGCTCTGCAAACTATTGTCCAAGTCCACAATTTGAACTTTAATTCAACTCGCGGAAGGTGCATCAAGCAAAGGAAAGAGGCACTTAGGCTGGATGTCTTAACAAAGAGGCGCAAAATTCTTAATGGCCATCATATGTTTTTTTTTTTTCCCCTCCTCGCTACCTTTTGTGCCGCATCTCGTCTCATTTTCACTCGAATGTGGATTGCCTATTTGTCTTTTCAGAGACAGGCAATTTATATCCCTTCGGCTTTTTATGCAAACTCAACGAAACTGAGCTTTTTCCCTCTGAATTGAGCCTTTTTATGGCTGGAACATTGCCGCTTTAAAGGCTAGCGATGTTGCCCCAGAGGGCTCGCAGCCTTTCATCATTTGTGTTCAGCTGTAATGACCAGGAGACACAATATGTCATTCTTTGTTGTGTGGGTTTTTTTTTGTGTGTTTATTTTTGTTTCGTTTTTTTTTTGGGGGGGGGGGGTATTTTTGTTGGTGAGGAGACGGTTCTCCCTGACGGGTAAAACGTTGGGAGTTCAGTTCAGATGAAAATGTCATCGCTCTTTAATCAAATGGTTCCTGAGAGAGAGAGGCTGGTAATTACCAGGATGAAACGTGGTTCAGTTTGTGTACACCCGACACACAAAAACACGCAAAATCATCCAGATCGTCAACTCGTTCCTCCTTCATTTTTGTTGCAGGGGGAGAAAAAAAAAGTTTGTGTTTCATTAACCGCGGCCGGATCCTTCTGCTGCCCAAACCTCGCTGGAGTGCGCCCGTACCTGTGGCAGGCAGTGATGGGATTTGGAAGGAGCCAACTGTTTGATGTGGTTCTGGCTGATTGGGGATCAGATCTGAAATGTAGAAAGTAGATATTTCAGTTCGCGGGAGCATGAGGAGGATTTAAACAACGGGGGTCAAACCTGCAGCCCACCGGCATGAAGGGGTTCACTGGAGAGTCTGATCCACAGCTGCACGTGGTGCCACGTGTTGATGTGTTCGTGTTACAGTTTCAGTGAAAAGTGACTCTGTAAAATGCTCCTAAACCTGCAGAGAGCCGCGTCGCTCTGTTCACTCAGCTGAATGAACTACTGTAGCATGATCCTTTCAGTGATGAACAGCGCTCAGTTACTATTTCACTAAACTGCTGTTTATTGTAGGAGGAGCACGTTTACCTGGACCCACCCGGTATTCCTGCATACAAATGACCAAACCTTCACAGTCTTTCCATTAGCATCAAACGACAGCACATATTGGTGGTGTAGCTTTAGACAGTTCCACTGTATGTGTGGTAGATCTGAACTCTTATTGGTTTAAAACACTTGTTTTTTTAAATGGAACTTTTTTTTGGGGGGGGGGTAAAGTCCTTCCCACATACCGTTGAACAACCTGACTGCTGCTGTTGCTGATTCAGTCCAAACAAGCGCAAGGCTTCAAGTGTTTGCGCTGCCAACAAGCTCTGGGAATCTAACCTGTAATTCACGCCTCATTTACCTTTGTGTAAAACTGCAGGGCTGTAATCACTGACAATAATACCAGTGGCCTTTTTGCCTCTGTTGTGCCTCCCCTGCAAAGTACCATAATAATTACCTCGTTGTCTCTCACAAAGTCGCTATTTCATCAGTTTAACCATCGGCGCCTCGCCGGTGTGTGCCGGCGTGTCACTGCTCCGACTTGGCGGGCACGTATGACACGAGTAGGTGAGCCCGCCCCCCCCATCACTGCTGCCGCCGCCGCCGCCACCACCTCAGCCTCCTCCTCCTTCCACCCCTCCTCGGCTCGCTCTCGCACAATTAAAAATGCATCAGGGAACGGATTAGATGCACGATCCCCAGCTCTACTGATCCGGAGTGTGAAGCTGTCAAGGCAGGGGATTGGGGGTGGGGGGTGGGTGGAGGGTGGGTGAGGCTGGGAATGGAGGGAGGAAGAAGGAGTGATAGATAGATAGATAGATGGGCAGTCCCCCTCCCAAGTCCTTCCCTCCTTACGCCCTCCGTCACCACAGGCCCCTCCCCCCTCCCCCAGCACACACACTCCCAGTCACCTCTTTTATTTACTGCTCCTCCCTCGGCGGACTCATCCCTCACCTGTCTGCAGGCTCCAGTTTCCACCCCTCTCCCTCCCCTGCTATCCCACTGCCCTCTCTCCCTCTCTCTCTCCATTCTTCCTCCCCTTCCCCTCACTCTTCCTCTCCCTCTGTCTGCTGGTGTAGCACTAGCGTTCGCTCTGCCTGCCACAGGCCCGTTTATTCCTAATCCATCTCTGCTGCTCCCCTCGTTGCCAGTGCTGTCTCATGCTGAGCTGCTGGGCAGGATGAGGCAGCACTGGGAAGAAGGACTGAAGGGGGAAGCAAGACCCCAAGTCTGACATTCAGGGGAGGCGAGTGTGCAGCTTTTAAAAGAGGGATTTTTTTCATTGGGGAAACTGAGCAAAATAAAGTCAGAAATAGGGAGCGGTGCAAACTGGTGAATGTGAGTCTTTATTTTTAATAGCAGAAAAAGTTTGAAGTGGAAGTGTGTGGATGAAGGATGTTTGGAGGAGATGGAGGATGCTGAAGGGAGAGAATTAGGATTCATCAGCCATAACACAGCTCAGCCTCCCAAAAACAGGTAACTGATAACACGCCTTTTTTTTCCTTTTAACAAACGTGAAACCATGTGATGTTCCTGCTGACAGACTTGGTTTGAAGGTTACATCCACTTTTTGTTTTCAGCCCGACAGGCTCAAAGTTGTCGACTTTCCAGATTCTTCACCCACTTTCCACATTTGTGCATTCGTGTTTCACCTCTTAGTGGCCAAACAGTTCAGCTAGTGAAGGTGAGCCTCATCGTTTAGGTCTGATCTTGCTCTAATACTGGGTTTTTCGAAGTGCTGCACAGAAACAAAGTCAACCGAACCAAATGAAGGCAGTAGTTTCCTGCTTACGTGAGAACACATGTCATCAGATGGGAACTGCTCTTAGGGTTTAAAATGTTCCCATCGAAGGGGGGGTGCATTTGACTACTTTTCGTGGCTTGTTCCACGTGCATTGTAAGAGTCACTTCAAAAAACCCTGAAGTTTGTGCTTGAGGATCATTATTTCATCACCTTCGCAGCTGAACTGATGAGGCACCTCTGGCAGGATCCCACAGATTCACACCTCGAGTGAGGAAACGTTCAGCCGACCTCCAGAGGAGCTGGAGACGCAGCTCCCTCCACCTCCTCCACCGGGGAGGGGTGGGGGGGTGGGGGGGTGAGGGCGAGCGCGCGTTGGGGGAACGACGGACCCCCGACTGCCGACCTTCCAAACCGACTTGTTTACCCAGCGTTTTGGTTGGGCCGAGCCGTCCGAGGAGGAGGAGTGGCTCCGCCCCCCCCCCCCCTTCGGCGCGCTTCCTCCCGCTCCTCCACCCTCCCCTCCCCCTTTGACATTCACTCCGCGCGCTCCAACTCCATCAGGTCCCAGCTCTGAGGAAATTTGCATCTCTTTGAATGTGACGCTTCGGATAGAGGAAGAAAAAAAAAATAAAAAAAAGGAGCGGGGAGGAAGGAGGAAGAGGAGAAAAAAGGAAGACGGGGAGCGCAGCAGTGGAGGAAGCAGGCGGAAGGAGGGAGGGGATGAGAGGAGGGGCGGAGGGGGGGGGGCGTGTGTGTGTGTTGGTGGGTTGGGGGTGGAAGGGAAGGTGGGTGGATGGGTGGGCGGAGGAGGAGGGCGGGGGGGCACTAGATTAAATTTTGCCGTCTAGAAAATGAGAAAAAAGGGCTCCCTCTATCTCCGGGAGTCTACTGGGGAGATCTTTATTCTGATTCTTGTTAGAATTGTTTATCACTGTGACAGAGCAGGCCGGGGTGGAGATAAAGGCAGTGCTCCATCACAGCGTTGACAGTGGTAGGACACGCGCTGGAATGAAAGGAGCCAGGGAAATATTATTAATAGATGCTGACTTGATTTGCCTCGATTGCACGTCAAGAAGTGGGGGCCAGGGCTTGATTGCAGCCCTATGAAGTTCTGTCCAAAAGGGAAGCTATTTTTCATTAAGTGATAGAAGTCTCCCCTCTCTCTCTCCCTCTCTCTCTCTCTCTCTCTCTCTTCCCTGCCGCCGCTCTCCCCTTACGCGTTGCTTTCCAAGGAGCTGATAACTTATGCAGTTTATTCTAAGCATGCTGATTTGTGTCAGTGCGACAGAGAGGAAGAGGAGTGGATGGAAGAGAAACGGGGTTAAAGAAAAAAAAAGGAGGGGGGGGGGTTTATCTCACCTTGCACAGTCTTGGTATAATTCTATATTTTGGTTCGGAGAAAAGAAAGGAAAAAGAGAAAAGAAGAGAAACCCTCGGTGTTCACAATTGGGCTATCACCACCATCTATACACCCATGCAGAGCTGCAGCGGCACCTGCGACGCGGCGCCGAGGAGCCCCTGCAAGAAAACTCCATCCCTCTCTCCCTCTCTCTCTCTCTCTCCTGACAACAGATAAAAAAGAAGTATATAAAATGTGATTACACAGGCAACATGTTCATAGGCACTGATACGCCGGGGCGCACTTTATTTTTAGAGTGTTGCATTACTAATGGATATACAGGAAGATGAGGATTTACACCCGCCCACGTACAATGCAGGCAGATATGAGCGCGCCCGAGTCTATGCATCACATTTATGTGCAAAACATAGAACAACCCCGACGCCGTGCGCGCGAGCACACACACACACACACACACACACACACACACACACACACCCCACGGCTAAAAAAAGAAGCGGTGAAAAGAAAGAGGTTTTTTTTTCTTTCTCAGAGAGGCAGAAATGCAGCTTTTTTGGAGCGTGCATGCACAAACTTCTGAGGGGGGATTCAGGGGGCTGCAGTGGAAGTGTTGTTACAGCGCGAGCGTTTGTTTGTATGTGTGTTTCTGTCCTACACACACACACACACGAAAACGAAATATTTGAGAGGCACACCTTTAACCTGCTGCTGCTGGACCACGGTGCTCAGCCAGTGTGTGTATGTGTGTGTGTGTGTGTGTGTGTGTGTGTGCCACCGAGACAGATGGGAGGGAGCATGCAGCAGCAGGGCGAGTGTCTCTGTGAGTTTCTTTCTTTTTTTTTCTCTCCCTCTCTTTTCTCTTTAATTCCAACTTTGGAGCTGTAAGAAGTGAAGCTCGCTGCACCTCTGTTCCTCCCCTGTTTGCCCACATCTCTCCTTCCTCTCTCTCGTACCTCTCGCTTTCCTCCCCGCGTGTAATTAAGTCCGCCGCCGTTAATTTATGCGCTGATTCCTCCAGTCGCCGGCATCCCTGTGAAAATCCTCAAAAACATCGCGAGGCTGGCTTTAATTGGATTCTATTGGCAGCACACTGCTAACATTTACCATATGAAATTTTTAGATTGGCAAATATTTCCTCAAGTGTATTATATCGGCTCGGGCCCCCGCCCGCCCCCCCCCCCCCCCCCCCCCCCCCCCCCCCCCACCC
>JAUESF010000048.1:12126920-12145394 GCA_032274765.1 Malacoctenus tetranemus
GTGTGTGTGTGTGTGTGTGTGTGTGTGTGTGTGTGTGTGTGTGTGTGTGTGTGTGTGTGTGTGTGTGTGTGTTCTGTGGTCCACTGCTGGTATCCAGTGTGTACTGTACTTCCATCGGAGCGCCTCTCTCTTCCCTCTCACTCACTCCACTCTGCCTCCTGTCACTGGACACCGGTCTTCACCAAGGGCACTGTGGCAACGGGATCCACGGCCACCGCCCCAGCGGCCCACGGCCCGGAGCCCAGACGAGTGTTCAGGGGCAGAGCTGATCGATAAGGGAGGCTGAGATATGCCATTACAGGTGAGGGCCAGCCCCCCTGTGCCATCCTAGCCGCTGCTCACCACAGCCTCCTGCCCATTCAGCAATATCTCCACATATTGGGGATGCGGTAAAATGAGACGGGTCATTTATTCTTTCAAGTGTTTTTGAGGTCCTGGGGGGGCTCTCGGGATCGTTAGGGCATCTATCGTTGGTCTACCACACCCTGCCTTGACATTGTCTGTGGCTTGGTCGAATGAAACTGCATATCACACTCAATGAGCCTAAATTTCTCCCTGCTGCTCCACAGCCGTGTCCCTCCTGACTGCAAATGAGGAACAATGCCTGGTTGTTCAGCAGTGTCAAGCTGAAGTATTCTGGTGAATAAAGAGAGGGAGAAAAAAATTATCTTCAGGTCAAGAGATTTCTTATCACTAAGTCTGTTCTCTCAGTGTCTGTTCTGCCCACACAAACACCTTCCTTCCCTCTCCATTACCGTGCCAAGGCTAAACAGCTAAGTATCCCCTCCTTTCTCTCTCCACTCTCCCCATTTTCCTTCCAGAGGAGCAGCCAAACAAACGGTGGCGGCAGCGCTTGTCATACATCCTCGTGTCCTTTAAAGTTTGACTCTGAATAATAACGGTAATGACGGGTGACGTGGGAGTGGATACTTATCGCCGTTAAGGCAAATAATAGCTCTTAATGCCACTGCTAATGGGCAAAAAATAGATTCCCTTTTTATCTGGAAGAAGGAGAGCAGTTAAGAGCACTTGTGTGGAGTCCCTCTGTGGTAAAGAGCCCGGGCTGACTGCGGCTGCACGCCTAATGGCTGAAGCGGCGCTGTCGACTAAGTGGCATCGCAGAGCCGGGTGGCCGTCCGCTTTTTTTCGTCGACTACTCCTGCCGAATTGGGGTTAACAAGGTTCATTAACCGTTTGGAGGGCAGTAACGGAGCCGGGACAAGCGATAATTGCTCGGGTTTTCAACACGGCGTGGAAGAGATCGTCATATGAGAAAGCGGTTCGTGTGCACTGGAGGTGATTGTCGGCACCGGGTCATGGAGAGAGAGCGAGGGGAAACATCGATGAGGTCATATTGACGAACGTAAAGAAAGTCTGGGGAACGTATCGGAAAGTGAGTGAACACCGGAGTGCGTGCAATTTGTCATTACATGTGAAAAGAAAACAACATACCTGAAGTGGAAAAATGTGGGCGCTTTATTTCTTTTTCCTTTTTTTTCCTACAGATACATTGCGCACGTATTTACCTCTTCTGATAAGTGACTCCCAGCATAAGCAGCCACTTTCCCCTCCATGCGCTGGCTGGTTGCTCTCTGCGATCCTGCCTGCCCTTGTCCTTGGCTGGCTGGTAACAGAGGACATGTGGCAGACCAGGTCAGCTTTCAGGGGCTAGTGGCTGGAACTTGAACTTCTAACATTCTTTAGTAGCAGGAGAGCCCCTCGGGGAGGCTCATATCAAAGAAGGGCTCCTTTTACTCTTCCTTCCCCTTTCACTAAAGAGGGGGGGATGGGGGGATTTCTGTACTCCTCCTGAGAAGGGGATGAAGGAGGGGTCACCTGTGGTGGCAAGCTGGGGTCTGGTCAATGTGATCTCCAGCTGTGTGAATGATAATATATTCATCTGGAGGCTTGCAGAGTGCAAAGCACGGCGCGTCAGTCAATACTGAAGATATGGGCCAAGGTCAGGAGAAGTGACAAGCTGCAGTATTGCTGTCGATTTAGTCCCAACCCGTCTGTCTGTCAACCTGCGAATAAACCCAGCGCTTTCATGGTCAACGTTGCATACCGAGGATCAAATGGGAGAGTTTACTGCACTGTGGGGCACTTCACTTCTAAAGCTGAAAGTGATATGAAGGCCCTCTGGCTGACATGGACACTTCAAGGTTCTGATTAGGTAAACTGTAGCCACAGATAGCTGAGAATGAGCGAGACTGCGGAACATCAACCCCTACAAAATTCTGTTCAAATACATGTCTTTGAATCTTGTGGCAAAGACTGCCAACTTTTTACTCACGAATCAGCTCTAAACTGTAAACCCACACACACTCGTGTGTCACGCACTTCATCTTACTATGATTTCTACTTTTGGTTGACTTCCTAATAAGTCTCACACTAGAAGATATGAGTGTAATTACGTTGGAGCCTGTGATAATTACGCTTATAAATTGTAACGGTTGCTCCTTGCTCATGGTTTAGCATCACAGCTTATTTTGTCCATTTAATTTGTCAACATGCTTTCTTCAAGAAAACTTGAGCCAATAATATCAGTTTTTAATTTGCCTCTAAAAAAAAAGATTTTTATACAATATTTGCTAAAGAAAACAAGGCATTGTGTTGCCTGTGAAATTGAAGCATCCGTAACTTTTCATGTGTGCTGAGGTGTGTGGTTCAGTGTTGATATGTTGGAAGTAAACAGCCAGAATTGCTCATTAAATGATGATACTTCATGTGTCGGTTTTCAGTAACACAGATATCTTCCCAGGCATCGCTCCCATTATTACCCGACAGCTCCTGACTCCGTGACATGAGCACTCCACACGCTCTGACCTCCGTCCCCTCCGTCCCGTTAGTTGGACGTGACCATTGTTCTCCATCAGGCTCCTCCATGAAGCCGCGCTCTGCCCACAGCCAGCCTCTCCGAGGCCCTGCGAGTAGCTCTCCCTTCTCACTATCACAACTCGGCATCTGCTCTCATCTCCCTCATCATCATTTACATTTTCAAATCTGCATTTTTCATATAGATCCCACCTTACTCTAATTTTAATATCACTGTTATTTCCCATGACACCTTTTGTTTTATTATACATTATGAATTTCTCCCTCTCTCTCTCCGTCTCTCTCTCTCTTTCCCTCTGTTTTATCCCCCCTCCACCCCTCTCCCCATCCCTCTTCTAATCCCTGTGCCCACACCGCGCTTATGAGCTGAAATATTTTATCAGGTGGAACCCTCAGTCAAACTTATCATTTTAATCTTATTTCAATAAAAAAAATAATCTCTCTTCGTGGCTGTTTGACAGCAGCTAATGGTTTTTCGTTATCGTAAAGGAAATTTTGAGGACTGAGATAGACTGCCAAAAAAATGCAAAATAGCCCTCCTGTATATTCCTCCCCCGACGATTCATAAAGCCGGCGCCCGGCGCAGGTAACGCGTGACGCGAGGGGGACAAACCGCACGGCAGTTCGCGCGTCCCCCGCAACCTTCCCAGCTCGTCTATGTGACGCTTTTGTGAGTCTGGGTTGTGGTGTTTGTTTTCAGCGTCCATTGTTGCTCACTGCCAAGATCTTCTCAGTCTTGTTGCAGATGCCGGCTTTTGTCCTCCGTGGTTGTACTCTGTCACTTGTTTCCAGAGACGGGACACAATGACACAGCTTTGTGTTTCCTAACAGCATCCACGGAGCCGTTTCCTCTTTCTTTCTTAAGGACACTTCTGTCGTCTTCGTCGGTGGGAAAAGTTTATCCTGGCACGACTTCTTTGAACACGTGTGTTTTTATGGAGGTTTCGATTGCTCAGGCAGGAGCCCTGCGTTTGGCTTTTTTTCCCCCCAGAAGTCAGCGCTCCTTGAAACCACGTGTGAAAGGATTCTGTCGTGTGAGACATCGGTGGTCCCCGACTCTCTTCCTTGAAACTCCTACAGATTGTTTCCAAGAGGCGCTGTGGGCTCCCGCTTTGATCTCTGACTGATTATGTACTACAGCGAAGCCAAAAGCTGGTGGAGAAACACACTTTCACCAACATACAAAAGCAGGACCCCGATTCGGAAACCGGTGCTTCAGAAGAAAAGTTTTTCTTTGACTTGGAAGAGGCATTCGTCTGAGTTGACCGAAAACTTGCGTTCAGGCCTTCAACAAACGTTTACAGTCCTTTTTAGATGGACACAATCTTGAAAGAACAATGATTTATTCATGAGTTACTGGTATTTTGGTGCCATGACTCTGTGCTCACGATACTGGACAGATTGACAAAGTCCCGGCTCAGCCAGGGCCAGCTTCCGCGGGAACTCCGAGCCCCGCCGATGCCACCACAAAAGATGAGAATAGAATAAAAGCGGCATTATTCCAAACAAAGAGGAAATGTAAAACACGTCGTTTCCTTCTCACCACATTACTTTTCCTCGTAAAAGATTTTCCAGATGCAAGCAAATGGAAAAGCTCTGAATTTGCCAAAGGTTGAATCACCGCCGTGGAATTCAAATCACTGACAGGGAAGAAACACACATTCAGTGATATAAAAGTGTCACACTTTATCACTTTACAGCTTTGTCACTTCTTCATACACCTCAGGGAAGCTGCAGCTCACAGATGAAGGGGGGAGGGGGGCGAGGCGAGGGGGGACACGGAGGAAGACGAGGAGGAAGATCAGGACGGGGACTGCCGATGCCCTCAACCCAACCGCCTCCTCTTTCTTCTTCTTCTTCCCGTTGTTCAGTCAGTGTCCACCCCTGTCGGTTCGAACTCCCTGTCCACCTCCCGGCTGCCTATTAGAGGCACTGGGGGCACATTCACTGACAGATAATTTGTTAAGTAAATGAAACAGATGTCTTGTTGTGACTTATTTCCCTTTTTCCTCTTCTCTCTTTGGGGAGGAAGGGAGGGGGGTTGCTGCTTTGGGGAGAAGTGAATGGGTATGGTGTGTGGAAGAGGGTGGGGGTGAGTGGGTGGGGGGGGTGTCCAGGGGGTCACACTGAATTCACTCCAGGGGCAGTAGGAAAGAATGTGAATAACAAGGCGCGGCGGAGCGCCTGGGGACCCACAAACATCATTCACATCTTTCCATAATCATCAAGGCCATGCGAGGATGCCTCCTTAATTTACATAATACCGTCCCGACACTTTTACTCCCGCTATCCATCACGGCCGGGATGAGGGGATGAGGCCCTCTCCTCCTCTGTTCTCCTTCTCCCTCCCTCCGTCTTGCTGTTCCCCCCTCTGATTGTGTCTTGTGTTTATCTGCCCAAGCACAAAAGATTGATTCCCCACTGTTTCTGCCCCCTTATGTTCAGCAGATATGAATTTTCACGGGATGATGAAGCACCGAGTCAGCTAATAATAAACAGAAAACACATATTCAAAAAACAGAGAGAAGAAAGCGCGAGAGGAGGGGAGGTGTCTGTCTGGCTTTGGCTGATGAGGAGAGATGGATGTTGTGGGGGGAAGAGACTCGGCGAGGTACTCCAAGGAAAGTTGAATTAAGAATGCAGTCCTGCTTTCTCTCTCTGTCACTCGTTTATAAAGTTGTTGTTTCACGGGGAAACGAAGGGCAGAGGAGCTATGATGGAGGGGGGACACACGGTGGAGTTTGTTTTTTGTTGTTAACACTCTCACGCGACACACCGACATCTGCTGGTCAGTGATGTCACGAGGGATTACATTGAGAAACGGCAATCTGGTTTTGGTGTCCGACAAGTTAGGATAACTTAGTGATCCATCAACCAGGAGGTGGAATCCCACAGCGTGACTGATTACACGTGTGCAGTATAATCAGACGTCACTGTTATTAATAGCAATGTGTTTTCCATCATAAGCTGCGGTGGATGTCGGTTTATTCTTAAAGAGCATTTTCGAGTGCAGTTTTGAAGCTCGGCCATCAAAAGGCTGCGAGTCGGGAAATTCGTACCTCCAAGTTAACATCAAAGCCATCCAGGATAAATAACTCAACCTTATAAATCTGCAGATCATCAATCAACAATGCTGTCACCAGTCATGTAAGTCAACACGTGGATATAAAGATGCAGACGACGTACGCTAGGCTAATGAGGTCTGACTGGTTGTTACGGCACCTGTGATACAGTTAGTTTCTTTTTAATAAGGAGCACTTGCTCTCATGGTAGCATGTTGAGTTACAAATGGGCTTTATAAAACTCTCGTCCTTTTGGAATCATTTTCTCTTCTTCCCAAACAACACAGCACCTCTGTGATTACACAAAGCATCGCTGTTCCACTCGTCAACACACTGGTACTAACTTAAAAGCCTGATGCATGTGCCATCAGCCAATTGAACGGCCCACTATAAAAAATAATGGACTCGTATATTTCACCCAAAAATTCTAGAAATGGATCCAGAAAGTTGTTTTTTTATTTTCATCCTCTACTTGTTTATAGGAACCAGATGGTTTTCCTGCGTGCAAATATATCAAAAAGCCAACCGTTTTCCTGGAATGCACTTTATCAATTCCTGGATGCTGGAGCCAAGATGGACAAAAACGTTCTCCATCTCTCCACAGCGTGACCGATGCTTTAATCAAAAACACTGAATATTCAGCCGTTTATAAAAGATGCCTTTGAGTGTCATTGACAGCATCCCGACAACTGAATCCTACGACCTCAAGGTACATCATGCAGAAATGAATTATGAGCATTAAAAGAAATTCCATACAGTCATGGCCCAAATTTGTCAATTGTGATAGCTGGAAAATGTATCAGCTCTTACAAATACAGTAGTTTGTCTGCATCAAAATTGTACATTGAGGGAATGTTTCTCTTCACTGGCACAAGTTTTTTTTTTTTTTTTGCACAATCCAATCAGTTTTACTTTACCAACTCATAGATTTACTGTAGTGTGGTCTGGAGGATTCTTTGAATGAAGTCTGGAGAAGGCAACATTGACAGCACTGTCAAATTTGAAATTTAAAATCTCAATATCCCGCCGCGCAGGCCTTTAACTTGGGCGGCGTTAAATCAGAGTGGTGTCGGGGAGCCGCGCGCTCGTGTCTGCCAGCGCACAGGGCCATGTCTGGTTCACAGAGGACATTACCATAAGTACCATTACTGTCAGAAAGCATGAGATCAGTATCAGTGAAATACGCCGCCGCCGCTGCCGCCACGGCATCTGCCTTGACTTACAACACCTCTGCCCTAATACTGACATTTACCACAGACACTCACTGTGCAGTTTGCTGTTGGAAGTGATGTTACGATGTGTTGAAGATCCACGCGTGTTGTCGGTCCAATCGCAGAGAAGTCAGGCAGAATGAAGGGAATCAAACCGGAGAATGTGCTGAACTTGGGACACTTTTTAATTTGAGCAAAAAAGGAAAAAACTTGAAGTTTTTCAGGCCGTTACGTCAACCACAGGCTAAAGCTGGGACAGTCAGGTCTGGCTCCATCGGACAAGTCTTCAGGCCGATGGAGACGTTGGGGGGGGGTGGATTTAAAAGTGAATTTTGCCAACGTCTGGAAGGGAAAAAAGAGGGCAGTGGAAGTTGAAGATGGGTGGAGATAAGCAGGAGCAGATAGATATGGCATGAATGGGCTGACACATGTAGGTGAAGGCAGAGAAATAGGATGACAGTCGGTGGAGATAGGCAGAGGTGCGCAGAGATAAGACGGGATAGGTGGAGGTATGCAGAGATAAAGTGGATGCAGATGTGGAACGCAATGAGGTGTGATGAATGAGGGAGCGAGTACATTGAGAATAAGGCGGAGTGACAGAGATGGGAGACGGAGAGGGGGACCTTTACATGAAGAGGGAGAGAGAGGGAGAAAAGTCCAGTCACAGTCAAGCCACTAATAACCCTTTCTCCATAACCCAACTCTGCCCTTCCATGTTAACATACTGTGAACTGAGCACAAGTGACAAAATCAATCCATCACAGCTGCCCGCCGACCGGCACAGAAAGGGACAGAGGCGCTAACAGAAATTGATGACATCCCCACTCGAATTTTACACCGTTTCGGCCACAGCGGCGATTGAAACAGACAGAGATTTATAGTCCAGCCAGGGACCGCGGCTATCCTTGATTGCCTCCCCCCAAGCCCACCCCCCTCCCTCCCCCTTTTTCCCCGCCGCAAAGCCTCCTTTTTTGCATATTTATTCCCAAGCTCATCAAGAGCAAGCGGACACATCGGAGTGACAATCTTATTTCACCTTTTGGGGAGGTTACAGCTTCTGTTTTGGATGAAAGCAGGACCTCCCCTCCTGCTTTGTGTCTTTTGTCGACTGCACTCACGCTCTTCATTTTAATGCGGGCTACAACGTTTGAATCTGAAGAAAAATGGGAAATCGCAGGTGTGAGGAAAACACTAAGATGGGTCTAGACAAGTATATAAGATGAGAAAGAGAATATGAGATGATTTATTTTCCTTTTTTGATCAGTTACAACAAATCGACAAACCTGAATTTGTCAAATTTTGGCACAAACACAGTGTCGTCAACATACAAATGCAGGAATTTCCAAAATAAACCCATGACTGGTCTCGGAACTCTAGTGGAGTGATATCCAATCCAAAGGTTGGTGGTTTAATTCTCAATGAATGCTGTCTGAGTGCCAAACTGTCCTTGAGCAAAACACTGGGAGTCCCCCCAGCAGGGCTTTATCACCTTGCGGTAGCATTGTTGGAGACTTTCGGTGGACAGGTGGATGTCACTGGTTGGTGCTTTCACCTCGCAGTGAGCAGAACCTGGGTTAGGTATACATGTGGTCCATTTGCATTCACCTTGTGCCTCTGTATGTCTTCTGTCTGTCAACTCATTTTCCCTCTTATAAGCCAAAGACTTGGGTGATAGGTGTAATGATGAGTCCAACAGCTCCACGCAGCCCCTCGCCTGAGTCAGAATGGGGTGTCTGAAAGCAGATAAACAAACTCCGTTGTAAATGACTGCCGACCAGTCACTTAATGCATGATGGGATCACAAAAAAGGAAGCGGTTAGGCGCGACTTGTATTTATCGCTGAGCCTCTGGCCTCTTTGAAGCCACAGTTTTCCATATTCACTGGGTGATTACAGCATTCAGTGCAGGATTGACTGGCTTGTTGTTTCGGCTTAAAGCATTTTCTTTTTTTTCCATGCTTGGTCTTAAATGTAGGAAGGAGCTGAGAGTTAGCGGATGCTCTCAGCGGCTATGACTGAGTCCTGTGTGAGGAGCAGCCTCGTGTCGCGCTGCAATCACCGCCTGAGATCTCGTGCAGCCTCGCTTTTAAGTGTCTTTTGCTTGTGTGTCGGCAAAAAGGGGAAAAAAAAATATGCGTAGTTCTCTTTATTGTGTTTGCAAGCTGTTTCCTTGCTATTGCAGAGCTCCGTATATAATCTTGTCTATTTGTCTGTGAGTGACTTTGTTGTCTGCAGCTGTCGTCTTGACGAGGATGTCTGGGCGGGGATGCTGTCAGGGTGGGGGTGACTCTCCCCCCCGCTCAGTCATGCTGTGAAGGTTTTATGAGTACTTATGGAAAGTATAAATTTCATGGGCAGCGCTGAGCTGCAACCAAACGGTGCTTGACGGCAGTGTCACTGTAACGGCCACAGCAGTTAGCCTGACAGCAAATTGATTAGAATAATTCAAATGTGATGAATAACTTTCATCATGTAACCACATAGTCCGGTGGGTGCGCCATTCGCCGGGGCCTCCGCGGTTTATGATGGGACTGTGCACTGGAGAGAGACAACATATCAAGGATACGCATTACGCGACACATCTTTGTCGCAAATGGAAATGGCCCCAAACACTCGGCGTGACAATTGTCGTGAAAAACTGGAGCCGTTAGCAACTGGAATCCTGTCATATTTGTACTTTTCCCTGTGAAATTTGTGTCTTGACATTACAGTGAATGGGAGTGATAATCGCGCTCTTTAACTGCGGCGTGAGTGTGGGAAATAGATTGTGATGGCAGCCCCACTGCGGATAGCGACGGTCCAAAGTCCCGGCAATCAAAATATACACGCGGACATCAAGAAGGTCAAAGTTCAAATATGCAGTCAAAGCGTGGACGAGGATTTCTTCTCTGCTGTGCATGAAGACTCGATAAGCACCATTTGAAAAAGTCGCGCTGTAACAGTTTGTCACGTTTGTTGTGTTTGAACAAAGTACCTCAGCTCATCAGCGTTTGAAGGCCGATCCTCCAGTTTTTCTTTACTAACTGTACCAAACGCTGCGTCTCCTGACCTCCACACACCTGTGTAAGCATTTCCCATGAATCTCTATATAACACTACTGCGAGGGAACAAGACTGAACCCGGCAATAAGTTCACAGCTGGACAGAAATCTAACGTACCGACGAGCATTCGTCCCAAATCAGGCACCGGCTATTAATCAGATAAGTTATAGTCACGGTGAGAAAAGTGGATCTCCTGTGAGTTGGATGGCGTCACACCTTCCGCGTATAAATCTGACAGAGGCGGGAGTTGCCTTGAGTTCAGTTGATATATCGTTGAACAGCGGGACACATGCAGAAAGTGATATACGGAGAGGATTTTTGGTTATTTGCATCCATATCTGTGATTTCCTTTGTTCTTTGGGAACACGCGTTCAGGAGCGGCGACGAAATAGAATTTTCAGAGTAAGAATCCTGAAACTATGATGGAATAGCTTTTGCTCTGCTACACCTGCTCCTGTAGTGGTGATCTAGCAAAGGAGATTTGAATTCCTGTAAAAGTTTGGTGGAAAAACTTTGTCGATCACTGGGATTAGACCGACTGTTCAACAACACCAGTGAAACCCAGCAGATACAGTGCATTCGAAAAGGGGGTTTAACCTTCTGTTCAACCTCCAAACAGAAAATATCAGAGAAACAGGGTTTTTTTCTTTTTTTATTGAAACTCTCTGTTACCTCAGCTTCAGCACAAACTCCAGCAGCCACGCGCACGTGTTCGCCTGCGAGTTGTTATCGCCGTGGCTCAAGCGACGCATTTGCAGCAACTTTTAAAGTAATAACCAATGACATTTTCTGATGAATAAATGTCAGTGTTGCCGCTGTTCTGTCACTGATTGCTGTAGCACAGCAGGGAGTCAACCTATAGCCAGTTCAGGAAAGCTTTTACATCTGCTGGTGTAAACAACTGGTGTCTGCCAGGTCTTTTATGGGGGAAAAAGAAGAAAAATATTTTTTTTTTCAAAATCAACATCAGATCTGGTAAAACAGAGAAGTGTTGAGTTTCGAATCACAGACTTGAGACCACCAACAACAGAGACTAACCTGTTTTCTGTTATACTGCCAGAGTTTAGATCGCAAAAATTAAATACTTTGAAAAAACATAAACGTT
Source organism: Malacoctenus tetranemus (assembly GCA_032274765.1). Classification (NCBI taxonomy): domain Eukaryota; kingdom Metazoa; phylum Chordata; class Actinopteri; order Blenniiformes; family Labrisomidae; genus Malacoctenus; species Malacoctenus tetranemus. Next base: position 12,138,174 of record JAUESF010000048.1, read on the forward strand.
TTTAAAAGTTGCCTCTTTTTTTTTTGTAACCCAATTTTTATCTCTAAACTACGGCTCAGGTGTCAGTCTTGTCCCTGAAGTGTGTAAAGGTGATTGTTGCCCTAAGAGTGTCAGACCAAGAGTGTGTCCCTATGCGTGAGGGTCTTTGATTGGCTGTTGACACACATGGCATACCTGCACCCCAACCCCCCCCCCCCCCCACGCCACTCAAAAAGCAGCAACTTGCCGTCACGCGCATCTGCATCCTGTGCAATTTGTCACTGCCACATCTTGTGCCGCCATTGGCTGTTGCCGAGCAACCTGCATGTCTCACAGACTATTTCCCATGATAAATTAGCTGGGCTGTTACTATGCCAACAGAATTTGTTACTTAATTAAACTGATTCGGATCGCAGTTGGCTGGAGGGTGCGAGGGAGGGAAAGGCCATTGTGCACGCGTGCACACACACATACACACGTGCGCGCACACACGCACACACAGGGGCCAAGGAAGTGAGATGAGACAGAGAGAATCCACAGAGGAATGACTGTTATTAGATGGGCTGAGATATTGAAATGGTCAGGCTTTGCAGACGAGGGCAACAAAAGAAGACAAGTGGAAAAAAAACACACACCAAAAAATAAATAAGTACAGAAAAAAAATAAATAAATAAAAACAGGACCCATCTGGAATTAACGGCTTGGTGTCTTCAGAGGTGAATCTCTTTTTTTTTTCCCTTCCCTCTCTTCTCTTAAGAGAAATGCATTTTCTCCGACAACAAATGTGCTCTTATTTTTTTTTTTTCTTTTTCATTTTTTTCTTCTCGAACACTTTTATTCAAATGAGCTGCTGGCAGGTCATGCAGCTCAGGTGGTGTGGGAGCGCCGCTGCTGTGGCTCAACATTAGGAAAATCTGTTCCCGGAGACAAACACAAGGCCCTTTCTCGCTTCTGCGCCTGAATAGGAAAGGTCACATGTGTGTCGTAACTCTGCTTATCTGTCAAAGAATAAGTGCCGATGACCTCCTAATTCCAGAGGAAGCCCCCGCCACCACCCACAACCCCTCACCCCTCAACCCATCCCCCCACCCCCCACCATCGCCTTCAGACGCAGAGGCGGTCCGGCGCGGCTGCACGGCGCGCTTTGACCGCTCAGCAAAGAAAAGAAAGAATGGCAGAGCAATTTGGCCGGCGGTGCAGGACCAAACGGAGGGGAGCGGTGAGCATGTAATCTCCTAATTTGGAGCATCACCGGCGTCGGATCTCCGCCTGCTCCCCCCGCGTTCCCTCGGCCGTACCTCCACCGGTGGGCACGCTCCTATTTCCATAACTTTCTGACAAAACCATTTTGTCCTGCCTGATTGGGCCTATTTGCATCGGACACCTCTTCTGCATATAGATTGATGGGTTTAATCAGCGAATCAGGGAGAGCGCTCAGACATCAATCAATGTCACGCCACTCCGTCTTGCTCTCACTCGTCGTAGTAGTCGCCTCGTTTTTTTTTCTTTTTTCCATCTTTTTCTTCCCAGCGTTTTTTTTTTTTTTTTTTGGTCAGTCTCTGGATTTCTTTCAGTCCTGCAGCCCCTCCTGATGTTCCTCTCGCATCCACCAGTGAACGTTGGAGACAGTAGTGTGTGAGGAGGGGGGGACCCTGCCCCTCCATCTTTTACAGCCATTGATGTTTCTGGCTTCAGGAAAGCAACACAAAGTCGAAGCATTGTCAGGAACGGGAAAATAAAGAAGGACCACAGTTTGATGTCAGTCAGGGGGGTTCTTCCAGTGGAGATCTTTCCTGTTACTCTCTCCGAATTTGCATGGGTTTTTTCTCTGTCTTTCTCCAAACTGAGGACATGCTGAGGTGACATTAAGTTCCTGTCCAAATAGGTTTCAGTTTCCACGTACCTGAATAGTTTTTTACCATCCAGGCGTCTCGTCCACGCGAAGTTGAGTCCAAAGCCGAGTGAATGAATCACAAAACGTAGCTGTGTGTGTACAACCGATTTGGCAAAACAGAAACACAATAGCTCCACCTCATTCTCAACACCATCATGTCTTCTTCTCTGTCTTTTGGTATCACGTTCTAGCAAGACCTACTGGTCAGCATAAATACTACAGCGATTTCAGCATTATTTTTGTTGGCAAAAGGCTGTTTTCCTAAAATAACAGTATGCTGATTTGTCAACACTTTCATAACAGTCACACTCACCTTCTTCCTTCTACAATGTGAGTGTGGGTAGGATGGTTCAATCTGCAACATACCGACGTGCTCGTCTAACATTGCACACTGCCTGGAAATACAAGGCCCTTCCCCGCTCCACCTCGCCCCCCCCACCCCCCCCTCGACTATCTATACATCTCATGTATATGCAGCGGACAAGGCAGTGTGAGCTGTGGGAGTGTCTGTCTGTGGGGGTGCGCGTGCACGTGTTTGTGCGTAGACGCAGGAATATGAAACGTTACGATCAGCCGACTGGACAGCGGGGCCCCCCGGGGGGACGGCGGGCCAGCCTTCCCTGCACCGCAGCCATAGGATAAGATAACGATTAAAAGCCCCCGCTGATTGATGCGTCTGGACCGTCCGGATGCCCCCCCTCCCCCCCACGCTGGGTAACACTGACAGTGTTTGGGCGGCGGTTGGCCAGTGATTAGGTCATGTGATCCCACAGCGTCTGCAGCATGTTACACTCTCTGTCCACTGAGATGAGGTGAACCCCGTGATGAGTCTGGCTGATATTTCAGACTGTGGGCTGTAATGGAAGAGCATTCTCACAGCGTAGTAATGCGTAGCCGCTCATCGTCGCACAGACTGATGCTGCTGTGTTTATGAGCCAAGTCCATGGTTCAGTTCAGTGTTCAGTGTTGACATTAAGTTGGAGTTAACGTTGACTTTAAAAGTGTTATTTTATCAGAGTTATAGAAGAAATGGCATCATTTTTCTGTATTTATCTGCGTTTTGGGGGCTAACTTGCTGGGTGTTTCTTGTTTTTATGTGATTCCAAGTCGGATGTTGGATTTTCCTCACTGGAAACTTTTCACGATCTGAAGTCGAAGAATCCTTCAACTTTCAGCAGGGCTTCAATGATCTTCTGAGCCACATGTTCCTGTAGCATTACCCTGATAATCAGTCCAGCAGAACTCCCTCTTGGTGCAGCATTGCCTTAATATCTCATGTTTGACAATAAAAGTCCTCATGAATAAATAAGCCCTTCTTGTGGCAGAAGTTTTCATAATTCATATCTGCGTATTGAGCAGGAGTCCGTCCGCTCTCACAGACACCTATCCTCTGAAAACACCATGCTGTTTTTTTTTTCTTCTCTCTTCCTCACTTGAAATAGTAATAACCCTTTAAACGGTCGGCTCTCGGCGCGGCGCCCGGTCAAGCAGCGAGGAGCGGCTTCCGTGTTCAGCGGCTCCCTTTCGTATCGTGCGTACAGCAAACACGACAGTGGTGAGAGATTTAACAGCAGTTGCCGCGCACCAGCTTTTTGCAGTCCACACATGCAGCCAGCGTCGTGTCGTGTGGAGTGCGGGCCGTGAGGCACACACACACACACACACACACGCACACACACACACACACACGGGACAGGCACTTTTTGGTAACAAAGCCCGCCGTTTGAGCGTGGAGGCCCATAAATGATGGAGATTTGCAAATGGATGCTGTTCTCTCCTCCGGGGTCACCCCCCTACCCTACCCCCCCGCCCCCCCTCGTGCCCTCAGGAACGCCGCTGAATTATGGAGGGAAACGCTTTTCCTTTGAAAATATGTATCAATCAAACATTCATGGATGAGGAAGTCTCCAGACAATGGCTCCCACAAACCAAGCCCGCGATCCGCTCCGTGTGTGTTACGCTGCCGACACACTGGTTTGCCAATTAGAGCAGAAGCTGACCATCTTGTAAATTTTTAAGTGGGCATCACATTTCATATACATGAAGCCAGCGAGTCGCGAGAGCACGCGGCTGAACTGCGCAGGGGTCACAAACTTTGTCCCACCCCCCCACCCCCAGCTCCTCCGCAGGTCTGGCGAGACGAGTGGACGGGCGCAACTCAAAAGTGCTTTTATGCCCGGTGGGTGATTGAAGGATTACAAGAGGAGGGGATTTGTAAGGAGATGCCAATCTCTTGATCATTTCACAGAGAGGTGAGTCAGCACACGGAGGTGAGCTGCTGGCAGTCCCCACTCTTGTACTTGAAGACGACGCAAGGCTTCACCCCCCCGCCCCCCCCCCACCCTCGCCCAATCCTGCGGTGTCACTTCAGAGCAAGACCCTGACTAATGTGTCCTCAAGCTAGAAATGCATTTTTAAGATGGTGCACTTTTAAGTACAGCTCACTTCGGCACCAGCCTGCGAGAGGCCTCTGGCTTCTAATGACTCATTTCGGTACCGGCTTAATTTATTTATTTATTTATTTTCTTCCGCGGCCATATCGCCTCACTCATTACGAAAAGCGTCTTTTGATGTCCTCCAGTTGCAACTTATGAAAATACAGCTGATTGATTACTGCAAATGTGGTGGGAGCAAGATGGGGGGGAAAAATACATCTGCATTCATTTGCGTGATGGAGTTTCTGCGTGTGTGTGCGTTTGTGTGTTCGTGTGTGTGCGTGTGTGTGTGTTTTCTTACATGTGTAGTGAGTATCTGAGAATACATCTGCAGTAAACTAATGTAAGTCAATTTATTGTCCCACAAAGGCATTGGACTAAAATGTGAGTGTGCATGCATACAAATTAGTGACTGTTCAGGCTCTTGTTCTTCACCGCAGGTGAGAGTAGTTGCATCGTGAAACTCCACTCTACTGTCCAGTCTGTCCTCGGACCAGCTTGAACTTGGCTGTCTGCCGGCAGCCCTTCACCCTTTGCGTTTGACTGCTTCAACCTGTGGAGGTTCAGTCAGGGCAGACGGAGCGCTGCAGCAGCTCACTCCACCACTCAGTTCCTGTCGAAAACGATAGTGATCTTGCGATTATGAAACCGACACAGATAGTATTTGAAAAACTGCAGAACTATTCATGTGTCTATGACGAGAGCCAGAGGAAAAAACATGCATGTGCATTTAGATGTGATGGAATTTGTTAGTGCGTCAACGTTTAAGTGTTTGTGTGCTTTTCGTGTGAGCTCACATGCGTGTGTGTTTGTGTGGTTAGCGGGGCTGCAGGCTTGATGAGTATCAGCGCCGGTGTTTGGCTAACGTCCTCTTTGTGGTATCAGCAGGTGAGAAAGATGGTTTTGACTCGGTGTCTGCGCGTCGGCACGAAAAAAGTGTTGGGAAACGTTAGGTGCTGATTAGGGTTTACATTGCTGAGTGGGTGGTTACTTAAGTGGGCCCCAAAGGTGTGAAAGCAAATCTGATGATTGTGGCGAAAGCGAGCCCGCTTCAGAAATGTCAGTTAAGAGAAAAAAAAGAGAGAGAGAGAGAAAAAAAAACAGGGTGAAAGAGTGAAGAGTCAGTTAAACAAGCAGCGAGAGAAAAAAAAGGTGTCAACCTCTGAAGTGGCTCAAACCACAGATGTTAGCTTGAAAGGGTATATGTGGAGCATCATTAGTCAGTCACATGTTTAAGGCAGTGCAGTGATAACACAGGATGTGTGCAGCGAGATGTGTTGAGATTCATTTCGAGAGGTCCTCGGCCTGCGTGTTTGGAAGCCGACTGTGGGAATCGCTCGCGTGGCGCCAACGGAAACTAACAGTGCTCGGTGCGAGCGCCGCTTGTTCTCCCCAAACATTCGGAGAGGAAGATCTACATTGTGACAGACTCGGCTACTGGCAGTAATTAGAATCACAGGGAGAGTAAACAGGTAGAGTGCAGTTGATTTAGTGGGCGCGCATGCTTCATTTGTTTGAATGTTGCAATCTCGACACATTTTTTTCGTGCCACAACCAAATAAGCGTGATGCTATCATCTCAGTTGAAGAAATAATGTTTACCAGCTCTGTCGCCAAACGATGATTTGGCTCAGATGTTGTGGCGTCTGTGCATGTTTCTGTGGGTGTGTGTGTGTTCCTGTGTGTGTTTGTGTGTGTGTGTGTTTTCTCCTATACTGTTAGGGACCCATGGGAACTCGTGTCACCCGAGCATAACGTAAATGCTTCACAGTTTCATATGAGGACATGTTTCCACATCAGGTGTTGCAGTAAAATTGTAGTTCTGCTTCATGTCACTCAAAGGCCCCAAAATGTTACATTTCCATTTCTGTGTACATGCACGAGTGTGTGTTTATTGTGGTTTTGCAGAACAATACAACAACAAAACAACAGTGAAGTTTTGCAGAATAAAGTTGAATCAAGTAAGATTTAAATAACATGAGTGGTCAGTAAAAAGCAGCACTTGGAACTAACTGGAAGGCCTGATGCATTGCAGACAGAGCTGTGGATGTCTGAGGCTTCACTTGGTGGTAAATGTACACAAGGTCTCAGCGTTGCCACGTGAAATTTCAGCAGTAGCAACACAGGATTGTGTCAGTGTGGCTGAGCGGAGCTTTGTTTTGTTGTTTTTTTTTCCTGTCCAGAGTGGTGTCGACTGCCTTTCACATGCGCCGCTCTCAAAAGCTCTCCACACCTGCTACGTGTGAGACTTTCTGTAGCCAGCCTGTGCTGCCTGTTTGATTGTCAGAGCGCTGCTACCGCGTGGCCTTGCCCTTGAGGCGCGACGAGCTGTTGGCTTGATTACCCCAGAAGTCACCCATTTATTGGCTTTTGCCTTTGTTTTTTGTCTTTTTTTTTTTTTTTTTTTCTTTCTGAAAACTTTGCGGTGCAGCATCTGGGCTCATGGTCACCTCAGCCGCGCGTTGTTACCGCTTTGAGAGAAAAGTAAGAACGTATAAAAAGCCACTTTTTTTTCCCCCGACTATTCTCCTCAGCCAAGGTTTGTGGGATGAGTAAGCAGCGAATGGCGAGGGGGAGGGGGGGGAAGTCACAGTGAGAGGCGACAAACAAATCCAGGCGGTAGCCGGCCACCTTTCGGCACGACCGCGCACTGACAGGAACGTGGTTCCAGCTCCGTCCTACCAAGTTAGCGCCTCTTTTCTTATACATGTATATATAGAAAAGGGCTAATTTCCACTCTTCCTCCCCATATGCTATTAACTCTCACAGGAGGTGTGAGGCACGGAAACACACAACAACAGTGTCATCCTATCAGTTCCAAGCCCCACATCGCTGCCTCTGTGACTGTGTGTGTGTGTGTGTGTGTGTGTGTGTGTGTGTGTGTGTGTGTGTGTGTGTGTGTGTGTGTGTGTGT
>JAUESF010000048.1:12210253-12226726 GCA_032274765.1 Malacoctenus tetranemus
TGTGTGTGTGTGTGTGTGTGTGTGTGTGTGTGTGTGTGTGTGTGTGTGTGTGTGTGTGTGTGTGTTTGTGTGTGTGTTTGTGTACGGTATGTGTCGGACATCAAACATGCCTGAATGGGTGCAAACAACAAATACAACTAATGTCTATATACTATGTAGTGACCACTGGGGGCCATGGAAAGCATCAAGGCAGCAAGAAGAGAAGAGACACACACAGTCGGCACACGCTGCTGGTAGAGGTTGTGGGTCTGATTGAACACAGGATGTTCACCTAAACAGCTTGGAGAAGCAGGGATAAGGTCAGAATTTGGTCCAACTGGTGTGTTGGAGAAACTGCTGTAGACGAGCAATGATTTCAAAAAGCTCAGACTTTAAAAAAACAAAACTGCAAAGTCTTTTTTCGAAAGCAAACCACGGAGAGGAGCTGTATAGAGAAACACCAGCTTTGGTTCCTGTCGCGGGGTCTTCTTCTCTCATCATCTGAACACAACGGTGAAAAAAAACACAACTATCATTAAAGGTGCTTAGAAAATCCCAACAATCTGTAATTGAAGCATGTTCAAAAAACAGCTCGTAATAGGAGAGGTCCTGCCCTCGCCTCTGAAACTCAATTTACTCAAAGCAAATCCAACATTTAAATCACAAACCAAATATCAGCGCCTCTAATTGTAAATGAAAGACAAGGTCACTGGTGTAATATCTATTTAAAAAGCATATTATTTTACCTATTATGACTGAACTGTAGCTGCATTAGCACTGTTTGACTGGGAGCCTTTCATGATGCTGCAACATTCATTCATTCCGGCGCATAACTAAGGATTTGCAGGTCAAACAAACAAGCCGCTTCATTTCCAGGCTGCAGCACCTTAATATTTGTGTATCGGTTAGATATTTATGTGTCTGAAACTTTGAAGTTACATTTGCGAACGACATCAAGAAAGACTTTGAGCCGATTCAGAGTGGAATTACGAGCGCGGCTCCACTGTTTCACAGGGTTGCAGGTCACCTCTGGGTAATTAAAATAATCACAACTACAAACAAGTATCTGCCGTTATGCTGTGAAGGAAAAACACCTTGAAGAGATTTTCTGTTTTATTTCAGAGCTTTTTATAAAAAGCACTTAGCTCCATGTGACTGGTGGATGGTCGTCTATGGCTGATGGGGGAAGGAACGCGTGTTTGTGTTGATGCTGTTTGAGACGTGACTGTTTCAGGGTCACAATTCTCTACATTGGTCCTAAATCCCGCGCTGCCGCCGCCGCAGCGTCGACCAATCACGTCTTACGTTTACACGTTGTTCGCCACGTGCTGGCTCTGCTGATGAGCTGTTAGCGGATTAGCGCTACAGCTCTCACCACTGGAAACGTGCAGATTTAATTCGACCGACCTCGGAGCCGACGGAGCGCGAGGCTGTCGCCATATGGACGGCCCTTCCCTTGGCAGCCATCGGCGAGCCACTGTGGGGTCCGCACGGGGGAAACACCCCAGTGCTGGAGCCTGTGCGCTGGAGGACCCTGTCTGCACGGACATATTGCAGTTCCATTAGATTTGCATCCCGGACAGGAGAGGAAAAGGACAACATGTCGGAGGAGGAGTGATAAGTGGGGATACCTGCATGCGAGAGGTGATGGGACAAAGAAAAAGAAGTCGGGGTGGGAGGATGGGGGGGTTTGGGGGGGAAAGGAGGCGAGACGACCGAGCAAGAGGAAAGATTCCTGAACACCCCCACATCCCCGCCCCCCCCGCCCCCCGTTCTCCCTCCGTTATCTGAGGAGTGTCTCGCTCAGCCTGTCATGGCTGACTGATTGAGGCAGCCAATCGCCATTGGTGCCACCTTCCCCCCCCCCTCCTCGATGTAAATAACCTCTCTGCCGGTTCAAGGTGGGACATCACTCCAACTCCATTAGTTTATTTTATTACCACAGAAAGGCCGGCGGTAGACGCTGGGCGCCTGTAGGGAGATGTTGGAGGGGGTGGGGATTCGGAGGGGGGGGGCATACAACAGAGCGCTAGAAGATGCGAGTGGGGGGATGTGGGGGGAGGAGATGTCTCCAACACAGAGACTGAGGCAGGAGGGATGGAGATGGGCGAGGGAGATTAGGAGAGACAGGGGAGGAGCGAGAGAGAAATAATGCAGAATGATAGAAAGAAGCAATCTAGGGAAGACAGACAGGCCTGGAAAAAAGGGGGGGTGGAGGGGCTGACATAAGAAGGTGTGTCTGGGCGTGCAAACGCGTGTGTATATACACGCCAAAGATTCATTGTCCCTGTAGTAAGACTGGATGTAAAAACAAGAGAGAGACAGTAAAAGCACACTGGTGCCCCTCAGCAGCAGACATGCAGTAAATTACAATTCATAATGTGCTAATACTGGCCGGCTTTCATAAAAATACGGCAACCTCCAGTTTATATACTCTCTTTTTACTTGGAGGCTTATGAAACTGTTTCATGACTTGATCCTCACGGAGTCGCCAGAGCGTTCTCACTCATGAGAAATCACCTTTGTGCTGCGTCAGACGCACAATGGAGTCATCAGACCTTTGACCCCCCTCCCACAGGACGATGCCATGGTCCACTCGCCTGGTTGGTCTGCACCGAAGTTCATAGGAGCTTTCACACTGTAGTGACTATAGTACGAAGACGCTCTGTGACCAAGCAGCTCTGTTGTGAATGTGTCCAAATTGTTGTTTGATGTTGTGCAGCCGTTTGTACAACCTCAATGTTCTCATGAACAGGTTTGAGGTGTTTTTCATTGAACCATTAGAACTTCAACCAATGGGTTTGGGCTTGATGCTCAATCGTATGTCTCACGTCCAGGCTGCTTCTCATGGAGAAGGTGATATCCTCCCTGTGACCACAACCAGCGCACAAAATAAAAGCTCTGAAATAAGGGCTGGAGTGATAAAGACCCTGATAGTGTCACTCGTGCTTCACCTCTCTCTCTCCGTCTTTCACGGCCCACCGTCGCTCCTTCCTCGCTTCTGGGAACTCGTCCGTATTTTAAAACCAATAAAATCCTGCTTTCAGCGGTCAGATCTATGTGATCCCACTGCATTTTCATCACCGACTTTAATGAAAGCAGATTCCCAATCAGTAGGAATGGAGCCAATCAAGCCAGGGGGGGGTAGGCATCTCTCCCGCAGGCCAGTGGATTAGAGGACAGGGGGCAGTCGGGGGGGGGGGGGTGTTAGAGAGCGAGAGGTTCCAGGACGGAGTGGAAGCTTCTCACTCCATCACACACACAGTCGTCTCCGTTTGTTCCGCAGCTCCTCTTAGACATCCAACTACAGCTGCAGCTTCAGCTCCACTTCCTCCTTCCACTTGTTAAAGAATCATTTCTACTGCTGCGCGCCGTTCCCCTCCAAATCGCCGTGACTACTGGTTGATTTATCCCCAAACTTTTCCTCCTTCTTTTCCCTCTTTTTTTTTTTATTTTCCATCTCTTCATCCCTCCGCCACCGACGCCCGGTGACGGCTCTCCTTCCCCTTCTCCCTCTCTCATTTCCAAAGCTTAACTTCATTGTCTCAAGCCGCTCTCCGCTTTCATCTTAAGACAAAGATTTATGTAAATCTTTGGGCCGGCGTTAATGCGGAGTGCCGTGTGAGAAATAGCATCCCTAAATCGCCGCATTGTTGTTGAAAATGACAAGGCAGGCCCGTTAATCCTACAATGCGATCATCCAAATGTGTCATAATGCCGTGTGTAGGCAGGCGAATCTGAATATCAAAAAGAAGACGGCGCGGCGCACCTCTTATGCAGCGCGCCTTCAGGACTTCCACGCTCCTATCTGCCTCCTTTCTTTTCCCCCAGCTCCTCTTTTTTTTCTTTTTTTTTAAAGAACTCACCCGGCTCGTCAAAGCACATGCCACAGTCTCAAGTTTGTCGCGGGGCAGAAATCCTCATCACGCTCAGCTTGTCCCCCCCCCCCCCTCCCCTCCACATGCCACGCTTTGATTCATTCAGCTAATGACAAACTACACGTGCGTAATCGTCTAAGTGGCGGCGATTGTGAGTGGAAATGAATCGATCGCTCCTGCTTTTTTTTTTTTTTTTTTTTGTCACTGAGATGTATTTACTTGAGAAAACAGCAGTGCGGCGGAGGCTTTGTGGTGGAACAATTCGCAGATACAAAGAGAAACAAAAAGGGGGGCTCGCGAGCAACATGTTGGGTCGGGGCGCTACACGCGCGTAGCATTTAGCCAGCAATCATTTCACCTTGTATTCTCTCTTTTTTTTTATGTGTAGAGGAGGGGAGCGGCGTATCTGGCGTGCGGCTCCGCGCTCCAATCAGAGCCCGGCAAAAGTCGGATGAGGAATTCGTTTGCGGAGGGAAAATTGACAGTGGGAGCGAGACGGAGAGTGAGGAGCGCGATAGCTGTCTCTTTTTTTTCTCTTTTTTTGGAAGGAGCCATGAAACAGGCATGCCAATCAATTGGACAGGGACAAGGCTGGTGAATGATAATGTTAATAATTACCAGCCACGTTGAGGGACCCTCCCACCCTCCCCACCCTCCCCACCACCCCCTTCCTCAACCGCCCCCGCCCCCTCTCCACTCCGTCGGCTGCGGAAAGCCTCCCCGCGCCCGTAATTGCGACGACCCGGCTCGGCCCCCGAGACACCCGGGGGTCCCGCCGCCTTCCCCGCGCACCTCCCACGGCACTGTGACACCTCCTCGTCTGACCGCTTTCCCCGCTCCCCCCACCACCACCACCTCCCAGAAGCCCCCTCCTCCTCCCTCCATTCCTCCGCCATCCAAGCGGGGAGGAGCCCCGCAGGGGGGATTTTGTCAGGGAGAATAGCAGCGTTGATCTTGAAGGCTTAAGACCCTACTGTACCTGTCAACAGTGTGGCTTTGGCGCTGACGACCAGCGGCTTAAGTCATTTGAAGTTTTTTTTTCCCTCTCTCCCTCTCCCCTCCTTTTCCTCTCCCTTAACGAGGAGGGGAGGAGGCGCAGCGAGCGCTGACAACCAGTCAGGGTCTTGAAATAATTCCATCCCTCTGAATAACCAGAGGTGTCTGTCTGACTTAATCCTTACACCCCCCACCCCTCCCTCCACTTCCTCCCCCCCCCCACCCCTTCCCTCCACCTCACCCTCAACCAGCAGACATAAGGACGCACACTTTGAGTTAGTTATGAAAGCAGGTTGCGAGGCTGATAATGGCAGCGCGGCGGAGAGGAGAGAAGCGCTCGCCTCGGCAGACTCGCGGTCCGGCCGGATTGACTCGCTGGAATCAGCTGGAGACAGACGCGGCCTTTCACTGGGACGTCGCCGCCGCAATGAGCTGAACGCAGGAAGAAGCACGCGAGTTGTGAGGAAAATATGAGGGTTTTTATCAAAGAATTTGCTGACTTTGGTCACGTTTAACGATTTGGGATTAAAAAAACAAATCGGTACAATTGAAGAACAGAAGATTTCAGGGAAACAAAGTCCTCAAATCCTGTTTTTTAATTTTACAAGTCGAACCCTGTGATTTTTTTCCATGATAAAATGAATCGATGACAAAAACACGTCTGGTGAAGAAGCCAAAAACAAACTCATATGTCAGGTTGGCTGAAAACTTCAAACTTTGTGTTCGTGTTAAGTTTAAGACATTTAGAATGACATTTACAGACTTATTTTGTCTACAAAAACAAGCCTGAAAGGACTTGGAAATGCCATTTTCTTTGATCAAAAAATACATTACAAAAACAAGAAAACCTCTCAACCATTTCAATACTTAAAATCTGACCTCCACAGTAAATATGAACCCTTTAAAAACCACCTTATTCTACCAAACTCCAACGTGATCCAGACCCACAGTTCCTGTTTTAGTTGGACACGCTGCTCAGTCACACTCGAGAGTTTCGCACGTTTCCGTTCACCTTCATGTTTATTTTTCAGACTCGAATTCGAGACGGTGCTTTATAACCGGGGTGTTCCTAATATTCCGACCCTCTCCAGTTAATAAGGATCTGAAGCCGAGCTGAGCATTACAACTCTCATAAAGGATGCAGAGCTGTTGCTCGGGATCACTTTAATCCCCTCGATTTTAATTGATTTATTTCATTTACACCATTAGCGTCGCTGCTTTGTAGAGGCGATTTTGTTGTGGGCTTTTTTTTGGCTTCACGATACAAATCATCTGTTTTTGAAAATGATTATTTGATTTTTTTTTTTTAATCTCTCTTTCTTCACCGGGGCTCTTTCCTCCTTTGCTTCTCTCCCTCCCTCCCCCCCATCCACCCCCCCCCCTCACTCCTTTCTCTCCCCTTATTGGGTCTCATTACTCCGCTCTCACTGTCTTTTCTCTTGGCTGGGATAATCCCCCCTGTAGGGGACTTCAAAGTGCGGGCCGGCCAGGGAAAAGCCTTAATTACCCATTTGCCTTGAAACTGGAGCCAAATCACAACTCGCCCGGGTCCGTCCGACGCCGCGCTCCTGCCTCCCTCGGACTAATTGTGGGTCTGCACATCCCTTTCCCCCTCCCCTCCTCCGCTGTGAAGATATGAAATTAAATCAAAATGCAAAAAAATGCAGGTGATGGGAGAGTTAATGACCTTATTTCCGGGCGCTGCTCTGCCCCCCACATGTTGTCCTTCCAAGAAGGAACTCGCGGAGGTTTTCAATGCAAAGACGCTGTCATTCAAAGTCACCGTGCTGCAGAGCTTTGTGAGATAAAAACTATGAATTATCTCCACATGTCTGTTTCTTGTTACTTCCATCGGAAAAGCTGCACTTCAGCTGGCCTGACTTCCTTCCTTCCTCCCCCCCTCTCTCTCTCTCTCTCTCTGAATCAGATTGACTTCATCATAGCTTGTCACTTATTCATTGTGGGCTTTGAGAAATATTGAGCCTTGCTGATTGATGGCGAGGTTCAACATTTTCACAAGTAGCTGCACCACCTCTTGTGCGGCGCTCGCTCTCTGACAAGACGTGTCAATCAGCGAGCGAACGGGAGGAAGGGAAAGAAAGATGGCCGTCGTGGATGGTAATTGTGTTGGCAGTAGTTTGAAATTAGATCAGTTGAAGGTTTGGAGGGATTGTTTTTAGGGTTTATGTTGTTTTTAAACAATATATAAATGATCAGAAAGTGCTGTGAAGCAGGATCAGGTGAGTTAGTTTTAAACAGGGTTTAAAACAGGAGATCGTGATGCGTTCAGGGTCAAAGCTAGTAGAACACAGCAAATGGAAGATGTGAGATTGATAGTGAAGAATGTCTCTGCGTGTGGCTGGGTGAAGAGGATCCATCACTCTGTACAACATACTGTGGTTACAGTGAAGCTGTGTGCTTAAATACTGCTGCGAGTGTGGCTGACTGATGGTTTCCGTCGTGTCCTTTGATGCTGCAGAACTGAACGACTCGTCCAGTAGAAACTGCTGAAGGAAATGCTGGTCATTCGTGTTGTGTTCAGGTTCACTGTAAGAGTTCGTATATCGAGGTAAAATCAGACTTCTTCTCGACAAACAGCAGAATACACACAATCGAATGTAGTTGTTTACTAACTTGTTTTTCTGTTATTAGGTGAGATGAATCTGAGGGTCAGTTTTACCTGTTTAAAACAAAGGAGTCTTTCATCTTTTTGTCAAGTTTTGTTAATATGAAAAGCATGAGAGGAAGCAAAGTGTCTTAAAACATGCTGAGGTGTGCTCGTCACTTGAACATGCGAATAACAATAGTGAGATTTTTACAGTAGCCACTTGATGTGTGAATGTGTTAAAGATAGAAACACTGCACTGTGATGTGTTGTGACATCTTTACAAGGTTCCACTGCACTGAAAGTGCCTACATCAGTACATGTTTTGTTCTCCTCGATTGTACGCAAAAGTAGCAAGATGTAAATGTTACATTTACTGTTGTCAGCAGATGATGATGCTGCTCAGTGACGTCACACCAGCAGCATCAGCCTTGAGCTTTTAATTAATGAAAATCTAGTTAACAACCATCCATGGCCCTAATTTTGTATTCACTTATCAGGCAAAATCGCAATTTTTGTGCAGCTTTTTAAAGTGGTTTATACATTTTTGTGGGAAAAAAAGAGTGAAACTGTCAGAATGGAACCAGGAAGTGATGAGTGAGTGGAGGAAATTATTGCAATAAATACTTAAAGTGGCTTTTTAACAGACGTGTTTCATCAAAGAGCCTTTTGCTGGAATGACTGTGAGAATATCTGCCGTGCGTTTGTGTGTCTGTGTTTTCCTGCCGCTCTTCTCTCTCCGTTAAGGACAAAATGAGACAAACAAGCAAAGGATGGAGAATTGTAACAGCTTGTATTTGTGCTCTGTTCTCATGCCGAGAAATATCAACTGGGGGGAGGCGTGTGCCTGAAACAAACAAACAAACAAACAAAAAAAAGTAACATGGAGAGAGGTCACAGAAGGTCAAACAGAAGAAACCAGCCCACCCCCTCCCCCACCTAAACACAAGGGAAGTCACTGCCAGTGCCAGTGAAGAGATCACAAATTAGGAAAAAAAGAAATCAAACCAAATGAAAACAGCGCAGTCATAGAAAAATATGTACAACCAAGCGGAGTGGTAAACAAAACATCGACTTGTGATTTTGTCACTGAAAGGCTGTTTGACAACCTTTTTTTTTCTTTTTCTTTTTTTTAAACTTCTTTTTTGGATCCCATTCTGTACAACATGATTCATTACAACAGTACAAATTCATCAGGTTGTGTTTCCTCCTGCGCACCGAGAGGAGGAGTAACAGATCGTGGCAGCCGGTGAGTTGGATTGGTCATTGGAATAAAGTCCCGCCCACATACACCCCTCCCTCCCCCCCACCCCTCCCCCTCCTTCCCGCCCCCTGCACCCGATATAAGAGCAAGACGTCCTGAGGCACTCAACAAAGAGTACCCTATTCACAAAAGGATGCACATAGCTTACAAGTTAGAAAAAAAAGAAAGACACAAGCTGCAAGTGCCTACACATGTATTTCAAACCATCCATGAAGAATAATCCATTCCAGTAGAAGAAAAATAGATACAAGTCAGGATTCCCAGTGTGTTTTTCCTGAAAAAGTAGAACTCCATTGAAAGCCTCCCCCTGCTTACGAAGCACCCACCGACCCACCCACCCGAATCCCCCCCGACTACCAAATCCAAGTTTCTTACAGCTCACTCGTTTTTTTTTGTAATTCATTTATTATTTTTTTATTTCATTACACCCAAGGCAGAATAAAGTTACTAAAACTTAAGACTTTTACAGTTACAGTGACAAAAAACAGTTTAAGAGACCCACAATTTAAATTGGACTGTAAAATTAAAATCAAAAAATCAAAAAAAAATCAAAGAAATACTTTTTAATATTTTTGTAAAATGCCCAGGCATTCTCCAATATTACAAATACTGGTATACTTTTACAGTAAACAAGAAAAATTGTCATATATATTCATATATATTTATATATATACTAAAACCCCGCCACCAAAAATGAAAAATAATAAAGAAAAAAATTGGAGAAAAAAAACAATATACACATTGCCACTCTTCGGCATTCAGAGAAAGTTTCGAAGCAAACCTGAAAAATAAAATACTTGCTTAAAACACACATACACACAAATATTATTTTTACCCTTGTACTTGTATCAATACTGTAAACTTATTTTAAGACAGAGTGCACTAAATTCTTTTTTTTATTTCTTTTTTTTTTAACTTTTTCTTTTTTTAAAGTTTCTGCATGTTCCTGATTTTTGTCCAGTCTCTTCCTTGACTTTTCGTGTGGCTTTTTGTCGTCCACGGCCGGAGTTTTCCCGCCGAAGGACGAGACTCTTTTTGTTGAGTGAGGAATTTAGATATAGATCTATATATAATGTTTGTGCCTTTATATGTACATATGCATACATATATACACACACAGACACGTTAATATTGTGCTGGGTACTCCCAAAAACCTAAAAACTCAGCATTGTGTCATTTGGATGAAATTGAACTATTGTGTCATTTTTCTCTGATTGAAAATTGACTTTGATTTTTTTTTGCCTCCAATCGTGTTGAGAAGTGTTGCGTTTGTCTCAGACAATAAATAGGAAGATCAATATTCGAAGGACTCAAGGCACACTCATGTCAAATCGAATGGCAGTACAAAAACTGTCCCAAATAAATTAAGGATATTGTTTCATAATTTCACTTTCTTTTTATAGTGCCAGCATTGGGAGAGCCAAGCCTAACAACCCTGGGCACTTCAGCATGAGGAGATCCCAAGCTCCAGACCCTCTGTGTTACCTGTCCAGTTCTGTGTGTGTGTGAGTGTGTGTATGTGTGTGTGAGTGTGTGTGTGAGGACGGAAAGGGAGGGTGCAAGTTGTTCTTAGATTCAAATTTATGCACTGACCACACTGACAATGAGGTCTGATTCGATGCTTTTGAAATGTGTCGTTATGATGATGGACGGAACGAACCAAAAAGAACAAGGATGGATTCTGTTAAATGGAGCAAACTGATGCCGCTTGTCTTCATCACGATTTATTATTCCAGCACACACTGATACACAAACGTGTCCCACGGCTGACATTGGAGCTTTGCGGGGTTTTCCGATTCCCTGGTGAGCGGTGACTTCGTTTATCAGACTCCACAATCATTAGAACCACGAGAACAATAACAAGTCAAATTGTACTACTAATATCATCTCAACAAATATATGTGAGCACAACAAATGCATAGGATGGAGGACGTTTTTTTCATACTATAATCTTCAATAAGTTAACTGATCTAATTAGGTTGGCTGCATGTGCCACGTGTGCATATACATTTACCCCTCTCTCAACAGATTAATAACAACGATTGGATGTAGATTCCCAGAAAACGCTTCAAGATTTGCCCCATTTGTGCTGTCGGGAATACAAAGCCTGTCTCTGAATCTCGCGCCTCATGTTGACAAAGGCTTCGAAGTAGTTCAGGCGATGTAGGAATGAATGGGTGGAGAAAGGAAAGTAGTATAGTTTACCCTGAGATGTACCCTGTGCTCTTTCTCTCTGTCTCTTTCTTTCTTGTCTACGGCTGCACACTTGTCATGGCTTGATGCTCGCTGCCAATAAATAACACAGCCTGGATCATATGGCTTCCTGCAAAGTATAACATGGATGAAGGTGGAATGGGTATCACAGGGAGCATGTGTGGACAGTAGGATGGGGGGGGCTGTCGTAGCGTTGTGGAATCTTGGCACTACGTACCGGTCAGCAGCTGCCTTTTCGAGAGCCTTTTGGCTGGTTGTTTTCTCGCGAGGAGGCGGAGTTTTTGAACCTTGGGATCCTCTTTCACCTTTCCCAACCCCCCTTTTACATTTACCGTCAAATATGACACTCAGTGCTACATATCCAATTATATTGACATGTCTTTTTTTGAGTCAGTTCATGCTACAATGCCAAAGGATTGTTGTCCGCGTCGTCGTCACACAAAATAGACTAATTCTAGCATTCTCAGTTCACACCACTTTCAAATTGGAGATTGAATTCAGCATCTTTTCAAGAAATTACACATTTAGCTTAATATACAATTTCCTACAAGCAGTGGCCATAAAAAAAACAAAAAACAAAGACTCAAAATGGATATCTGTCCTCGAAAGAACTCTCAGGATATTAAGTGGGTTTTAAAAACCAAAGGAAAAAACAAAAGAAATAAAAATGCAAAAGTAAAACATTTTTTTCAAAAATGCCTAATAAAAATGTACCTGCACATGCCAAAAATACAAAATCCAATAAATACAGAAATTATTGCACAGTTAAAGGCTCCACATTTTGATAACTCAACTGACTGATTGTTTAAAAATGAATGCCAAATGAGGCAGTTTAGACAGCTTCAGTTGGTGTTAAGATCTCTGTGTTCAGTTTTTTTTTTCTCAGTTGGCAGTTTTTTTTTTAATCAAAAACACAAAATAAAACCCAAATAACATTTTATAAAAAAACGTATCCAGCTACCCCATTTTTTTTTATTTGTTTGTTTTTTTATTGTTTTTTTTTTCCTACTGAAAGTCAAAGTGTGGCGCAAGCTTTCTTCAGGCTCTCTCTGCTTGTTCAATTTTGACCTCACTGGTCATCAAGTGTTCTCCGTGCCACTTTTTCATATGTTTCTCCAGAGTGCTGTACACACTGAAGGGCATTTGGCAAATGTCACAGCGGTAGACCTCCTTACCGAGCTGGCCGTGTGTCTTCATGTGGCGCGTGAGCTTGGAGCTCTGGGCGCAAGCATAGTTGCACAGCTCACACTTGTAGGGCCGCTCCCCAGTGTGGCTGCGCCGGTGCACCGTCAGGTTGCTACAGTTCTTGAACACCTTGCCGCAGTACTCGCAGGTGTCGCACCTCCGGCTGTCCTTGGAGCTGGGCCGGCAGGAGCCGCCGCCCAGGTGAGGCGTGCTGCCCCCGCTGGCCGTGCCGCTGCGGCCGGACAGGCCGCCGTCCAGCAGGTCGCCCGGGGGCGTCGAGAACCGCAGGCTGCCGTTCTCGGACGAGTGCTCGGAGGAGGTGGCGAAGGGCGATTGTCTGGAGTCAGTGAAGCCTAAGAAAGGGTCTTTGATGAAGTGGCGCGAGGCGGCGTAGCCCACCAGCCACTGGGAGTACACGTTCTCAGAAGGGATGTGGGGCGCTGGGGGGATGTCCAAGTCTTTCTCGATCTTGATCCTCTTATTGGAGGAGTTGGACAGGGCGGGGCTGGTGATGGGGGTGGGTTTGCGGGGAAACAGGCCTGAGAAAGAGTCGCCGGAGCCACAGTTCCGGCCATTAATGGTTGTCCTCTCTTCCTGCTGGTGGTGGTTCATTTCCCCAGCCACTGAATCCTCATCTCCAGTGTCCCGCTGGCCGTCTGAGCCCCTCTTCGAGAAGGGCAACCTTTTACGATTGTCAACTATTAAATTATTGTACTGCTGGATCGAGTTGAGCGCTCCTCCCTCCACCATCTTCTCCAGGGCGATGGAGGACTTCTCTTCCAACGGAGGTTTGGAGCCGTTCTCCCTGTTCCGGTAGAATTCAGACTCCATGCTGAAGTTTGATTCTGGCCGACTCTCGTTCTCAAGCTCCTCCTCCTCTTCCTCCTCCTCTTCCTCCTCGTTGCCCTCCCCGTGGAAGTCCCCGTCGCGGTTCTTCATGCCCTCCCCCGTGACATCGCTGGTGCCTGGTTCCGGGGAGCTGGTGGTGGACAGGCCGTCGTCGGAGCGCCCTGTCAGGGATCCAGCCTTGTGCATGTGGGTCTTCATGTGGCGCTTCAGCTTACTGGCCTGTGAGCAGGCGTGGTCACACAGCTGGCACTTGTATGGTTTCTCTCCGGTATGGCTGCGCCGATGCACCACCAGGTTGCTCTGAAACTTGAAAGTCTTTCCGCAAAACTCACAGGACTTGACCTTGTTCTGTGTCTGAGGAGGGGTGGTGCTGTTTGGGGGCATGGGCGGCAATGGGGGGGTGCTGAGAAAGGGCGACTTGGGCCCCGGTTGAAAGGGGTTGGGGTTTAGTAGTCGGTGCATAGGGTTGGGCCGGCCAGGGGACAGTGGTGGTGTGGTGCTATTAGTGTTTCCTGCCAGCTCGCGTAACCGCCTGGAGAAGTCCATGGACTGGGACTCCATGCCCATCGGCGTCAGCCGCATCACCCGCTCAAAGGCACTGGGGTGCTGGGAGATGAGGCCCATTTCCTCGGCGCTAAGGCGTTCCAGCCGATGGGGGTCCAGGTGATGGCGCGGCGGCGGGCTGATGAAGGGAGGCGTGTTGGGGAGACGGTTCTCTACGAAGCCCGGGGGCGGCTCCCGGAGCAGGGGCCCCGTCATCCTCAGGAGGTGGAAGGGGTTGTTCTCCCCGAGAAAGTTGGTGAGCGGGGACTGCGGGATGGAGTCGTTGCCCAGGGGCGGAGGCATGGTGAGGCGCGGAGTGAGGGCGGTGCTGGAGGGGTTGGACTCCAGGTATATGCGGATGCCATGGGTGTTCTGGGCATGCTGCAGCAGGAACCAGGCACTGGGGAAGGGCTGCTTACAGGTAGTACATATGTAGCTGGAGGGCTCGTCCCTGCCGCCTGCAACACACACACAGACACATACTGGATGAAATACTTCAGCTGAGACACAGATTCCTTTCAAAAGACCTTAATAGATACACTAAGTTAATGTGAATCCATTCATTGTCATTAACAATAGTGTTTTTAAAAACAGCTCTCTGTGAGTGTGTAAACTTTGTGGCTGAAAGGCAGCGAGGAGCGATAAGTGCAAGTGTTTTATATTCTGCCTCATGCACCCAGAAGCTGGGAAGACCTTGGCTCATCATGTTGTCACATAAACGCTATATACTTATCACGCCTTTGACAAGTGCATTTTCACAGTCACACCGGATTGGCCCACACCGAATCCATGTTTTAAGAGGTGCTTAATCTCTCACTTAGTGCAGAGTGAATCTCTCTAAAAACAGCAGAAATATTACCCTGTCGGTGTGTATTGGTGTGCGCGTGGCACGTATTTTGTCACAGTTGTGGGGACCTTAATTTGTTTACACAGTTATAGCATGTGGGCTTGTTATCCTTGTGAGGACAAAAAGCAAAGAAAATCAATAGGCTTCAATGTTGAGGTGTGTTTGGACACAAGACAAACGTGAAGGCGGCGTACAGTCTGCATGACACCGTTGTAGGTCCCTGCAATGTCCACAGAAGACGTTAAGAAAGACAGCACATTTGCATACGCAGGTGCATTTCAGTAAGTGTGTGTTTTGCAATGTGCACGAAAAAATAAACAAAGGGAAAAAAAAGGTTAAGCTTTGAAAAAAGGCCTTAATCTGCACAATAAATATCCAGTCTGAATATTTGATGACACAGAAGTTTCCACTCGCAGCATCATTGAATCAGCCTCTCTTAATTCTCCTCAGTAGATCCAACTGTTTATATTGACTCTCTTTTCTCTGACCACAGAAAGTGAAGCACAGCATCCTCTTTTTCACGGTGGAAAAAAAAGCTGTAAATCAAGGCTCAGAAATGAAGGGAAATCAAGAAAGAAAAAAAAGCAACAGAATGTTTTTTTTTCTCTTTCGAGTGGAAGCTTTGCAGTTTGTTTAACAGCTTATTAATGCCAGTGTCTCACAGCGCTAAATAATAGCCACACTATTGTACCACTAAAAGACACGCCACACCAAAGCCCACACACACACACACATACACACACACGCTCAGATAATTGTACTCTTGTTCTCACTGTTTATTTAATGTATGCTTGTAGTCTTTGACCTCGTACACTAATTTCAGATACTAGAGGAAACATATGCTGCTCTAATTGTTTCTCTTATTTGTGCGTGGATGTGTGCGCACTAGACGCTGGCAAGACCCTGACAGACACACACAGCCACCCATGCATATGCATATGAGTAAAATGTAAGGTTGTGTTTAAATCAGAACTCATGTGGCAAAAGGGAATTCAGTCTGATGCATCAGCACAGATTATTCAGTTGGATCTATCAATGAAATGGAGCAACTGGATTTCCAGGAGAAAAATGAATGCACCACCAAAGAAAGAAAGAAAGAAAGAAACAGGGTTCAAGTACGTGCAATGTTCATATTGTGTTGAGAGCACATAGGTTTCTGGATGCATTATCAGCATTAATATATCAGAAGTATTTAATTTTCCAAAAACATAATGTTCTTTTTATAATTCAGCTTTGATGATGATTAATTCATTTCTATTTATTTATTATTTACTTAATATGCTCCCTCCCCCTCCCCACGTTTGCTTACCCCATGTGCGTGTGTGTGCGCGTGTGCGTGTGTGTGTGTGTGTGTGTGTGTGTGTGTGTGTGTGTGTGTGTGTGTGTAAAGGAGGAGAGACGAGAGGTGGAACAGCTGTTCACCTCCGCCGTCCTGTAAAGCCTTTTGACTTAATTATAGCGGACAGCGCACTAACACACACACACACACACACACACACACACACACACACGCACGCACGCACGCGGAGGTGCACGCTCACACTTTCACACAGACAAGCAAGCCTACAATGAAAATAACAGCTCCCCATGTCTCAGCTTTTGTCTGCATGTTTCTCTCTCTTTCTCACACACACAAGCTGTTTTAGTGCTGAATCCTAAGACCCTTAACACTCCAATAAAGAAACATTCACCACCACCACCACCACAACTCCACTCTCTCTCTCTCTCTCTCTCACTCACTCACTGTCTCACTCTCCCTCTCTCTCTCTCTTTCTCTGCTCGCCTGACCTCTTGATCTGAGACCATAAAGAGAGGAGAGGATCCTCCCTCCATCCTTCTCCGAACTTCTCCCGTACTGTTATGGGGGGGGGAGGGCAGTCGATGTTCATTTCTGTTTAACAATTAACAGCAAATATGTGTGTGTGTATGGAGGGGAGGGGTGTGTGTGTGTGTGTGAGAGAGAGAGAGAGAGAGAGAGAGAGAAAGTAAGACTATTTTGCTCTTGTAGCAGTGGAAGGAGCGGGTCATGGTTTTTGTTTTGGGATGTGTGTGTGTGTGTGTGTGTGTGTGTGTGTGTGTGTGTGTGTGTGTGTGTGTGTGTGTGTGTGTGTGT
>JAUESF010000048.1:12254390-12270466 GCA_032274765.1 Malacoctenus tetranemus
TGTGTGTGTGTGTGTGTGTGTGTGTGTGTGTGTGTGTGTGTGTGTGTGTGTGTGTGTGTGTGTGTGTGTGCATTTCAAAACAGTGAAAACATATAAGCAGATTCTTATTGCTTGCACACACACGCGCGCGCGCACACACAACGGAAGGCCTCACACTAGCACAGTGTCCTGAAAACCTCCATCATCGGTTATTCGTCACCTACTTAACTGCAGTCGCACCTCCACACTGGTGAGCGAGAGGCTGTGTGAGCGCTCTGCTGGATCGTGACAACTTGTTAAGACTTTTTTTGGAGTCACGTATTATTCTTAAAAAATTTACAATCTTTTTTTTTTTTCTTTTTTTTCTTTTTTCTTTTTTATAACCCAGGTACAAGTTTGGCTGGTGAAGCATCACAGCTGTGTGACCAGCTGCAGGTGGTCACACTGCGGCACACACACACGATGCACGTCTGAATGCTGGTTATGAAAAACAGGTCATAAAAAGTGACTGTCCAACCAGTAGCATTAAAAGTCTGACCAATCAGAACAGTTTTAGGAATGGAAACTGTTTCGATTGACACTTTTTATTCTAGGTTCGGTACAGACTAAATAAAGCAGCGTTTGCCACCACTGCAAGTGTAAAATTGTAATTTGCGAATCCTTTTGAATTTGGGATCCGATTTGGACTCCATGCATATCATTTTTTTCATTTTATATACAACTGCGTTGGCAGAGTGTAAACTGTACATTATTCTCTGTTTAAATTCCTGTTGCTGTCATCTCCCTTTATTTTCTGCCGGCCCACACGTGACAAGCATCAAAACAAAAGCAAAAAAACAGAAGAAAATGAATACTTTGTCTGCTGCCATGTTCCATCTTTGTGTCAGGTAAACCTTCAGTGTTTAAAATCCCTCACAGAGACGAAGCAACGTCAGGAAATGTTCTGAAAGACGTTTCTTTTCGTGTGAGGTGAACTCGACTCCCCTCGTCGCTCTGGTCTCACTCTGCCCGATGGTGCTGGGCCAATCAGACCCTGATGAGAGCGGATGAAGGTGCAAATACATTTGGTGTCGGTGGCATTCGTGTGATGATGCCGCGAGAAGCGAGGGAGGGGGGGGGGATCAGATTAGAGCACGGAGCCACCTGCCCGGGAGGTGCTGTGGTGGGAATGAAGCGCGCCTCGAGAACTGCGGCAGTTTATCCGCAAAATAGGAGGAAAAAAGCCTGAATTTTGAGCGCTGCTGAAGCAGATAGCTGAGTGTCTACTGGTATCCAGTAGCAACTCAGCTTACCAGCAAGCATTACTGGTGACGTCACATTACGAGAGAACTTTGTGTTGGAAAAAGTAACGTCAAAGCAACGAAGAGAACGAATCAGAGGCAAAAATGCAACTTGAAAATGCACAAATTAGCTCGACATTAAAGGTGCAGTCCGTTCACGGGAGGATCATTACATCCCTGCCAACACACACATACAGAGTCACACACACAGAGTCCCACACACACTCACGCTAACACCGTTGATACAGCTCGAGATGTCAGTCAGGCCCTGTTGTGAATTGACAGTACACGCTGTAAATAAGAAGTGCCACAGGGAGACAGACAGTCAAGTACAGGGTGTGCAGCTGTTGACAGTTAAGAGGTGAATGTGGTCTTTCAGCACTGATGTCATCTGATTATCACACACACACACGCACACACACACACACACACACACACACACACACACACACACACACACACACGCTAGTAGAGAGAGTGAGTGTAGTGCTGACAGCCTGAGAGCTCCCCCTAGCAGGAAGAGACAGAGGGACGGACAGACAGAGAGAGGGAGGAGAGGGGGACGAGCGACAGACAGCTCACAGAGCCTCAGCTGAGCAAACCGACGCGCCGGTATGCGAGCTATGGCAGCGAGAGTGTGAGTGTGTGTGTGTTGTAGTCTTACGAGTGTGTGAGTCCTGATCAACAAAATGAGTTCAGGCATGCTCTTTCTAAAACCTGTCCCACACACACACACACACACACACACACACACACACACACACACACACAGTCACACCTTTAGTGTTACAATTCTGCACAAATACACAATTTAAGCTTCACCTCGCACACCAACAAAATTCCCTCTCGCTGGCAACGTTTAAATGTGACATTTTTACCAGTTCTGGCAGCGTGTCCTGTCTGAGGCCGACCACTGAGGGACGACCGCTCAGGTTTTTGTCTGAAATGATACCAGATCAGCTGAAAGAGAGACAGAGCTTTGGTGGTTATTGGCGTGTTTTTGTTGCTGATTCACATGTGACAACCCTTCACCGAGCGCTGTGCGCGGGACTGAGGGAGACGAGCGGCAGAATGAGTGATACGACTATTAGGGAGGATCATTATGTATTCATTACAATCAGCGGCGATACTTAATATAACACGGTGAAGGAGTGCGTTTTCATTTGTGGCATTTAAAAAGAAAAGGAAGGGAAAAAAGATGCACCTCATCTGCAAAAAAAGGCTTCAGTGCATGAAAGAAGGAGGTGCAGCCTTCTCCCTCTCTCCCTCTCTCTCTCCCTCTCTCTCTCTCTGTCTAACAAAGACTTAGCCCCAGCAGGGTGCACGGCTATTTGACAAGCCAAAGGGAAACATGCATCTCAAGTGGGCGACTGCAATTTACACGCAGCCCTTTCTGCACGTGTGTCTGTGTGCGTGTGTGTGTGTGTGTGTGTGTGTGTGTATGTGTGTGTGTGTGTTTGTGTGTGCTACAATGGCAGCTCTCGTGTCTCCTCTCACTAAATCAGCCTCCTCGGTGGAGGCAGGAGCCGGGCTTCTCTTTTTTTACTCGCAGCGAGCGAGAAGCAGAAGGCACGTTCGGCACCTCGGGGTGTAAGCCGGCGTGGCGTGGCGCCGCCGAAAACGTTCACCCAACGCGTCCGGACCCAAACGCAAACAATATAGATTTCTGCTGATTGGGAGGAAAGTGGGAA
Source organism: Malacoctenus tetranemus (assembly GCA_032274765.1). NCBI lineage: Eukaryota > Metazoa > Chordata > Actinopteri > Blenniiformes > Labrisomidae > Malacoctenus > Malacoctenus tetranemus. Next base: position 12,257,341 of record JAUESF010000048.1, read on the forward strand.
GACGTCGTCACCCACTCCCCCCCCCCTTCTCTCCCCCTCCTCCTCCCTTCACTTGGGAAGGGTCGTTGGATTTTAACGGCGAGGGCGTGAATTAGGTGAGGTGGATCGTGCACAATTTGCAGAGGAGAGTAAACAGGCAGGACAGTAGCCAGCGTTCAGTCTGTTTGTTCTACCGAAGCGGTCGAGTCTGGGAGCTCGGAGGTGGATCCTGTTTCCAAAGAAAATAAAAACGGAGGCCGCAACTTTGTAACATCGGTGCCAGAAACCAGTGAGGCCTTTCAGAGGCGCGGGACAGAATCGACCTGCTCACAAAATATGCTGCCCCCCCACACACACACACACACAATGAAGGACAAAACAAGTGTTCGACATTGTGGAATTCCTCCACAATTGTTGTTTCATTTTTTAGGAGGAAACGTGCGGCGCGATAAAAAAAGCAGCACATTTTAAAAAAATGAAAAAAACCCAGGTCAGATGCGTTTTATCACCTGACAGCTTGGGAAGAATTATGCAGATTTTGGCGCACATGTGTGTATTTGCATATGCGTGTGTGTGTGTGTCGACGCGCGTGCACACGTGTAAATATACATGTGTGCTGAAGCGCGGTGAATCGGGGAGAATTTCTCTTACACATAAATGATGGAACGTACATGCTGCAGCCTGAGCGGTGATAAATCAGAGGAGAGAGACAGACAGGTCGGACCTGCTCCGTGGACACGCGCGTCCCGCGCAGCTCTGTGACAACACAACAAAGCAGGAAGCTCGTTCCCCAGCTTTGGGACGCGAACGCGGCGTCGATATCTTTTCCCCCGACCTGTCGACGCGTCTCTAGGTGACCCGTCACCAACGGGTGCACGCTCGCAGGGGGCCTGCAGTAGCTACAGTGGAGGTTCGAGAGGTGAGAGGTGACACCTCAGCTTTAGGGGGGAGAGGGGGGGGGCTGCGATGCAGAACCACCGAAAACACATGCACAGCTATGCTTAGTTCCTACTGTAAGTAAGTGTCACAAAGCCACGGAGGTGAGCGGTGATACGCCGGGGTGTAAGCGATCTGACCTGGCAGCCCTCGCACCAGACCAGTCTCCCCAAATAACCTCCAGCTGGAGGACGAGAGCGGGGGCAACGTTCACCCGAACGCATCATCATCTGACACCCCTCTCCAAAAAACACAAATCCCCCATCAGCACCATCAGCCTGGTGGCTTGGACTCACGGGTGCACGTGTGGTGTCAGTTCAGTCGAGGTGTTTTCTCATCAGTGTGGTTTGTTCTCCTCTGGTTTCTCTAATATCTGTTGTTTTTTTTCCCCTCCTCTCCGGCACCACCAGGCTCCCTGTCAGGAGGCAGCAGCCTGCAGGGCTGCAGCAGAAGCCTCAGCAGGAAACGTGATGCCAGGCCGGAAAGTTTGAAGAGCTTCAACAAAGTGTCAGGAGCCAGCGAGGAGGAAGGCCACGCGCCGAAATTCATCTGGGCTCATTTTGACGTCACAACGTGAACGGTCAGCTCCCAAAAATTTAAAAAGGAGCAATATTTCCCCACGTTTTCTTTTTTTTTTTTTTTTATCAACACCGAAAGCCTCGCAGATTATTTAAATCCTCCAATTTGCGTCTTTAAATGCCATCACTTACTGCGCCCGGAGAGGAAAAGTGCCGTAAGCGGAGAGGGGGGGAAAAAACCTCGTGATTTTCGCGCAGTATAGAAGCGTGAGGGGTATTAAATAATCCAGACCCTGCATTAATATTACAACCCGGGGGGGAGAGAAAGAAAGAGCTCCGCGTCCATGCAGCAGGAGGGGGAAAAGTGCACGAGCGGAGGCGATAATTAAATAAAACTAGAGCCGTGGTGTTTGGAAGCAGGAACGAAATAAAATACACACGCTCCACGAGAAACTTTGAGCCTTTAAAACCTGAAATTTATCGGTTCAAATGTTGAAAAGAAGTCAGGAATAAAGTTTTTTTTCCTAATAAAAGCAGAGCAGCACAATTGGACCATTTGAATATTTCAAAATTAAGGCTTTCGAGGACGCGTTCACGTGCACAAAGTGTGGCTCGTTTTTGCTCATCGAGGGAAAAAAATAATAATTTTCAAAGTGTGCAAAGTGAAAATAATGCGAATGTTGTGCATTAATACGCTTTGAAAATTACGTGTAATTGGCGCAGTAATGATGGCGGTGTGGTGTGTGAGTGCAGGAGAATAAGCGAGGAAGAGTGAAAATGGGGAAAAGAGCTCCTTGTCCGAGCGCAGCGTGCACTGTAAAAGTCACACACGCGCAGGCTGACAGCTCCTCCACTCCTGAGCTCGCGCAGTGAATTAGTTCTCGTGATGTCTGGTTATTTATAGACCGTAATAATCAGATAAGAATATTAGGAGATTCATCTATTTTTTTGTGTGTGTGCGCGCGCGCGTGTGTGTGTGTGTGTGTCTCCCCTCCCGGAAAATAAGGCGGCCGGAGAGGGCCGGTGGTCCTGGACACGAAGCTCCGCAAACTTTCTGCTTCGGAGTAATTTTTCAAAACGCGATAAAATGAAAAATTAATTCAGAGCGGAGGAGAAGACTCGTCAGAGTATCAGTGAGGAAGGAGGAAAAAAGACAGGAGAGGCTACAGGAGCGTGAGCGTGCCGCCGTGCAGGCATACTTACGCGTTATTTCTCTCTGGGACAGGTGCTGCGGGTTCCCCTGCTTGCGTCGGGACATCGCCCTGGCATTTACACTGGCATCGCCTGGAGAGCGGCGCTGGAAGGGTCGGCTCTCCTCCTCCTCCTCCTCCTCCTCCTCCTGCGGCTCCGGTAGCTGGCCAAACTGGCCCCAAACCCGGCCGTTCTCTGGCCACCCCAAACTGACCGCTGCGCGCTGGCCCCAACGAGCGAGGCCCTCTCAGCTGACCCCTGCGCGGCGGCGGCGGCGGCGGGAGCGGTTCACTCGTCGGCGACTCCTGCGCTCTGCGGTGACCGGCCGTGGCGCAGCGCGCTGCGCCCGGGCGCTCGTTTGGAGCTCGGTGCCAAAAGTGGCTTTGCGCAACTTTCTCCCCTTCTTCGGCGGAGGCGAGGGAGGGAGGTGAGAAGAGGAGGGGGGGAGATAGTCCGGCTCTTCCTCTCCGCCGCGTTCACACCATCTGTCAGAGGAGCAGTCGAGGGGGGAAAGGCGCGCGGCGGACGGGATGGAGATGCGCGGTCACCTCCCGGTGGTCACTCGCTACCTGTGTCCAGTGCGCGGCCAGCCTCGGACACCGGCCGCTCCCGCGTGGTGCGCGCTCGGGGACGGCAGGTGACAGGACGTCAATTAACGCGTGAAAATAGGAATCCAGTTTTTTTTTCTTCTTCTTCTTCTTCTTGTCGGCACTTCTTCGCGAAGATGTCGCACAAGTGGTGGGCACTTCTACTGCTGCACTGACAGTGGCGGCCGGGCGGACGGGCAGGCAGGCAGGCAGGCAGGCGAGCGGGCGGGTTACACTTCAACTCTTCCAAGTCAAAGCCCAGCACTGGTCTGAGGACTGACTGCCACCCTCTTTTGTCTTGGTGCAAGCTGAGGAGTCCCGCATCCCCTGGACTGTGCGCGGCTCTGTGCGGCTCTCTGGCTTCTACGGTGGGAGAAAACTCAAGTTCAAGTGCGGACGTGACGTTCAGTCTGCGGTGAGAAGGGAGAGTGGAGACTGAAGAGCACTGGGGGCGACTAGTGGTAGCTTTCACACACACACATACACACACACGCGCGCAGCCACTCACACACACAGTGGCGGCGCACACACACTCCGGCGGTGTGGCGCGCGCGCGGCAGCAGCAGTGGTCAGACTCGTTGAAGCCGCCTCTCCGCCGACAAAGCGTCACGGTTACAGAGGGGGGCTTTGTTTCAGTGTGAGCGTGACCCGAAGGGTCCGCGCGGACATGGCGCGCGAGGATGCGGCGCCGGACACCTCGTGCGAGCGGGTGCGTATGATTGAACCGCGCCGACTTGCAGGTGTGGGGGGGTTCAGTCCCCGCACGGTTCGTTAGGCGGGTCACATCGACCGAACGCACTTAAATTCGCTTTATGACCAATTATGACATGAACTTCATATTTAACTTTGACCCCATTGATGCACTTTGTCAGCTCTGCGTGCGCGGTGTGGCTCGCTTTAAAGGCCTGACGTGAAACAAGCACGATAAGGATTAGTACGGCTTTTTTGGAGGGGGGGGAGAGACAGAAATAAACCCAAATAATTTGTGTGTCAATTAAAAAAAGTGATGCGCTTTTAACGCGGGTCATTGAAAACACGCCACATCTGTGTGTGTGTGTGTGTGTCAATATTATTCAAACTTTAACTTTAAGTTGGAGCCACGCCGACGTATCGTGGCCTCGACGCAGCTCACACTCAAATGTATCGATATCGCGCATACATTCACGCTCACGCTCGCGTGCACATTTATACGCACACATACACACACACATCGCTCAGTTCCTTCATTGTTAACCGTCTTCCTTGCTTGTAATTCCTGAACACACACATTATGGATGTTTTACATCGTAAAATTCAACCAATTTCCTGACGTCACGTGAGTGTCCATTAAGCAGGCTGCGTTCAGGAAGAGGTTTTTGTTCCATTTCAGCTGTTGATTGAATCCTGTGTATTTATCAGGGCAACTCTGTGAGTTCAAAGCAGCACAGCATTTTTTGGGAGTGAGGTGGCGAATGAAAGCGTGAGCAGGACTTCACATGAGGGAAATCAAACATGGTTCAGCCAATATGTGAAATGCTTTTATTTATTTATTTACTTTTTTAAATTTCATGAAAAATTAATTAAATCCAAGTGAAGAGAAGGTCTGATTATGTGTCACACATTACCAATAATACTGTCCTGAGTGACTACGACAGACACTGTGTGTGTGTCTGCGTGTGTGTATGTGTGTGTGCCTGCAAGTTAGTTGGAGGGTGCGGGTGATGATGGGCGCAGTGTCGAGGTGGGGAGAAGCATCTTTGCCACTTACTTTTTGAGAGAGAGGGGGGGTGGGAGAGTAGGGGGGAGGCGGGAACATCATGGGCGCTTTGGATTTCTGTCCCTGAACCTCCCGATGGGGTGGGGACATGGAACTGTGAAGCATCAGTTTAAAAAAAAAAGAAAACAACAAAAATTGGTGACTTGGAGACAAATGTGGAGGGGAAGAGCATGTGTGTGTGTGTGTGCGTGTGCGTGCGTGTGCGTGTTAGAGAGTGAGAGAGGGTGAAGTTGCAGGAGAGCGGCGGCGTCTCTCTGATGAAAACCCACCTAGCTCAGATTTAGATTAGAAGGAACATCACTGTTTTTTTTGTGTGTGTGCGTGCGCGTGTGTGTGTTTGTGTGTGTTTTTTTTTTGTACAGTGGAGATTTGAAGTAGTGGCCAGTCAGCCTTGACTAGCAACCGCAGCTGCCAGCCCCTTCATCCCTACAGCGCCGCATCTGAGCTGGATTAGCTGCTATCACATTCCAAAAACACTCCGACTTCCCCCCGTCTTCTCTTCATCATCTGCATGTCTGCGTTGGGTCGCTCCATCTCTATCCTCAACCCCACGGAGGAGAGGCGGGGGTGGTGGTGGTGGTGGTGGTGGTGGTTAGCGAGGCCTCGGGGTTCTTTTTCATCCCTCCTACCTTGCATCTAAGACGAGCCTGTAGTTTGTTCCCGGGCCAGGTGTTGTCAGAGCAGCAGATCATCCAGCGAGAACGTCGCCCCCCCCTCCTCCTCCCCACCCATCCACCCACCCACCCGCCCACCACCTCCGCCACCACCACCACCCCCTCCGTTCCTCCTCTCCTTCATCCACCCGGCTTTGTGTTTTTGGACTTCTCGCTCCTTCTTTTTCTCTCCCTCCCCGCATCGCCTGGAGTGCTGGCGCCGGCGCTCCTCCGTCCCTCTTCCTCCGTCTCCCTTTCAGCGCGTCTTCACGGGGCTCAGGCGCGTCCCAGCCAGCTCGTCTCCTCACTCCGTCGGTGTAGGAGGACGTAAATAGATTTCCCATGCTCATTTACAAATAAAAAGGAAAAAAAGAAAAAGAAAAGAAGGGAAAAAAAGAGAGAGGAGAGGATGGCAGGTTTGTCCAAGTGTCTTTGTCGTACACAACGGAACACCCACTTTCATTTGGGAGGGATGCGCGCGGCGCCGTGTCACAATACCAGGCGACAGAGAGCATTATGTTGAAATGTAAATCATTGTCAGTTTTAAGGCACAACTCAGTGCCAGGATCCCTTTTTTTTTCTCCCCCCCCCCCCCTCCGTTTAATGAAGATATGCGATTAAAGCCGCTTTGGAGACGGACGGAGGGGAGAAGGAGGAGACGCCGCCTTCGTCGTGGCTCGGATTCGATCCTGGCGCGTGTGGAGCGACGCCTGGAACGCGTTGAAAACATCAGGTTCTCAGCTCCCTGTCGTCGGTGCGAGTCCCGGCGAGCAGGATTCGTTCGGCGCTCGTCGGCTTTGTGTTGTTTTTGTGTTGTTTCTGCTTTTTTGGTTTTATTGTCGAGGACTCTCTCCTGTGAAGAAATCCTCCGTGCTCGCTGACACTCCGGGCCAACATCCCTATCTGGATGTGCATCCTTGTCCTTGCAACCTGATTGGCTCATTAGTCAGATGGGCGACAGGTGCATCATTCCGCTTTCTTATTGGGCCCTCTTTTTTTTTTTTCTCCCCCCTTTCGAAGGCGATTTCTCACTTAAAGGCCATCAGTGTGAGTTATGGTGGATGGCTCCCGGCATCCTGCTTTTGCCCTTCCTTCATTTGCATATATATATGCGGCTGTTTGTTTTTATGTTAATGCTAAATAAGCCCTTTCTCCCTCCCCTCCCCTCGACGCCACCACCCCCCCACCCCCCCTCGTGCTATCACACCATCGCCGCGGCTGGGCGGTTAAATTTTAATTAGAGGGACGTGGAGGTGTCCTTTGGAGTTTTTAAGATCACTTTGCCAACAACTGTTCACCACTAAACTGCTAATATTGATGTTTATGTGCTCGGATGCAGGGCTGGCAGATAAAGCTGTAGAAAGAGAGAGAGAGGGAGCGAGCGAGGGAGCGAGAGAGAGAGGAGAGAGAGAGAAACAAGTGTGCACACCAGGTTTGAGAAAAAAGGGAGGCAACATTTTGCTTATTTTAAGTTGTCGGGTTTTTTTTCTCCTAGAGTGGGCCGTCAGCCAATCAGAGGGCAGAGGCATCTTCTAATCAGAGATGTGTGAGAGCTTGAGTTTCCTCTTTTATTTTCATTTTTGTCTCACCTGAATGTGGCTCTTTGAGCGTGTGTTTTTTTTCCTTTCTTTTTTTTAAGAATCAGCATTTAATAAATCAACTCTGAGTGCTTATTTTCACCCTCAACGTGATCAAAAAACTCAAACTTGCAGTAAATGAGCAAAATAGCTGTTTTTTATCTTCACCACGAGCAGATTAAAGCACAGCCATGTTCCACAAATGCACCTGAATCCCGACACGCTCTGCCCTTATTTACTGAAGGAGCCGCGCCGGACGAAAGTTACAGGAAGACACGCGCTCTTCACACCTCACATTTTTATCGCTCAGTTCATCAAGGAGCAGCTGACACGTCCTCCTTAACAGCAGCCATCAAGTCTTAATGTCAGCTTCATCCATTAAAGAGGTGATTTTCTTTTTCTTTTTTATTATCCAGTCATCAGTAATGAAAAGCAGATTAGAAAGGCAGGTGCTGGAGTGATGAGCTCCGGCGCCCGCCGAGAATGATGACCCCTCCGAGCTCCGACCAGCAATGCAACACCACCCTCTGTTGGTGATCCGCTGCCACACGCGCGCACCGAGCCGACGGGTGACACTCCGAAGGTGCTCCTGTGGGTGCATATTTGTGCGCGCGCGCGCGTGCGTGCGTGCGTGCGTGTGTGTGTGTGTGTGTGTGTGTGTGTGTGTGCTGCTGAGGAACGAGTGACCCTTTGGTGGGTTGCTTTCTATTCTTGGTGTCCGAGCCGGTGTGTGTGCGTCTTTGTCAGTGTGTGTGTGTGTGTGTGTGTGTGTCAGTGTGTGTGTGCAAGATGATTGATCACTCTGAGCATCTGCTCCACTGTGTGTCCCGTGCATCTGCATCTTTGTGCGCCGTCGCTGCAAAACAGGCCACCTCCTGCACACGCTCAGATCCAGCTCCTCTTTCGGGTGTCGCCGCGGTTTGTTTATTTAAAAAGAGAGAGAGAGAGAGAGAGAGAGAGAGAGAGAGAGAGAGAAAGGCCTCGTTATGGCAGGTTCTGAACGAGGGTGTTAAATGAATAAAGCGCTGCTGTGATAGTCTCCGCATGGGCTGAAGAGCGAGCGTTTGGAGGGCCGGCGGAGACGACGTGCACGAGCCCTTAAGCACAATTACGGATATCAAAGTTGAAATTATTCCGTTTAAAGAGGGGGGAAAAATGCTAATCACAGATTTATTTAGAGCAAGTTAGCAGCACCACTGAACTCTCATTACCCACACACACACACACACACACACACACACACACACACACACACACACACACACACACACTCTTTCACCCAAACATGTGTGCACTCACACTTGAAGACCTTTCACTCTTTTATTCTCTCTCGTTCCTCCTCTCCTTTCAAAGGGATTTATTTTCAGAATCATTAATTCCACCACAATTACAGCAGTGGTTAACGTATATGTTGGTCATTATTCATTCCCATATAATGAGGCAGAGGAAACGAGAGAAAAATAAAGGGATGTGTTCTCAACTCAATATGTAGCGTCCTAATTAGCTCCGGCTTCAATTAGAGACTATAGATGAGCGGGCCAAACCCTGCCGCGGCTCACTTCGAAGTTTTCCTATCCTGAGCGAAACCTCGAGCCGCGCGCACCAACGCTACCGCTGAAATGAAAACATTTGTGTTTGTCAGGGTTTTCTAGGACTTCAAATCGGAAGGAAAAAAGGAGTTTTTTTATGTGTGGATTCAAATGTTCATTAAATGTATCACAGTAAAGATTAAAAAAAGTTCCAGGTTTCGATTTGAATCCAGTTAAAGTCGGGCGCAATTAAAAGTTGCAAAAGTGTTCAAATACTGGACTTTTACAGGATGAGTGTGGTGTTTCAAGCTCTGACACATGGCCGAGCTGTCGATGTGTGGGTCAGTCTCCTGACCAACGAAGAAGTGACGTCAGTCATTAGGAGGAAGATTCTCTACAACCTGGATGTTAAATTTTGAACTAGAAAGCAACGAGAAGAAGCAGCAGAAACACACTGCATGCTGACAGCAGCAGGTGCGAGGTGACAGTCCGGCGTTAGTGTAGTTCTCCAGTAAACATGAGTTCAGCGAAATAGTAACATAAATGCTTCGGGTGACAGTCATGAGAAAGCTGATAGTTGGCTGAGTGAGCAGGAAGCAGCAGATTTCACAAAGGAAACGAGAGGTTTTTTGGCAGAATGCGCCAAAACTTCACAAGACGGCAGAGAAGCTGGTCTCTGACCAGCAGCGCGCCATCCCGGTCCGAAAGCAGCTCGTCCACCTGGACCAGAGCGAGACCCCCTCTGTCTGAACACAGCCCGCCGCCGGCCAGCAGGCCCCGCACAGGTTCTCTTCCTGGGTTTGTTTTTTTACAGAGGAAAACGGCTAAATCAGGTTGGCTTGGCAGCCTGACGGCCAGCCCACTTCCACCGATGTCCCGGGAGAGAGCCGAGGGAGAGCAAACAAAAGAGTGAGGGAATGCACGACCCACAACACACACACGCACACACACACACACAAACACACACACACACTCAGACACGCACACGCTGGCATCAGATAGAGGAACCGAGCGTTGCCAAAGCTTTGTATTCACCACAATTAGCTCCGTCCTCAGACGCTCATCCTAAAAACCCAGCGATGGCGAGCCAAGTCCTCGCTTTTGTGTTCAAGAACCTCTCGTGTCCTTTTCCTTTTTCCAGATCTGACACGGCTTCTGGCTGGGTAACCCCTCACGTTGTCCTGTGGTGGACCAATAAAAAAAAAACCCACAACACAACACACCGACAATCCAAAGCCAAATCATACAGGTCTATTCCCATTTTTTTTTTCGTCAGAGAGCGGCTCTGTAATGAGGTTGATTTACGCGTGACGATGACAGCAGGCTGTCACAGTGTTCTACCGGGCTACAAGCGGGCCCGGGCTCAACGTGTAAAACCCACAAAAGTGCATTTAATTGAGTTTGTAGATGATAGCGAAACAACAAAGCTGCGGCGTCTCGCAGCTGTGACAGATTTCGCCGAGACAAAAAAACAGTGCAGCGAAGCAGCCGCGGACTCCATTTAGGCGAGCAAAGCGGCACAGTTTCAGCGCTTTACCCGCGCGGCGGGGTGTTCGGGGGGCGGAGGGGGGGGTTCAATTTCGGGGAAAACATAATAAAATATAATGGCGGCGAGTTTGTCGGCGAGGGGAAGCGTGCCGATAAACACAGCGGTGAGTCTTCCTCGGGATGAAGCCAAGGTGAGGCATGCGGCGCTGTCATGAAGAGGAGCTGAAATGATCAATACTGCAGAGAAGAAGTTGTCAAATTCCTAAACAACACGCGCACACACGCAGGTACAACGACGCGCGCGCGCACACACACTCGCAGCAGAGCCAGAACGCGCTGTTATTTCATGTAAATGAAGCCGAGGTTCAGCTCTTATCAGGCTGAACCGTGGCTGACTCCTGTGTCAGGGTGGTGAGAGACAGAGCCGAGCCTATCCATCACTGTGATGTATGAGGGAGGGAGGGAGGGAGGGAAAAGGAGGGAGGGAGGGTGGGAGGGAGAAAACATGAGAGGCAGAACATCTCAGTTTACAAGTGAACGCAGCAACTTTATTAAAGAATCAGGTGTAAAACAGAGCCAGAATTAAACCCGCCTCCTGAGCGTGACACCCCTCTCATCTGGGGCGCCTCACCCTGAACTCACCCCCCTCCCTCCCTCCCTCCCCCTTCCCTCCCTCCTCCCGCAGAAGCAAACCTGCCCATCCTCATCGCAGCGCCTGCTGCTTTTCCTTTGCTCAGTCCCAGCACCACTCTGCTGCATTCTGCTGCTGTGTTGCACCTTTGTACAGGTGAGGTCATCACAGGGGGCCGACAGGACACCCACGCGACATCACTGGAGTGCGACACAGGGTTGTAGCACAATTGCTTGTTTTGCTGCAAAGTGGTGCAACTACACTCTGGAAATATTCACATTCAAGGCTCCTGTTTGTGTTGTTCTCGAAAAACAGAAAATCTGTTGTGCACAAACTTCCACACTGAACTTCCTTTGTTCACAGTGTTCCGACTCAAACTGGTAAAAAATCTGCCACTTCTCAGGCTGCAGGGTCTCAGCAGCCTTCGGTGTGCACGTTGTCCCAAACTCTCCCTCGCTGTTTGGATTTGGTGCTGAAGTGACCCCCGCCCCCACCCCCACCCCCACCCTAAGTCAAAAGGTGGATATCCTCCTGATGCTGTGGCTCTCACTGATCATGAAAAACAAGGTCCTTGGTGCTCTCACATGAGTAAACACTCTGTGCAACATAATGCAAACCAGCACTAGTTCCACCTGAATCTATATCTCAGTTATAGTCTCATTTTAACTCCACTTAAACCGAGCAGCTTGGACTCACACCTCCTCTGTGTGTCTCCTTGTGTTTTCTGGGGCTGTCCTGGTTAATTAGAAAGCTCTCCTTCGTTTACTGTCCTCCGCTGCCCTCTCCTGGTCACTCTCTCCTCACATCGGACACGTGCTCCGCTGCTCTGCTGAAGCAGTTCAGATCCACCTTCTTCTACTTCTTCTATTTGTGCTCAACATCCAGCGCTGCCACCAGCTTCCTCCGAAGTACATGGAGTTTGGGAATCAGAGTTTTGCACTAGCAACTCACTTTTCTCACGTTCGCCTGCTCCTCCCCCCTCCTCTCCGACCTTTTGTCCTCCACCTCAGCCCTCCATCCCTCCTCTCCTCTTTGGATATTTGGCCTGACAGTCGAGCGAATGGGCAAGAGGAGCCCACCGTGCCAAAAGCCATCAATGTCACGCCAAACTCTGTCCACCTGAGCATCCGGGGCTGCAAACACAGTAATCATTGATGTGGTCAGAGGAAGCACATTTACACACGCAGGGGCACAACACACACACACACACACACACACACACACACACACACACACACACACACACACACACAGCTGGGGTGGCAGGTCTGGACGATTCTGGGTCAGGGCTGGGAGGTCTGATGAAGATAAGGTGGGACACCGGCAGTGGGCCTCTTCACTGCTCACTGGTCAGCACACCGCTGTGCCTGGCCGTGTGTGTGCATGCGTGGGTGTGTGTGTGTGTGTGTGAGGGGATCAGGTCTGATCTGAGCTGATTTTGTCGACTCTCAGTCCTCTCGGCAGCATCTCCTGACAGGCCATCACACCATAACCAGGACAAAGAGCAGGGGGGGCGGAGGAGTGGGGAAAGTAGCAGAATGAAGAAAGGCGAAGTCACTCTGCATCTCTGCGGCCGGATAATTAAGTGTGTGAAGAGCGTTGGCGCTGCTTTTGTTTGGGCAGGAGACTTCAATCCAATCCAAGTCAGTTGCGATCAGTGTGATATCTCCGTGCTTCCAAACTCTGCCTTCACCGGCTCTCCCGCTGCTAATCTGACTCTCTGGAGCCCAAATATGTTGTTGTTTATTACCTACATTATCAGTCACGCGCAACACGTGCACGGTTATAAGTTCTGGTGCCACGAGTTTTGGAACCGCCAAAAAAAAAAGCAGCAGTTATTTACCTGAAGTCTGTGGTGGGAAAACTAATAGAATAAACAATGGGAAAATAGGTTAATGTTTGGTTATGATCGACTTCTCTGTCTCCTTTCTCTCTTGCTTCATTTTCCCTGCTCATTCTTTTCCAAAATGCTCCAATGAAACTGTGTTTTTGCGGTGAGCGTTCTCACATCACAACAGAAAGAGCTGTTGTGATTTGCTGCTGCAGCCATCGTAAATAAGGGAACGACTGATAGACGCAGACTGTGAGAATACACATAAACACACACGGACCCACATGGGCTGCACACACTGACACTCGACAGCAAGGTTACAAGGGAGTGTTCCCTGCTTCCAACACAATGCCCATGCAAACAAGGACACCACGTGTGTGTGTACGTGTGTGTGTGTGTGTGTGTGTGTGTGTGTGTGTGTGTGTGTGTGTGTGTGTGTGTGTGTGTGTG
>JAUESF010000048.1:12312209-12328162 GCA_032274765.1 Malacoctenus tetranemus
TCTAACAGGTTCATGAGACTAAACTCAAAGTTTCATTGTATTCTTGTATCTAATGCATGTTGTTATCATTAGCTTAAAGGTCTGATGGTGAGGAAGGGCGGCTATGGCAGTGGAATGTGTGCATCATCACAGTTCCTGGCAGCTCAGGTTTCACGCGGTGCCAGCAAATGTCAAATTCAGAGTGCGGGATATCCTCATATCTCTTCACATCACTCAGCTGGATGGTTTATGATGCAGGAAGCATTAGACAGATGGGAGGAACAATGGATAATACCGACATTGTTGGAGATAAACGTGTTGCAAGCGTCCTAAAACAAACCCCCAGTCGAGCTCCTGGAGCTTCAAGCAGCACAAGCCAAACCACCACATCAAATAGCGCTGACCAAGATAAACTGAGTGTTCTAAAATAACAGGCAATAAAAGTGCTGCCCCATTCCAGCACTGCGCCGCAGCAGGTTGAGCGGTCGACCACGTGACCGAGGCACCTGCGAAAGAAATTTGTCCTGGCATGCAGGGTGTGTTGATGTGCGTAGCTTGGGTGACTCACACGTCTATAAAGGTCCTATTATTCCTCATCAACATTAATGACAAGTTGCTATTCAGGGGTGTTCTTTCACCAGCACGATCACACGCAAGCACTCCACGTAGGCAGCCAACGGTCGGGACCGTCAACTTTTCCGAAAAGCGTCGGGCTGAGATTTTGCCAGCTCCGCGGTAAAAATGACACTCGATGACGTCGTCGCCACATTTGCATAATTGGTGATGTGCCAGAGCGCGATCGGCGGCGTTGCTCACGTGCACATAATTAGCAGTGTGCTTGGGGAGCGGCTGCGCCTGGCTGTTACAGATCGGGTGGTGACAGTGTACAGAATGATGCAGTGAAAGTCAAGTTGGCGACACTGCCAACTTCACGGGGTGACATACTGTAGCTTGGTGTGAAAGAACGGGTCATAGTGCTCATCCAACAGAGCAAATCATTAACAAAGTACTTGTTTCTGTGCCAATAAACTTTTCACCATTGTCAACCCTGAAAATCAAGAAACAAAGTTATTTGATCACAACAAATACAACAAATACAATTTCTAAACAGCTTTCACAAAGGATCTGAGGAAACTTGGCAAAGCCCAGCTCGATGTTGTTGGTGGACTGGTTAAATTGGTTTGAGTAAAGTTCATTCATTCATTCATCCTCCGTCCTGCTTACTCCATTTAAAGGGTCCTGGCAGGTGCTGGAGCCGATCCCAGCTGTCATTGGTGGGAAGCAGGGAGCACCGTGGACAGGTTGCCAGGCCATGAGTAAAATTCCAATGCTGTGACTCCCACGTTTTCCCCAAGAAAAGAGTGCTGGTGCTAAACTGGCCTGCCTGCAGTCCAAACCTGTCACCTCATGAAAACAATTGACACATTAAAAGACATTTAAACTCCCACCCCCCAAGCTGCTGTAATTGGAAACAAGTGAGGAAACATGGGAAAAAAGTGCTACACTTTCAAAAACACACAAGTGCTCTCCTCAGTTGCCCAACACAGTGAAAAGAGCAAACAGAACACAACCATGCTGATATCTGTGGAGACAATGTGTTGACCACAACAGCGACTGAGAGTCCAAGTTTAAGTAAACCATCACATTTCTGTCAAACTGTGTCGCTCCCTTCACTGTAAACACACATGTTTACGCCAACTTGTGGATTCCATTTTTTTTTGCTCTCTTCTTTCCTGTTGCGACACCTTCTTTAAAAGTTCTCTGGCGCCCCCTAGGGGAGACCCCACACTATGCAAAACACCAGTTTCAATACTTTGCACGTGGCTCCATTCTTTTTTTTTTGGGAGGGGGGGGGTTACATTTGTGCCAGGAAAGCCACGAGAAGCTTACCAAATAACTAGAATATCGTTTCAGAGAAAAAAAGAAAGTTTTATTCGTTATCAAACTGATGAAAAAAATATTATGAAAAGTAACAATTGTAAAAGAAAAGAGTGTGATCTAAAAAAGAATGTCTGTACCTCCACATCAGCAATGACAATGGCAGATCATGGGAACAGAAAGCGACAGGAAAATATTGCTGAAACAAGATGTTAAAACTCATGATTAGAGGTGACGACAATGGCTTGAGGTGACAAGTTCCGCTTGAAACACATTTGTTTTTAGTTGTTGTATTTCTTTTGTTTTTTAGCTCTTTAACCCGTGAGCCCCCATCCAGTGCAGCTCGTCTGTCTTTATCGTTGCCATAACCCGGTCTCACTGTGCTCTCTTGGAAAGGAAGACAAACAAAACCAAAAACAAAACACTAATGTAATCCAGAACAAGAAAGCCATGGTACAGAAGGAAGGGCACCTTGTATTTGTTGGACAACTGCAAGTAGTTAAATATTCATGCAACTTTAGAAACATCTCTGTTTAGATTTCTAGGCTAACAATACATCTTTATTCTTTATGAATATCAATATGATTTTTCCACATTCTGGTTAAAGTCTTTCTCCATGTAAATTAACAGTTAATAGACTCTGTCATGAAATTTGCCAATAAACCATATGTTCAGTCTGTACAATAGAGGTACTAAAAATTACAACTGTCATGGTATATGTACAATTTTACTACCTACAAAGTACAACAGATAGCATGTAATAAAATATGTAAACAAATTTTTTCTTTTTTGACACAGCCGACTGTGACAGCAGATAGAATTCACACTTTCAACAGTTGATTTATTTCTGTATACACATTAGTTAACAGTGTTGTAGTACTGCATTTGTCTTCTTCCTGACACCTCCATAGAAAAAGAGAGTGATAGGCAATGGACCAACATACAGCTTTGCAAAAAGATAAAACCACCACTGGCTGTGCATCAATAATAGACCCTTGTTTTTTTTTCTTTGGGAGACAGTTTTTTTTTCTCTCTTTTTCCACATTGAGCATTTTTGAGGGGTCCGAAAGAAACAAGGAGGGGGGAAGTCCTGATTTGGTGACGAAGAGCCGTTTGTGCATCAAAGAGAACATGGTCCAAGTCGAAACACTCTATACTGGACTTTTACTAGACTGTACTTCAACGGCAGAATTAAGGATGGCATGCATTTTACAATCAGCCGCTTCTCACCGAGAGAACCGGCAAACTCTTTCCACAAAGCGAGTCACTGTGTCCGTCAGACAATGAGAGGAATTGTGGTGATTTAGACGCCAGAGCAAACAGATGCTATGAAATCCGCCGGTGGCTATTTGATCACTTGGTTTCATTTTATACACAGAAATAGTTTTTTCTTTTTCTTGCTGTTCTTTTTGTCTTTTTTTCCTCTTTTGCTCAAAGCAAAAATAAGTAAGACACCACACTTATATTATTTATAAACCATAAAAATCTGTTATACTTTGATACAAGAGTCCTTTTTACTCGTACAATGATTGTGTGCCTGACCCCCCCTCTTGATAAGCACTACATGTTGCTTACATGCTGAAAATGTAGAAGATTATGAGCCTTTTGTAAATAACAATTTCACAAAAAATTGTTGAATGCCAAGGATCACGTAGCTCTAAAAGTCACTTCGGAGAATGATGCTGTGAAATATTTCTATACTGATAATGTCTCTGACCAGATAGAAGAGTAAGGTCTCTAAAGTTGCTATTTAACCTTGTCATTAAGCTTCTGCTTAATAGTAAGTGTGCTTTATGTTACAGTACATATCATCAGTTCAACTACTCAGCACAGTATAGGATTATTCAAGTTCCATGTTATACCATCATTTGTCATAGCTCCTCACAAGGAAACTGATAAGTGTTCTCTTAGTGCTTTCTTTCTTCACTCTCTCGTGTTCACGAAAGTCTCACAGTCACACGTAATACTCTTTATCCTTGTTTTTCTGTCTCTTGTTGCTGCCTTTCAAGCTCTGCTGTTTGTCCTTCATGACAGCGCCATTGCTCTGCACTGCTGAGTTGGTTATGTAGTTCCTGCTCTCGTCCACCTGGTAGGAGCCTTCATCCCTGTTCCTGTACTTATACATGGCATACAGAAGGATGAGGATGCACAGGGCAGCGGCCGCCACTATTCCGATGACCATCCCGGTGGTGCTGCTAGATTCACGGACCACTTCCGAGGTCCCTGGAACTCGCCTGACGCCTGGCTCTGTGGGGAGTGCTGTGGGTATATTACGGAACATTGGGGAGGTTATTAATGGGCCCCTCAGCTCGGTGCTGTCTACCTCAAAGGATGTGGGCAATGGAAGCAACACTAGGTCTGGCTGGGGTTCTAGCTCGCGGTTACTCATTTTGCCGGCCGGCTGTTTGGCCGGAGCATTGTGGAGGGTTGCGGTGGAGGCAGAGGTGGTGGTGGTGCGGCTCTGGTCGGCGGTTAGCGGTATGGCGGTAGTGGTAGTCCTACTGCGTCTGGAGACGAAAGGTTTGTTAGGTCTAAAAGTCTTGGGTGCGTTTGCTTTGTAGTCACCTTGAAAGCCTGACGTGGACCAGGTCTTATCTGTTACCAAGGAGAAGGCCGAGTAAAAATCTTCGTCGCCAGTAGGGGGCAGGTTAGACTTCAACGCTTTCCCAGAGCCATACCCGATATCACCAAGCCTTCATCATCACAATCATCGCTGCCTCGGTCCGACAAGCAAGGTACCCCCGCCTCAGTGGCCTTGGACAGGGACTCTTTGGTGGTCTCAATAATGGTGAGGAAGTGGGTGGTGGGTTGAGGGAGTGGGGATGAAGGGTGCACGAGGAGCTACAGAGGGGTGCGCTAATGGATCCTCAAGTACTCTGATGACTAACTCAGCTCCTGGGATTGAAGCAGACACAGAGAGTTGAATTAGAAAACGAGAGGCGTTTCACACTACATGCAGAATTTAACATGAAACCCAACTGAGCCACATGTTTCAAAAGGCTTGAGAGGTGAGAAAAGATGAGCCAGAACAGCCCATCAGAAAAGTATTCTCTAAATATCTGTGTTTTTACCAAAAGTGTGAGCAGAAGAAACTGCTACAAAGAAGTAAGTTTTACATGCCGATTGCTAAAATCTCACTTTTGTGCAGTATGCGACTAACTGCACTTTAAAGTAGATCATTTATTCAAACACAAGATCTTTGTCACTCTTCAGTTGTTTATTGATCACCTCAAGCCTGTTGTTTGTGGCAAAAGCAGAAAATTGCAGTTATTGTTCAACAATAATTTCTGAGACGCAGAGTGAAATCACAAGGATGAGACTTCTGAGAAAACTGAAAAATTAGGTTGATTTCATTTCTGACGAGAACTTTGCAGAGATCTGATTTCTCAGTCAGACTCCATTTTCTTGGTCTTCTGCGGCCTGTATATTTTTATTTGATAAACGGGGATCATCCAGTCAGCAGCTCGTCTCTGCGACCAGGAAAAATGTGTTGAACAATAACACTTTCTTTGCTCTTATGAGTTTAATTTCATGAAGAGCAGAATCACCTGAATGCTCACTCCTGTGAGAACAAACCACAAACTTGTCACGACAGGAATCCAAAATGCATCTCATTTTGTACACTAAATGAACAGGCGCATAACAACCCACCCTTGAAGACACCAGGTGTCCTTTTATCTGATTGTAATTTCATACACTTTGCATGTACAGATTTCTTAGGCTTCGTATTTATGAGCTTGACTTCCGAGCTGACACAAACACATGTACACAAGAACTGCTAACATCCTGGTCCCTGTTAAATGGAGACGCAGGAAGTGAAACTCCTGCACCTGTACTGGCATCTGTTGAAAGCCTCTCAGAAAACCACAGCGGCTCACTTCTTGCACCTGCACTGCTTTTGTCACCGCGACTGTTCAATGGAAGCGACTCCTCCAAAGTCACACTGGAGTGAGCATTCAAAGTGCCACCAGACAGGCTGGCCAGAGAATAACCAGTGGCCTGGTTGTTCTGATGCATGCTTCGACATTCACCATCACAGAATAAAAGCTTCAACAAAGGCCCTTTACCCATAACTTCAGAATAAAAGAATTTAAATAGACACATTCACTTGTAATTACAAACACAGTCTGATGCAGTTTGCAACTGTAGCATATGGTTTTATAACTCAATTTAAATCAAATGCAATGAGAAGCTGCAGACTCTTTTTGCACTCTGTGGCCAATTTCAAGCACATGTGTCTAAAACTTTATTATCATTGAAGAACTTGACAGGAAGCAGCTGAAAAGCAACAAGCAACATCTCCCAATTTCAGTCAGAGACACAAGCATTTTGGCTTTTCTTTTTGCAAACTGCATCTTGGGAAAACACACAAAACAACATCTGTTCTCAAACAACAAGATAGATAAGAAGGTATTGTCAACTTACATCAACAAATTGCCCGCATGATTTAGGCATGGAGAAAAGAATTTACAAAGGAAAAGTTGTGTAAGACTGTTGAATAGCCACTTGGTACCGTTAAAGATCATTTTTAGCCATTGTAGATTGTGTTCTATCTTAAAACATGACGGTACAGGGAGGCAACAACACATACATCCACACCACATAACATAAAAAATAAACACCATAATTCTGTTTTTTATGTTTTGTTTTTTTCCTGGTAAATAATTTGTCTTTACAAAAAGAAGTGTGTATCTGCATCTTTTTCTTTCCATTGCAAGAGACTTCAATGGTATCTAAAATCTATTCATGTTACAGTTTTTGCTTAGTTTGTCATTTGTTCTTTCGTGTAGAATGGATGGATGACTTCATATTTAATATCTCTAAAGACAAGGGAGAAGGTGAAGAAGGGGGCGGGACCTATGAACATACTACAGAGGAAATGAGGATGATGAGGGTGACAGTGTAAGTCAGTTGCCATGTCCATGTAAAGGCAGTACGAAGCGGTCGGGCGGCATTAAGGCTTTTGGCTGTAAGGAAGGGATGGGGATATACAAACAATGAGCAATATACATGCCCATCTACAGAAAAGAACAGAAGAACTCTAACACTGACATGTCTTACAAACCCTAAACTGCAACTTCTTAGCCATGCAATTCATTTGTTGTTGATTTTTCTCTGACATTCATAGAATCATTATGCAAAGTTTGGTCAAAATATGTTTTAAAAAACTGTAAATGTAAAATATGTGAGGTGTGAATCTGGAACTGCTTCATCCACTAATTTGTGGGCTTAAGTTTCTCTTATTTTTTTACTCTTACAAAAACAAATCTAAACATTTGAATTGTTGCTGTCTTTTCAAAGCTTTCCTTTGGTTATGGTAATATTTTACAAGATGACACTTTGGTCAAAGCAGAAAACACACAAGTCAGTCACTGAAGGAGTTCCAAATCCCCCCCAAAAGTCAAATTATATCAAAAAGTCTTTCACCCTGAGATTTATTTAGATCTTGTCTGATTTACCAAAAAGAACAAAAACAAGAAAACATACTTAGAATAAGCCAGAAAACATAATCAGAACCAAAATGCCAGTGATCAATTGGATAACTCCAAAAATATGACCAGTTAAAACTACCAAATGAAAAATGTTAAAGATGAAAGAACAAAGCCATTTAAAATTTTGCACACACTACAACCAGATGCACACAATAGGAAACAGACACTGCTGAGAGAGGCGCTCGACTGTGGAGGACGGGCTCCTCTCTCATGTGTTTCTCGATGACAAATCTATCCGTAATGTTCGTCTTTAAACATGAACCGGCCGTGCAGTCTGGGTGTACATCAGAGAGAGACGGTGCTGGCTGAGAATGGGTTATTCTTGTTATTATTATCATCTCGGTTTGGTTTTAGTTGTACTGCAGGATGTTGATGCATGCTTAAAGTAAGTTGCATTTAGGGAAAGTAGAAAAGAAACAACACAGCAAACTGGGCGCAGGTAAGGACTGACCGATGTTAGAATAGGAGATGCACCCTGTGTCCCAATCCCATAAGTGAACTGATTATTGAGTTCAATCGGGAGTTTGAGCAACATGTGATGCTGAGGCTCGATGCAAGCAGTGCGACACACAGTCAAACTGCAGCTCTGGTAACTTATTCAAATTTTCCTGATGCGTTTGTGCACTCAAATGTGTTATCACTACACTTAGTATCAAATTAATCTGATACACAATATGGTATTTTTTTCAGTATGCCGATTTGTTATTTTTTTTATTGATACTGAAGCTAAAACAAGAGAAACACCTAGCTTAGGTTATGCAATTGGGACACAGCGGCAGTTTAACTAATAGCAGTGAGGAAGAGGAACGAAATAAAAACACAGAACAGATATTAATAATGCTGTGCTAAATGTGAAATGCCATTTGTTCCAAATATACGTATGATATTGTTGTCAAAAGACAAGAGTAAAGCTGATATCCTTTGCATGATGCTTATTGTTTGTCGGCATCAGGTGAAACTGGAGGCAGCAGTTTGTGTCGCGAGCTGCCAAGTGTGAAGCTGCAGGCAGCAGAGTGACATCAGACGGGGACTGTACAGTCAGGACAAGTTATTTCCAACCAAGGAACCCCGTTGGGTGGCTGAGGGTGCCAAAATTAGGCACGCACATTTCAACCAAACCAGACACAGAGACTTTCTGGATTCTGAAATTAAAGCTGGTATTTTCAAGGGCTTCTGCTTTTGGATGTTGGCAAGAATGTGCGTTTCTGCCACTGTTTTGGTTTCACTGGAACGTTTTGACAAATGAAAAACCAAAGAGGGGATCTACAGCCTCTTGTAGAGACAATTTAGGAGCTTGTCCAGATTATCCAGGTGCATGGACAAGAACAAGGAGAGGAGGTAATAACTCTCTCATTCTGTTTGTAGCCTTAGTTCATATTGAATCTCAGACTGTTCTCTTTAAGAACAAAGCTCTCAAGAAACAGGCTCCATATTAGCTTACAAAGTTGTTATCCCAGCAGAACACTCTGTTCCCAGAGTGCCGGCCTATTGGAAGCTCCAAGAGTTTCCGAAATAGAATGGGAGACAGAACCTTCAGCTGTCAGGCTCCTCTCTGGTGGAAATGGCTCCCAGTTTACGTTTGACCAAGTCACCGCTTCCCAGCCTGGCTCGTTCTCTGTGAAACCCAATAAGCCAGTGTGCTTGGACTGGGCCGAGTCAAGCACAGCTTTTGTTAGTTATCCTGGATGATTTAAGTCTTCTTTCATGGGCCTACCCCGGAGAATGCAGACCTGAATAAAAGCCAAGCAGTGAATGTATCCACGCGGCCTGACCTGTGCTAAAAAGTCGATGCAGATTCAGAACTTCAGATAAAACTCTGAAAATGTGATGCCACATACTATCCTTAACCTCAGCCAGTCATTCAAAAGACTCATTTTTCTCCTTTCTTAACCCTCCAAGTACAGGAGCCACGTTTGTTTCCTAGCAACAGCTGCAAAGAGCAGTGATTTCAGGAGGAAGACAAATGTAGCGATAACAGCAGTCCCGCAGAGCTCAAGCAGCCATCCGAGCAGGGCCGTAACACACTGTGAGGGGCCGTGGGGCTCACAGGTGTGTTTACATGGGGGGGTCCAGAACCCAGCAGGATGGGTACATGTTTGGTGGCAGGATACCAGCTTTAAACCTGTGGTGTCTTCTGACGTATGACTAAATAATTTGGCTACATGTTTTTTTCATCATGTAGGAAAAAATGTAATTAGAGGAGGATTCCATGAGATGGCAAATCACTAGCTTGAGTTTTTTGGCCCCAGAATGTTGCAGAAAATGTTGTAGACATGTCACTAAGTTGGACTTGAGGCGCTCTAACCACTATTTTGAAGCACACCTTGTATCTGCTTTTTAGTAGAGATCTCTCACATTCACAGTTTCACATGCTTTTTAAAACCTGCCTTTTTAACATTTTTTGTCGCATGAACTGATTTAAATTGAACTAAAAAACAGTGGTGACTTCCTTTGTATTGGAGAATTTTGCTTACTTCAAAAGTGGTCACAATCTAATCAAACACCTTTATAAAAACAGTGTCCTCACTCAGTCTGATGAGCACATGTCAGCTGGGACACTTTCCCTGCCTCTCTTGGGTCCAGATTTATAGACGTAATCTCAGTATCAACAGGCTCGAAAAGGGTTTAAAGGGGTCTTATGTTGAGTAACACAGAAGCCAAAGAATAAGTGGCATATTTGCAGAGCAGCCATATACACACATGCAGACTGTGTGAACGTTTGCAGAGAGCACCAGTGGGAAAACAAGTGCCGTTATGTGCACTGTTTAGACAGCTGATTTGATGAAAAATAAAAGCATTTTGGTTCTGCTGAATGTCCGAGAAAAGGCAGCTCACAGAACATGGATGCAGAACCTGCTGTGCAAACACTCCATCACCACTGATGTCCCCTTGTATCCCCTCAGCTCTGAAGAGAATGTGAAGTTTCAATCAGCTGCTGCAGTTACATTAGTGTGCATGTGATGGTTGGACTTCATGGTAACTTTGGTCTTTTCTGGTCTTTAGTTGTAACGTCACTTCTGGGCAACAAGTCTCAACCCACTTACACCCCAGAGGTGTTCACACCCGGCTCTTTGGGGGGGCTGGACCAACCCTGTTTTCTAGGAGCAGATTTTTCACAACTTTTGTGTTCAGTTTAAGTATTATTTAAACAGTATTGATCCTCAAATGATTGTAACGATGTTGTGACACACTGACAGTGTAAAAAAACTAAAAAAGACGAAAAAAAAACCTAAAACCAAACATTAATACATATTTATCACTACTGTCCAGTGAGTTTTATTGTTTTCTGTCAGTCTAATTATTTTCAGCTTGGAGGAAATAATCTGTTTTATTTGCCATCTTATGGAATCAACTGAGAGGAAGGATAAACAGAGAACAGAATCACTTGATAACTTCTCCAGACAAACCAGATGGACAACGGCCACACTGCCAGAGTAACGGCAGTGTGGGGGCTTCATATAAAGGCGACATTTGATGACACTGCGACCGCAGAAATGGTTTACGACCTCAACACGAATGCAGACAGAACAACCAAGTTAGTCTAAATGCGAGAGCGGGGTGTCAGGGATCAACCATAAAGCATGCAAAGGAATGATCGCCAGACACCCTGAAAAGAATGATTGGAGGCGTTAAATAATGGTGACAGCGACTCCTTTAGAATGAAAAAATAAACAAAAAAAAGCTCATGTCAAAAATGTCTGAAATTTGGGGCTGGAGAAAATCTTACCATGCCATCAATGTAGGAAACAACTGAGATTTGTTTTTGCCCATAGAAATGTTCAAGTATAAAAACCATTATGATTGTAAATCTTCTTGTGTTGGCTGGAAAAGTTGATGGCAAGGGAAGTTTTCTCCTGCCGTTGAATTTGCATAAAAAAAGAAGTAAGGATGTTTTCTCGTGAAGCTGCAGGGTACAAAGCCACGCGGTACCCAAGAATATATGTCAAAACAATTGTCGCCCACTAAAAAGTCATGCAAAAGTCACAGATATGATGAGGCCAAAATACAAGAATGCATTTCTGGACAGCTGGCGAATAGACGGGAATGATATCTTGGGTAACACCAATTTACTGTTAGAAATCAAACTCAAAGAAACCAGAAAAAAACTGAAATAGCATCGTCCTTCAAAAAAACAAAAAGTTAGAAAAGAAGAGAAAAACGAATTGAACGGAAGTTAAGAAACCAAAGCATGCTGCTGTCAACGTGATGTTAGGGTTAGAATGGTGTGAATTTCTGTGTAAACACATGGTTGGATGACCGGGGCCCTGTCTTTGTCTTTCTTCACAAATCCCCGTGGATCTCAGGCTACTCAGCACAGCTTTGGAACCCACTTACACCACAATAGTTCACTTGGTCTTTGAAAAAATTTGGGAATGACCTTTAAAAGGGACAAGTACAGTGGGGGTGATCAGCAGCATTACTCTGCAAGCCTCACTCTAATTACTGATGTCTGGCTTATCCCTCTTTTTATACTTCGATATATCTGACTTTTTTTATCGATACTTTTATGAATTATTATTTTGTTTCTATCTATTTTACTCCAAGGCGATTACCTAACTTTTGCATTTACTGTGATGTGTAAGTTTATTTAGAACATGCTTCAACTTTACTGGACAACCATCTAACTGGCTGTCCAGAAGATTACCAGCAGTAAATCAACATCACTTTGAAAACGAGTGTTGTATTTTGAAAATCTACGACCGAAACGTCTATAAAACTACAGAAAAATATGCATCATACACCTCAAAAGGGTGAGTCAATATTATGTTGATGACTGGTTGCTGCTCCCCACAGAGACACATGTGGCCAGAATTGGATAGTTTCTATTGGAAATTCCCAAATTCTTTCAAAGTGATTCTCTGAAGTTATCACTTTTTAGGTTTGTTTTTGGCTATTTAGCTACAAAAAGACAGAATAACAAATACACCTAAAAGCAAAAGTATGACCCAAAAAAAATAAAGGAAAGAAAAAAACCTGTACACAGAAATTCAATGATATCCGTTCTCTATCACATGTACCAACGCAAGCCTCTACATCTGGAAAGACACGGATGGAGACAGAAAGAAAAATGTGCCATTGTGATCTGGACGACACTCACTGTAGCTGGAGACAAATGTCAAAAAAAAAATCAAAAACTTGTCAAAATGTGTTTGGAAATCAAAGTTCAGTAGAGCAGTGGATGGCAGGAGTGATGGACTCCAACGTGATGAGGTACATTTTGCAGCATCAGTGCAGAGAACATGGTTCACCGTCATACAAATGCAGCTTATCGGTGATGGCAGGTACCAACCTTATTGTTATTTCTCTCAGCGGATGCCATTTGTATGCGTGATGGTAACCATGTTAACCACTTTGAAGGGCCCCATGTGCAAGTGTAGCTCATGATATAATTCGCTTCCTTACAACTGATCTTACCGTTTGATACACAAGTTCTGCTGCTTTCAATTTGAATTTGTCCTCCATCTTAGCGCAGCTCGCTAGGCTAACTGCCAGTTCATTAGCTGGTATATGAAGTTACACTTTGTCTAATCATGGGGGTGTGATGCTCTGAGGATGCCTCGATCCTCTGGTGCGAATGAGTGAAAGCACAAAGAAAGCAAGCAAATGCAAACTAACCTAGCCCACCTGCATGGACAGTTTCACACTCCTCCAGGTCCTCATCGTCGCTCGAACACTCTGCAGATGACCCGATGTCATCTGCTGTATGCTTCTTGGGCGGATTGTTGGTCGTCGGAGGTCGTGTCCACAGAGAAGACACGCCGCCACCGGCGAGAATACAGAGCGGGCGTTCGAGGACACGGCGAGATAGAGAGGTCAAGTTAGAAAATGAACACGGAAGTTTGATGATACCGAAATGAAAAAAGACATCTTGTTGGACATAAACAGTGTCTTTGCACACAATTTAGTTTTTTTAATCTAGCAGGATTCAAACTTCTCAAAGAGAATGAAAGCGTTATGTTTAACATATACGTTCACAAGGAAAACTTTTGTTTGAGTCTCCTATTGCTTTTGGACAGCAAGTGCTTTTTACTGGCTCTCTTCCCGTAAAGGTCAGAGTAGTGGAATCTCCCTCTGAGGGTGGAGACATGCAGTTCAACATCAATGTGACACTGTGAAAACATTTTGCACTTTATGAAGATTCCTCATGCAAACAGCCCCTCTGTGTTCAGCCAGGCGGGGGGGGGGGGCTGCTAAATTAAATTCTGCTGGAGTTGTTGCATTTGATTAATGATCCAAAAGTAAGCAATATTATAACAGAGACTGAGTCTGTGATTCTCACTTTTTCTCTGCCTGTTTACATGCACACAAAAAAGTGACAGTGGCATGTTTTAGCATTTGTAATTTATAAATTAAAATATGGAACTATGAAGAATGAAAATAACACTTAAAACACTTAAAACACTTAAAACCTGCTCACCCACATTCAATTGTGAGCCCGTGGAAAACCGTCGGACACTGATCGTTTGTGGATGGTTTATTTCTCGGTTTAAACTCATACCTGCACAGTTGAAGAAGATCTGTGTTTCCTTGTAGTTGTGGTGGACATCATGGTGGTGGTCTCGATGAAGGTGGTGGAGATCTCTGCCGGCATGGCCGTGGAC
Organism: Malacoctenus tetranemus; assembly: GCA_032274765.1. Taxonomy (NCBI): domain Eukaryota; kingdom Metazoa; phylum Chordata; class Actinopteri; order Blenniiformes; family Labrisomidae; genus Malacoctenus; species Malacoctenus tetranemus. The sequence continues at coordinate 12,326,161 of JAUESF010000048.1, forward strand.
CTGGCCGAGCCTGCCACACTGGGCACGTCTCCAACCAGCCTCACACTGCCGTTGATCCTGATGTTGGGGTTCCCCTCCACGGCCATGTTCAACACCTTCAGGCCGTTGTAATAGAGGCCAGACAGCTGGCCCTGATATGGCCGGCCGCGGTCACTGCCGCCAATCGTGACTGTTGCTTGAGTGTTGAAAATTGTTAGCTGTCGTCCTGAAAGAAGACATTCGCAACACAGCTCAGAAAACAAACGTACGATTTTACAAAATAAATTGGGAGTTAAATCACTCCTACGACTACAGCTGTTGAAGTTTGGCCAACAATTTTGATCCATGATGCATCAAAACACTGCATGAGTCAGTCTCATTTCCTCATTGGGTTCAGCTAAAGTACATCTGCAAGTTGGAGGAAGATGCTCTATTATCTCCATGTTAGGACAAACGTAAATGTTTATATTCATGCGCAAAACAAACATTTCTGCGTTAATTTGTAGTAAATGGAGAGCATCATTAACTGAATATGATTCAACATGCAGAACGCAGGCATATTTCACTAAATAAAGAAATAAGCATGTTTGATTGGGTTTTACATCTGTAAGACCACAAAAATCAGCAGAAGCCTTTGAATATGTCGATACAATGAGCATGCACTGAACTTTGTTGCAGAGGTGCAAACGAGGGTTTCACAGAACATCAGAAGTACAAAGAAAACGTGTTCAATCCAAGTTACCTTTCTCTTGCAGCCACTCTTCTACTGGTCTGGTATATTTGAAAGGAATTTTCTTATTGGCCATTTGTAAACGTTCAACGTCGCTGTTCCCTTTAAAAAGTTTAAGAAGACATTTATGAGGACATTTATTGATCATCATAATCAAGTCACAAAAAACCCACTTCCCCCACTGACATTTAGAAAAGGTTTAAGTGGTTTTAGCTGAAGGTTACGGGTGTTTTAGTAAAACGTGCAAAACAGGGGCTCATTTTCTTTGAGAAGAAAAACAAGCCCTAAAATTCTTTCCAGAAAACACACAGATGTCACGTTTAAACACGACCTTGATTACCACAAAAATATCAGTCAGTTCTTCTCTTTGGCATTGCTGAAGATGTATTAAAAACATCTCATTTTTGTTGTGAAGTCTTCCTTCCAGCAATCTGACAATTAAAGTAATTTTCAATGCATTAATTCTCTGTCTGAAATGTGCCTTTACCCACATCACACACATCCCATACTCTACGTGCACACTACATTTTTTTGTTTGTTTTGATCAGTTGCTTTTTTTGGTTTTTTTTTTTTTAACTGTGAAGCTAATTCCGTTTCCTGATTGCGTTTTCCCAGCCAAAATGTGTACAACACTACTTGCTTGTTACTTCCAACCATGTCCCTCTTTTTTTTTTACTTGCAGTTTGTATTGTTTTTACTCGCAGGTTGTGTTTGGAAAAAAAACCCAGCAGTGCAGTTGGCCGCCATTGGCTGCTTCATTAAGTGTGAAACAACGGGGGAGTTTGCGGGCTCGGAGAGGCTCCACAAATGGAAGCACTCATCCTCTGCCAAGCTGCGCTGTTTCTGAATGCCACTTGTGTAAAGAGTGCGACGTGAAGGATCTGGATTATTACTTCTTTTCTTGTCTCTTTCCTTTTGCGCTCCCACTTACACAGGAACTCTTCCTCTAATGGATCAGAATGATCGGAGGATAAAGATCAGATACTGCAGACACTGCGGTGTGCATGTGCTCTCTACCTCCAGGGAATAATAATTTATATCACACATGTGATGCTTCATTTTAAAATTAACACAATCAATATTCATTTTGGAGAGAGAGGGGGAGGAAAAGGGAGTAATGAAATTTGATTGAATGCCGGTCTTTTTAATGTTCCTCAAAAGATGAGACATATTTGCCAAGGCTAATCAAATTCATTGGCAATAAACATGATTGCTGCCTCGATTTAGACAGATGCTTTTAATTTGAAAGTGAGACAGCGTAAATCTCTATTCACTTGTGGCATCTATTGTGCC
>JAUESF010000048.1:12334423-12353961 GCA_032274765.1 Malacoctenus tetranemus
ACACACACACACACACACACACACACACACACACACACACACACACACACACACACACACACACACACACAGAGGATAGCTTCTGCTAATGAACATGCCCATGCAGATGAGACAATCCTTTGCTGAGGCAGATAATGCTGCTCATAATGGCGCTTTGTTGCCGGAGCCCTGAACACCCTCACTTGCCTCTTTGCCAGCCGCTTCAGGCAGCGCAAATGAGGGCCCCTATGAAAAAGCTGCATCCCCAACGAGTCTGCTCAAAAACTGTTCATTTGTAAACTAAAACAATATGCTAATACCCGACAATCACACTCACATTCATATCATGTCACTCCCACCTGCACCACTTGCTGATGCCTCTGCTGTTGCATTCAGGATGCAGAATGCAGCTCAGTGGTTGGTTCTATTTTGTCCCACAACACGCGACGAACAAAGTCGTAGGACCTTTGTTGGAACCTCTTTATGGAGTTGTGGTGTGACTTTACTATTTGCAGAAAGTAACTGTCTTTAATTGTCTTTTCCAGTTCAGCCCAGTTGTCTGAAGTGAAAGCACTGCATAGGATTGACTCCCCCAGCAAGGTCAGCTCAAGCTACATCAGCTGGTTAAAGGAAGATGCTCCAAAACCTGGATGTCAAAAATTTCATTTGCTCTGTCACATACTCGCTCTAACTATTCATGGTGTTCACAAAAGACAGATTTTACGACAGATAGAAGGTTTTACTGATACTGTTCCCGCACCGTTTCCATGACACGAGTGATACGATGCCTGGTTTTAATAAACTTGGGAGGGAAAACTGACTTCTTTGACAGTGACACTCATCCAGAGTAAAAGTTACTGTGGCTTTTTAAGACCCAGTTTTCAAAAAGATAATAAAAAGAACAAATAATTGCAGTATATTTCAGAAATATTGAGAACAGGTGATCGATATACCAGCTGAGAGTTTGCCACTCACCATGACCACCTTTCAGTGATGCTGGGGACCTGTATATGGAGATGGGTGAGAAGGAGCGGTGCCTCGTAACATGCTGGTGCTGCAGCTCGGAGTGAGCATGTGAGGCTCTGGCTTTAGCTGCGCTCACAGAGTTCTCCAGCCTCCCCGGCAGAGATGAGCTCTGCTTGGCAGACGTAGCAAGACAGCCCAGAATCAGCCATCCTATCCAGGCACTCTGATAGAGAGCAATCAGTCCAGGAGCATGGCCCCTTCTGATTGGACCCCGTGAAGGCAAAGAACCATCTGGGCACATGATGCAACGACAGTTTAAGGAGAAACAAAGTGAAGCGCCGGTCTACAGATTGACAGTCTCATGACTGAGAGAAGCCCAGGACATTGACGGGCTTTTAGTCCCAGATTATCCTGAACAACTCTTCACACACATGATGTGAACCACCCGAGTGAACCAACCAAGACATTCATAAAGACCTCCAGGGAAAAGGTTGCTCTAATCCTCAGACATGACATCTGGCCTCTGCAGAGCCAAGAGCAAAGAAACCTTGTGCACAACGATTCAGGGTTTAACGTGTGCCACTTCACTGGCTGTCCCTCGTACAGTGCGCACAAGTCACTCCTCCATCTCTTTCCACTTTCTCAGGAAGACATCCAAAGGCACCCTTGAAAATGAAAGGAATCTCAAAGCCGAGTGAAGAAAGGCGTGCATCCACTGTCTGATCTCCTGCAAACTTGCAGAGAGCTTCGGTCAAAGACCAGACTGACGTACATCCACTGGACCACTTTCTGTCCCCTCAGCAGGCTCCCTCTGTTTTTCTTTCAGTTTCATGTCCTGTAGATGTGAAGCTCCAATAGGGCAAAAGCACGAGACCAACAAGGCAAGAAAATCCCCCTGGTTGCGTGCGCTTTCGTCCGCTTTAGCATTGATGCTTCGACGTAAGCTCCATCCAGCCACACATGCCTTTGAATGAAGACGGCAGCAATGATCTGGATCCCAGTGCAGCCACGGGATGAGAGAGCGCGAGGGTGGGGTGGGGTGTGTGAGGTTGGAGGGGTGAGGGTGCCTACGACTTGCTGAGAGATAAAGTGAGGGGAAAAGGGAAGGTGAGGGACTGGTGGGGAGGATAAGGGAATGTGGCTGCGAACAGCAAGTCAAAAAAAGCAGCCTGCTGTAAATATTGACAGAGACAGTAAAAAAAAAAAAAAAGTAGAAGGGAAGGATGGAGGGAGCGCTGGAGGACTGAGGACACCACTGCAAAAGGCAGAGTGTGTTCACTGTGAGGCAGAATGTAAATGAAAGTGCAGATGGTGACAGAAGGAACACACAGAGGGAAAAGACAAAGACAGATTATATGTAGACACATAATCTGTGCACGGAGAGCTCCTCCACGACGGGAAGCGGCAAAACCCCTGAATGGCTGGTTTCTCACCTTCCTTTACAAAGTCTCGAGTGTCCAATGAGAAAAATCTAAAACAAAAACACAAATTTTATAATTTCTTAAAAATTTCAGTTCAATTTCTCAGCACTGAAAAGCAAAAAACCAAGCAATTTTGCTTCTTTTATCCTCTTAATCCAAGAGAAAATCCTGATGTGTGAATCGGATCATCTCGTTAAAAAAAATTATGATTTGATCACAAATTACTTCTACTTATTCTGACTTAAAAATCATATTGAATTCATCACTGCAGAAGAATAAAGTAAGAAGCGAATGAGTCCCAATGCTTTAAAAAATAAGCATTAACCACAGAAAGCTGATGACTTTGGTCATATTTTCTGGTAAAACATTGGAATTAATCAAAATGCTTTCATATTATTAACAAGTAATCTTTGCTGTGGAGGCAGATAAATCACAATCATAATGCAGCCCAACCATGACCAACAAATGCCATATATGTTACCGCTGAAAATAAAAACCCAATAAGTAAATGAACAAGCTAACAAGCTTTCCTGAACATACACACAACCACAAAATGTCCAAACCTCCACTCACGGATAAGCTAAAACAGTTTCGACATTGTTTTCTTTCTTTCAGCAAGTTTTTCCCAGTGTGTGGAGGGAGAGAGGGAGATGCGGGAGCAGGTCGACACAATTAGTTCAGAGGGTAATCATTTCTTACCATGTAGGCTTAAGTCTGCACTGGATTACATTGGAATATGTCACTCAAGCTTACACACAGTGTTCAATCCATACACCATCCTCATCCGTGTCCTTTCTAAAGGAGACAGTCGGGAGGAACAGAGGCCCACACAAAGAGGCCCAAACAGATGTTGCTCAACAATTTCCGAGTGCAAATGCAACCAAACTGATTTATTGTCATGCTGCTGTTTTGCAACATCGTGACTCAGTGTTTTCATATTGAAAGGGAAAAACACTGTGCCGGCTCGCATGCATGACGTGACACAGAAGACGTTCGTTGGTCTTAGCACAAGAACACAGAAAGAGGAAGATTTTCTCCTCCCATGTGTCTTCCATTATTGTTTTGCTTTCTGGACAAAGAAAAAAAATAAACATCCTGAGATGGAGAGCAGAACTGCATCCAGAGACCACAGAAATTGATCTCTGGTGGTAATTCAACAAGATCATATGCAGCACCATAAGATTGGGAGATGCAAACAAAAGATAGCTTCTCTAAGAAATGCTGAGAGCCAATAATTTCATTGGGTCATAATGCGGAACACAGCCGAGCAGAGTAGAGAAGTGATCATCCATCAAAACGGCTGGTTTTAGTGCCTTTAAAGCCACTAACAACCACTTCACTCAGCACATTTCAATTAAAGCACAGAGGCGTCAGTTGTACAAAGCAAAACTCATTTTGATTTGGAAACATTGCATAAAAAATTGCGTTTCAAAAGACGAAAAATGATTTGCATCAGGTTTGAATCGCAAGCAGGTAATCGTTCACCATCACTGAAAAGCTGTTGTTGTAGAAAATTTGACCAGATCTGACTAATCTAAAGAGAAAAGTCAGCCCAGGACATCCAACTCATGAGTCTTTGTTGAACTAGTGTATAATACACATCGTATTAACTCTGGAAACTTCACTAACTGCTATTTTCAGATGATCAATCAGTCGCCAGATTTAACTTAACAGAAGTGTCCAATCGTCATCTCGATATTTAATATCAGATGACAAACATTGCATTGTCTGTTATATAAGTTCTGTTTGCCTCGTCATGGTTTTTGCTAACGTAAGCCTGGTGCCAGGCTGTGCACACAGTCAGTGCCTGTACCCAATAAAAAAAAGAATGAAAAAAAAAAAGAACTTGAAAAGTTTGAGCTTTCCAAGCCTCACAAGTTTCCTGCAGTGCTTTACGGCTTCGCAGTTATCAGAAGCTAACTTTGGCGGTAACTCCCATTTTTATTCTCGGCTGCTGATAAACTGCTCTCAGAAACACTTTGTTCTTGAGGAGCTCAGGCGTTCATTTCCTCTCTCACTGTAACTCACATGTGCGCTCACAGTTTATTACCGACCTGAGTCCACTTCCACGTCCGGTGCACCTGCGTCTCGAAGGCAAACACAGTCCCTCTCTTTCTTTATTACACACAAACACACAACACTGCTCTGTCATTTCCCATCATGTGTCTGCTTCTTGACTCTTGTCCGGATTTTTGCCAGCGGCGTTTTGCGCGGCAATTGTATTGATTTGTTTCTGGATGTTACAGCTTACAAATAGAGCCCAACACGCAGCCTGTGAGTGCAGGTGGGCACAAGTGGTACAGTGTTGTTTGGCTGCCTTGCGTCCATATTTCTATTATTGACAAGCTCATTTTGAAGCCTGTCCAGCATCGTAGACTGACCGTAATGTGTGAAACGTGTGATCTTTCCGTTGCCTGTGACTCGACTCCAAATCCTAAGCCGCTCCGACTCGGGAGATGATGGGAATTTTGAAATTTGACTTTGCTGGGCTGCAGCTAGAAATGCCTTTGAGTGTTCTGTAGCCCGAAGGCATGAAGTGAGGAAGCCGAATATCACTGTGGCTACATGAAAGGACCGATCACCCTGCTCTCCATTACCAAGTGGACGGAAAAAACCCACACGCGTGTTACAAACTCTTGGCGAAGCCCCAACCACCAGCAATTTCCTCTCTTCTCTCTTGGCTGTTTTGTTTTTTCATCATCTGTTGCATGAAATCTAAATGTTTGTTGAAATTTAAGTGGATTTTGGCAATATGAGAATCTATGAAAATAACGCGCTCAACGCTGTTGCAAGATGTTGCATCATCTCATTTTGCCTCGGTCAACAGAGTGGTTGAAGTCGCTTCACAAAAGCAGGTTTAACGTGGCTGTAAATTTCTGCTGCATGCAAATGTGTCCGTATATATCACCACTGTGTCAAGCAAATAACCAACTGATCGGCTGAACTCGGTGAGGGAACTAGTGATTATACTGACCCACACATCCCAGCCAAAGGTTTACAGCAGCAGCAGCAGCAGCAGCAGCAGCAGCAGCAGCAGCAGCAGCAGCAGCAGCAGCAGCAGCAGCAGCAGCAGCACAAAAGCACAGCTACTTCCAGGCTGTTAGGACTTCAGAATGAATCCTGCTCATTTACCTGGTGGAGCAAATTAATAAGACGCAATTGATCTAATAATCAACTTTTGTTTTTGTTTGTTGCTTGTAATAATTTTAGAAAACAAGATTGATAGATTGTACCTTCAGTAACTCGTAGAGTAACTACACCTATTAATAAATGAATTTACTCAGTGTAACTATGTGATTGTTGTGACCTGCTCTTGAAACACGCAGCGGAGTCTGTGTGTCAGGGATGTCCTTGGTTTTGTCAGTGAGAAACAATCAGAGGGACGTCCTCCGCTTTCAAAACAAGTTAATTCGGGGCTGGGCCAAATCTCGGAGGTGGGTCTCGATACAAACACAACAGTTCCATTAAAGAAAAATTAAGGGCCACAAAGACAGTGGCTCAGCAGAAATATACAGCGAGGCCTGTCACATTAACATAAAGCATGGCCCTGAGAAATTATTAGCCTCCCTAATCTCAGGAACACTCAGACGCAGCATTGCACTGTTCAAATGACCTGTCCAGTGTGATGCATGGCTGTTTTTCCCCACCGACTGAGGAACGCCAGCTGCACCCGCACCCACACCCCTGCAGTCTTTATTTCTTGCTCTCTCGCCCCCTCGCCCCGCCTTCCTCTCTCTCGCTCCAGATTTATGCAAGGTGGAACAGTGAGGGGCAAAGATTACACAAACAACAGCCAAGGCACACCGGCAAGGTGAAGGTCAACAAACACATTATCCGCCACTTATCAACAGTGTATTAACACAGCTCATTCCCTCCTTGCATTGCACAGACAGACCAGGTCGCATCAGCCTCTCCTGCCTCACCTATCTGCTGGGAGCAGGGAGGGAGTAAAAAAAAGAAGAAGCTGACAACAGAATAATGACATTAGCTTTTATCTTCACAACGCTGCCATCCCGCCACCCTCAGTGCCACCCCATCACAAACAGCGGGAGTGGATTAAAGTTGGGGCTTCGGTGCAGTTTTATGGCAGGCACTTGGGTGCGGATGGCTGGGGTGGGGGTGGGGGGGTGTTTGGGGCCGGGCGATCAATAGGAATGATCTAGCACGCAGCAGGACAGATATAAAGACCAGTGAAGGGGAAAATAGACTCTCTGTCACCCCACCGATTGCTCTGATTGCCTGCCAGTCGACTCACTTGTGACCAACCGGCCCACCACATGAGTGCCCTGCGATTACCTGGAAGCCCCCCTCTCTTCCTCACAGTAAGACCCCCCCCCACCACCACCACCACCTTGCACTCCCGAGTGGACCTGGCATGAAAATATTCAGGGGTTCTCTCGCGTTCACACTGACCAGCTTTGCCAAACCAGATATTCTGTCAGAGAGTTGGATCCAGCGAGAGCTTGTTCATTTGTTTCCTCAGTGGATCCACATGACCTCTCTGAGACTGCTTCGCCTTCAAGGTGCGAGAGCTTCGATTCATATGCAGCCGTAAATTTTATGAAAGTCTTTTTTTTTTTTTTAATAATACAGTTTGATTGTCTTGGCGCTCACACAGCTCGCTGTGGCCTTACAGATATGGAATACCTGCCAACCACCCGGGACAACTAAAAAAGCGGAACGACATTCAAGCAGATTTCTTCTCATTTACTTCAGGCTTGAAGTTTGGATTTAACTGGTATAGGAGAAGGAAAGTGATCATCTCAGTTCACATCTGCTGTTTCCCATCAACATCAATGATCTAATTCCAACTAGCTGGATAAACAACCACAAGCACAACAGTCATCGACTCTCCCAAAAGTAAAACCAGCAGGACACCAAATACACTGTGCTATTTGTTGGCTGTGACTCGCAGAAAGGTGAACATGAAACATTTCGGGTGCTTTCATTCACTGCACCTGCATGTGAACCAGCTCCTGCATGCATAGCAGCCTGCTATGAAATGCTGTGGGCGGAGACTCCAACAAATAAAAACTAGCATAAAATGAACTGTCCCTACAAGTCCATGTAAACACGTGAGTGCTGCGGGTTGGGAGCACAAAGCTGTCGGATCACCGGGAGAGTCGACAGCAAACAATACGGGAATTATAAAAGGTGTCCTCCACAGCGTCCGGGGGCCTGAATGTGATGAAGCTCAGCGAATGAACACATAGGCTGTCCACAGGGAGGAAGGTTTATCTAATGGCTATAGGTACAAATACTGGGAATCAGGGCAGGAAAAAAGGCTTTTGATGTTCTGAAAGGAAACAAAATGTGTGTATGTGAGTGTTTGTTATTCTCTCTCCAGTTTGAATCATTTGGAACTCTGCAAACACATGTATGAAATTGCAAACAATCTGTATTTCTTTCTTTTAAATCTTGAAGAATTCAAAGACTGGGCGAGACAGACAGCGGTTCCTCTTGTGTAGCAAATGTAACAATGTTCTTCCAAACAATAGATGGACACCACATAGCAATCAAACCAGGATCAATGCTTTTGAACTCTCTCTCTCTCTGCTTCCTTCCAACTTCTAACATTTTAGGAGCTGACCCAGCAAGAAAAAAAACGTGACACAGACACATTTTTTTTTTCAGTAAATACTCAACGGCCCTTGAAAATGACATTTAAATGTTCCCCTAAATGACACTCAGTGTGATGTATTTAGAAGAAGCGCAGCGGCTATGTGTAAAAAGTACGTTGAAGGAAGTAATTAGGCACGAGCGCAACTGTGACACTGATTCACTGTTCCAACTGTATTGAGACGTGAGAGGAAAACATGAACAGCAGGGTCATTGCCTTGCAATTAATGAGCGAGTTGCATTAACATCAAGTCATTTTAAGGTTACCACGTTAAGGCACGGCATGGTTTTGGCACATATGACACCAATGAACCCAGTGTCATGGTTCAGGACCCTGGAATAGCATTCCTGCCTCCCGTTCCCATGATACATTTCATTTAGCGTCAGCTGAAGCATAAAGGACACCACCTGTCCGGGCTGTGGATCTCACCTCTGTCCTGAGCTGAAGGGAAACTTCTGGAACGCCAGCGGAAAGAAGAGCAGACTCAGAACTCGGTACTTTGACCACCCAGCCCGTAGTACCTCTTGCTAAAGCAGTGAATTTAGTTTTTGGGTTATATTGAAGCAGCGCCTCGATTGATAGTTTGGAGGTCTAAACTGTCTCCAGATCGACATGCTGACTTCTGATATCCAAGTTCAGGAAGCTCAGGAGTTAAATCAACACCACCCCTACCAAAAAGAAGACTTTCAATTGACTGAGCCATATAACTTAAGTGGGCAATCTTTCTTTCCCTCTGCATATATGCGTGATAGATCTTCCACTTCTCTTCCTGTGCACAAAGCCGTACACCAAATAATGATCTATTCCAGCTCGGTGCCACATCCACAGCGGGGGCGCCCTGTCATATTTCCTCTGTTCTATTCAAATCCATTTGTCAGCCTCTGCTGGTCAGTCATGATGCTGTTTATTGTCTCATGGCACCACTTCATCTCCTGTCAGTCTCCTCATCATAAGCCCCGCGACAGGCTCGTGATGGATTCGGCCCCCGGCTCCAAGATCTGGCCGCCTCCAATACCTTCACTCCTTGAGAGTTACAGCGTCAGCTCACAGCTTCAGTGCCAGAGTTTTAGGACGTCGGAGGCGATCACAGTGTATGAACGTAGCAGTAACTCATTCTGGCCCTTTGCAGCGGCCTTAAAAGTATGTGGTGGGACAGGGGCCGACATCAGCATCACATCAGGGTGAAAATATCAGAACTGTAACGCGGGGGGCCCCACAATAATGCTCAACTTTGCAGTTGATTTTTCTAAATAAGTTTTGTGAAGTTTTGGATGGAGGTTTAGGATTACAGTCTGTAAAGCGTTTACAAGAAAATCTCAGTGGACACGTTGGATGATGTGGTGAAGAAACAAAGACACAATAATGAAGCTTTCTAATCCTTTGTTTATCCAGATCTGTTTTGCGTTCAAAAAAGTAAAGTGCCTGTAGGTAAGTAGTAAGGTTGATTTAAAGAGCACATTTCACAGCTAAAATCAGAAGCGCTTTATAAAGTGGCATGAAATCTTGGCAGAAAGAAATTTAATTTAAAAAATTGAAGCTTTAAACGCTATAATGGTGTCAAAAGATCAGAAAATCCATTGTCGGAAGAAAGAGGATCATGTAAAAAGTATCAGTCGTACACAAGGTGCGTTCCAGGTTTATTTTTTCATTTGCCTTCCTGGTGAACAGGCTGTCCTCTCCCCAGCCTCTCTTCTCAAAACGCTGCATTCATCTGATCTGAGATCATTGGACAGGCAATGGGCCTGCTAATGAGATATTTATTGGCACAGTCAATCACAAAACCCTGGATAAACATGTCTGTTTGCCTGCTTGCTTACGAGACATTTTCGGGTTTTAACTCAGCTGGTCGAGCACCAACTCTGCTGCCGCCAAGGTCAAAGAAATTTACAACCCTTTGAGATTGTTGTTGGAAGCGTTGCTGCACTGTTTCAGTGAGTGGATATGAGGAGAGAAACTTACGAGCAAAACCTGAAGCACGGAAAGAGAGAGAGGAAGAAAAAAAAAAAACAACCTCAAATCAATTTTTGGTCGGCAGTCCCAGACGAGGGGACAGCAGTGATGCAACCCCGTGTCAACAAAGAGACAGCTGCCTGTTTCAAAGGGAGATCTGAGTGGCTCTGTCTGCGTTTATGGGAGCCACGCGAGTGTGCCGGTGCTCGCAGACACTTTGAACCTGAGGATGTTTCAGTTCGGCGCTGCGGTTCAGCCTGCGTATGCTGGAAATGAAAGCTCCCGTCCAAATGTCGCTTTTATGTGCATTTTATTCAAAAGACCGGGATGTAGACGTACACCCAACACCCTGATTTATAAGCTTTAAGCTGAATCTGCTTCACACATTGTTTTTGCTGTAAAATTAATTCAACAAACTGTCAACAACTGAATTGTTGTCATTTTATTGATAATTGGACGTTTATTGATGAAGGACATGCACTCAGGCTTCATGCTGTTCTCTTCCAGCATGTGAAGTTGATGGTGTTCTGCCCTCTAGCGGCGAACACTTTGTATTGTTTCAATCAAACGGAACTCATCCGTTTTCCCCCATTTTACATTTGTGGTGTTTTAATTGAAAGGGATAATTTGCACTGTTGTGCATGCTTCTATGTTGTTGTATGACAGAAGGAATAATGGCTATTTCTCATGATTCTCATCGTGGTTAATGTTAGAAAACCTCCAGCTTAACTTCTCTGTTCGTCAGTGTTTCTGTCAGTCTTTTCTCTTTGTTTCCTTTGTAACCTGATTTTTAGCCTCTTGATAGCTTTGTGTAATGATTTTTGTCTTGCTGGTTTTATTCATTTTCTGGATTTGACTCATGTCAATTTTCTGTGGACTCATCCATGTTTTCTCCACCTGTCTGTGCATCGATTCGGTTTTTCACCCTGAAATGATCGTATGTCAAAGTGTCTTTGCTGTGTTCCCATGACATTTATGTACCAGCTTCCAATCCCAAGCCACCTCCTCTAACTTGTGGGCTGGTGCTGGCCTGTTATTTGGCTCTAGCTAATGTGCAATGTCCCACCTGCAGCCCACCATGATGCCTGACATATTTAACAGGAGGGTTGTACACTCCACTCTTTGAAAATAGCCAAGTCAAGCAGCCATGGTCGAATTACCCATAATCCCTTGCTTGGATAGACACTTGGTAGCACTCTATCCACTTTCCTGTAAAAATGGTGACTCAGCTTGGGAGGAACTTCCAGTACTCTCTGAGGCCTTGACATTTGCGTTCACATGCAAACCATTGCTGGGACTCCCATTCATTTATTCATTGTGCAACATCTCGTCCTTTCTAGTAGAAAAAGTTGTGAATTATATCGATGGAAATCCATCCCAATAAATGTCCTTTCAGATTTGGGCCAAACAGCAAAGGAGGGGGACTCGGTTTATCGAGGACCCAGTGGTTCTCTTAAATCTGCAGATGTCTTGACTTCAAAATGCATCATTTATGTTCAGCTATACGATCCAGCTACAGTCGACCACAGCTGCCAACACATGTGCAGCACAGAGAATTTGCATGCTCAGCGTTGCACGTACAACCCTGCTGGTGCACAGAGTGCTGTTATACGTCATGTATGTGTAGGACAGTCCAGACTGTGTGTCATCAGTACTCACGGTCATTGCACTGCGTTCCGGTGTAGGAGGTCATGGAGCAGTCGCAGGTGTAGTTCTCCCACTGCTGGATACAAATGCCCATGTTGGCACAGGAATCCTCCTGACAGGTGGTGCTGGGGCCTGCAAAAGTCCAGCCATCGCCAGAAACAACACACACACACACACACACACACGCACACACACACACAGTTTAACAAGGACTTGATGACAAGCGAAGGCAAACAGGGGTTAAAACAAACAGAGGAATTGTGATAGTGTGCAAAGATACAAATGCTCACAGGTATCAATGTAAATAGATTTAGGCCTAATAAGTGATGTGTTGATTCTGTTTTTCCACAATTGATTTTTATCAAAAACACATTTGCTTTTCTGAAAATTTTCTCTCTTGCTTGTGTTTTTGTGATCTGATGAGACTGATTAACGCAGATTGCTCAAAATGAATTCCAATATCATGTAGAAACTATTTTGAAATGATTTATCCACTGTTTGTTTGATGATTTTATTAAGAGTGTCAAATGTGTTCATCTCAGGTGATCACTTTTGGTCTTCGGCTCTTAGTTTTTATCAATTAGAAATTCGACTTTAACACACAATTGAGGGTAACCTGCAGGAAGTGTGTCAAAGAGTTCGAGGACCATTAACCCATCAAACATGCTATGCACTGAATGATAAAGTAAAGGAGGGTCTTCCATCTCCTCCATGTAGGTCTTCTCAATTTAGCAATGATAAAATGGGGGATAAAATCACAGATGAGAGGCAGAATATGACTGAATGCGTCTGGACAATGTGTTTATGTTTCTGCATTCTGAGGTACAGAATTTACAAATTAAAAATTAATCCTCACATAATTTCGACTTAGTCATGGTTTTAGTCCCTTTGTGTTTTTGTCCAAGTGTTGTGCTCTGAACAAAGTCGAATTTTAGGTGACTAAAAGTTCAGGAACATGATGTTTCCAGATGTGAGTGTTCGATCCAGCAGGGGAGGATTAACACTTCATTTGTTTCCTGAGGACAGAACATCCTTTATTTTCCCCTGCAGCTCATATGTGTGGAAAGAAAGTGGGAGTTGCTTCAAGTGTTGTTTTTCTCCCCAAACTGACAGGGCTGACTCACGAGCCTCAGATGATTAGGTGATTCTGGACTGAGAACGGGGCGGAACGGTGCTAAACAGAGTGGAACTGTCGTCTCACAGCGAGCAGACCGAGGTTCGATTCCGGGCATTTTGTGCAGAGCTTGCATGATGCTCCCATGTCTGTGTCTAACTCATTCACTCGCCTCATCCAATAAGCCCTGATGTAAAGTGCGTGAAGTAAATCGGTGTATGTATTTGTCCTGTTATTGACCAGTTCCTCGCTCGCTGTCCGCTGAGAACCGAAGGTGACTCAGCATTCAGAACATGATCGTGCCAGATGCGAGACTCTTATTCCACAGGGGAGAGCTGAATACATTTATGATGTGAAGACAGCAGTTCCTTTTGTTCCCCTTCTGCAGCTCAGCTGCAACAAAGACGGTGGGAGAAGCTCTGCGTGTTGTCTGAAGGCTTTTACGAGCCACAACTGCGTCAAACGATTTCGTGACTCAGAACTGAGAAATGGGGCAGGACGCAAGAGGAGAAAACTGGGGCCTGAAGCTTCCTGTGTGGAAGGTGCATGTTCGAGCTGCGCATGAATGAGCTTATTTTGAGTATGACGATCATGGTGTTGATGGGCGTTGGCCCTGGACAGGTCAACCACAGAAAAGCACACTGTCAAATGCACTTCTGGATGATCCGGGGTCACCAAATGACCTCATGTGCATGTTTTTGGCCAAAAGGTATGAACGGGAGAACATGCAGTATGAACATCCTGGTGCAAACCTCCCAGAGAGGCAAAACTACTCGATTAAAATCTAAAATCTGAACGAAATGTTGTTGACACTAACGCAAATAGAGATAAAGTCACGCTGCTAAAGAAATTAACAAAACTCAAAATTTTACAGATATGTCTGCTCTTCCCAGTCTTTTTCATACGACTTCATTGACCTCCTTCAAAATATTTTGGATTTTGTCCTTCAAACCTGAGTTGAATTTGAGATGATTCACGATTCAGGAACATGATTTTCCCAGATGTGACTCTTCTATCCAGCTGTGGAAGTTTGCCACATCATTTATTTTTTAAAAAAAGGACAGCAGTTCCTTTGTTATTCCTCCTGCAGCTCCACTGTGGGAGTGACTTCATGTGTTGTGTGGCGGTTTTATGAGCCCGAACTGTTTGTGTCAAGAAATTACGTTACTAAGAAGGAAGAGAATAGAAAAACAAAACAAAAACAAAACAAAGGCGCTAGGGTGGGGAGTGCATCCCACCGTCATCTCGTGGTTCAATCATCTGAGCCCCCGTGTGGTATTTGCATGTTCTACCTGTGCTTGCATGTGTTTTATTTTCACAGACTTGGGATAACATCTGTTGGGGCTTTTTTTGGGGGGGGCTCTCAAATCTTGACCCCACCTTCAAGTTTCACCTCGGGGCATCATGAGGTTAATTTTCAGGATCCTAGAGGAGGAGTGGGGGAGCAGAGGTGGGCACTAGTGGTCCTGCCTGCTTCCTGCGGGTCGTTTCTGCTCCAACACACCTGAATCTAATCAACGCTCATCAAGACCGCAGGAAGGGCGTGAACGGCCCCTCATCACACTCAGGTGTGTTGAAGCAGGAACACAGAAACATGGAGGACGTCTCACTACAAATTCAAATGAGTTTATGTTTGACTTCATTAAAATTGTGTTTTTGATGTGGCTCAGTGGAATTTGTTAGTTGAATGTGATGTAAAGAGACGTTTTTGGGCAACCTGGTCAATAGCAGCGAGCAGCTAAGTTAGCTTACACACCTTGCAACCTGCAACAATTCTTCTCAAACGTTAACGAGTCCAAAGAGCAAACAGTAGTTTTAACAACTCTCACTCAAGCAAATGTGTGGAGACTTACCTGCTGGAGGGACGCATGCAGCTCTGCTGAACGATGTGTTTGAGATGTGGGTCACAAAGCAAATATTTCTAGCATCTCTCTCACTGTTTGGCTGGTTTGTGTTGGGGACTGGACTCACCAGTACGCTAGCATGCGTTCACGTCTAACACCAAGAAATCCAACTTTTTAACCTTTGAAGTTAGTTTCCTAATGGGAGTTGCGCCACCCACGAACTTCAAGCAACAACCGTCTCAGAATGCAAAGCTTACTTCGACTCGACTCTGGAACGTAGTTGTGCGATTAAATGAGGCAAGTTGAATAGATTGGTGGGCCAGAGGCAGTGCATTGGAGATCGTCTGTCCTTGAAAATGTCCAGACGATTCAATGATTTGTAAGTGGGCTGTGGCGCTCTGCTACAGTTTGGAAGTGACCGATGGAAGATAACGGACCTGAAACCTCTCTCTCGAGTTTACCAGTGGTGCAGCACTGCCATCTAGTGGCCGCATTGCGCGTCGCAGGCACCTGATCCTAAATGGGCTTCGATAACAGCTGAGAAAGCACGGATCGACTTCATGTCATGGAAGCTTGTAATGAGAAACAGGCAGAACATGAGTAAGCGGTTAACATGATTTAGCAGCTGATCACAATGCATCGCCGAAAAAGGAAAAGAAAAAATAAATCATACAAGCACACGGAAAAAAATGAGACATCAGAATGCCATGGAGACGACCGACAAGCTGTGATTGATGAATTTTATTTGGAAAAATAAATAAATCCACCATTCCTTTCTTTTTGGTGCATACAGTACAGAACCATCATCATCGTCATCATCAACCCCATTCAGATTGTCACAGCAAGGAGGACAGTACAATTACACATACCCTTAGTTTCCGGTTTGATTGTAATGAATTGTCAGTCAACACATTCATTGGTCCAACGAGGGGTTTCGAAAGTTAATGTAAAAAACAAAAACAAAACACACAAAAATGTACCGTACACTCAATGTCCAACTTGATGATATGGCAGGCATAAGAAAACAAAAACAAACTGCTGTACAGCCAATGACTTACATGCAAACGAGATGGCCGAGAACCTTTTTTAGAGAGAGGATGACAAAAATAAACAACGGTCACAGATAACGGACAACTCGCACAGGAAGATGGAAACATTTTGTCCACAGTGACGTTCGCTTTGCTTGTGCAAAATGTTTCGACAGCCCATTCCGATGGAGCCACACATGAGCATGAACGACTGGAAACGAACGCAAGGCAAGTCAGTCAAAAGATTTGGCAAGTTCTTGCTTTGTGAACAAACTGCATCGAGCGGAGCCCAGGTATGGCCTCATTTAGGATCCCAACACTGCTGTGTTGACCATCTACTAAGCCCGTATTCCTAATGTGAATTATTCAGCTCTCACTGAAGTTCAGATTACTTATTGTTTGTTTAAAAAAAAAAAAAAGATACAGTCAAAGATTTTGCTTGTAAAACTAACTCCTTTTAAGAAGGAGCTCAGATAAACTGCTGGTTCACGCGGAGCACCGAGCACATTTTACTCTGCTAAAGGATGAAATGTGTGTGGATGTCGGTGAATGTTATTGTTACAACAATGGTGTGTGTAGTGTCTACTGTCACTGCTTGAATGAAAAGCATAAAACATTGCCATTATTCAGAAAAAAACACAATTTTTTTTGTTTTTGTTTTACAAAAGCAAAACAAAAAAAACCCAGAAATGAGCACCTGGGGCTATTTCATGTTGCTGCACTGGCAAAAAAAAAACCTACTCTGAGGGTGAGTGTGACGGCACTGTCAATGGACGACCAATGTGGCCGATAACATGGTGGGGCAGATAGAGTGTCTGATGTTTGGTCTGACCTCTAGCAATGGGTGAGCGAGGCAACGAGTACAGTTAGCAGGACGGAGCGACTCCCGTACGGACGCAGGGCCGGGGAGCTACCGTTTGCATTGAGCAGGAAGAAAGGGCTGCTGGAGTTGAAGTCGTAGTTTGTGTTGTAGTAGTCTAAGTCAGGCTGCGACCTGAGGGACGGTGTACCTTCACATCCGCGCTCGATCTGCCCGCTGCGGAACAGGGCGTCGTTGAGGAGGTCAGGCAGGCGCCCGTTGAGGTCCACTGACGCCAGGCAGCCCTGGAAGCCCTCCCTGGAAGCCACCAGCTTGGGCAGGTTCCCGTACATGCCCGGACCCAGGCCCGCGATGAACAGCTCGCCTGAAGCACAAAAAGAGACAGAGACACAGAGAGCTGTGTCTTATAACAGCTGCAGAAACAAAATCACTGAACATGCATGGATCTCACAGAATTCTGTAAAGCAGCAATCGTGAAGTCGAGGAAAGAAATACAGGCCAGAACCACTGAGCTCCGGATGATTCTGTTTACCAGAAGACCACAAGCATATGATCTTGATCCAAACCGCCACAGCTTTTTCTCACAACTCCAAATCAGAGTGTCTGTAACTGGTAACCCACAAATAATGGAAAATACAATCCAGTGAAGTGGCAGTAAAAAGTGGAAAAATTGGTTTAACGCTGTTGGCTTGAACTAATCAGACACAGCTAACACAGAGCGACGCGTACACGGCCATGCAGCATGTGATTCTCATGAGAACCCTACCTTTCAGGTCCAGGTTCTTGGCCCCGTTTATGCTCTGACTTGTGGCCGTGGCGTCCACCTTCAGCGTGTGGGTGTTGCTGTTGTCCCGGGTGATGGCCACATTGTGCCACTGGTTGTCATTCAGTGCCCTCTCACTTTTGCCCTTGATGAGGTTGGGCCCGTTTCCAAGATCGAAGACATAGTGGATATATCTGCAGGAGACAGCGTGTCCAGAAACACAGCTCATGGTTTAAGCGTTGCAAGCGGTGTTCAAGCGATATGGTGGTGGGTGGAGCCTCCACCTACCCTTTAACCAGCTCCACAGCGATGAAATCATTGCCGTCGCCGGAGTTGAAGAGGATGAAGCCGTCTGCAGAGGTGGTCTTGAATTGGAAGAAGAGGTGCATGGAGGTGTAGGCCTGCAGGGTGGCCAGGCTCAGATAGCTGCTCTTGGACTTGAAGGTGACGGGGTCGGCGATGATGGAACGGACCCCGAAGCGAGCGTTGAGCTCGCAAAAGTCAATGTCACCGCTCTTGCACATGTCAATGTAGAGCATGCCATTAAATCTGAAGGGAGGGGGACAAATCAAAGCTTCACATATTGGAAAGAAGGCGTGAGTCTCAAGTGCTGGAAACTTGCTAAATAGCCCTTGAAACAAACAAGAAAATAGTTATTTTTCAGTGTTTGTTTCAAGGGTCTTAAGATATTTTGAATTGAAACAAGTGAACACTACTTGGTGAGGGTGAAACCTTTCTCTAACATACTGTCTACTCTCATGCTGAATTGGAGCTGGGAGTACCTGAGGCTCTGCAGGTGACCAATGAAGCTGGACGGGATGCTGGAGACAAAGCGGCGCTCTGTCATGATGCCCGTTTCGATGTTGTGGAACTCCAGACGAGTGTGGTCACCCACCATTTGGCCTGAAGAGCGGGGAGGGTGGAGGGGTTGGGTTGAAAAGAAAGACAAAAACCGAAAAGAAAAAGAGAACACTGTCTGACACTAACACAGAAGGGCTGATTTAAGGAAACAAATTACATTGCAAGTATTAGATGACTGCAAAATTGCCACTAAGCATTACATTTCTTGCCACTATCATTGTAGTCGTATGGATTTGCTATGACAACGCACCAACAGTGTGGTGGACAGAAAGCAACGCTAGCAACAGTTTCCAGGGGAATGCAGGTAAGTACCTTCAGCTACATCATCGTCAACCGTTAGCTTGTAGGTTTTGCCGCGGCGCACCACACGCACTGTATGCCATTCATTATCATTGAGCTTTTGCCCGGCATACAGGGTCTCCGGTCCCTTGCCTGAGAACAATGGTCAGTCACAGAGTTAAGGACATCCTGAGCCTAAAACCAAACCTTTGTTTTCCCCACTGGCCAGGACGCAATTCGCTGACCGAGATTTCACCATCACTTTGTTCTCAAGCCTTAAGCGGCTTGTTTGGTTTGTGATAAAGTGTTTTTTTGAAACTTAGGAAAACAAAGGCTTGGTTTAGACATAGAACATGATGAGAATATAAACAGATAACTAGAAATCTGAGTTTTGTTGATAGTCTACCAGACGGCTACGCTGCAAGACAGGGTCCTGTTTCTCTGGGTTTGAGCAGAGGAAGGGCAACGACAGGAGGGAAGATTGCTTTTACTCATCTGAGGCCGACTGAAATCTTTCTATTCCACAACTTTAACTACTCTTTGTGCTTTAAAAAAAATCCATGAGTTGGTCACCAGGAGTTAAGGTTATGGCCAATAAAACTACATGAATGTCGACAGATTCCTGGAGACTTATTTAGACTATCAATACTGACCACATGTTATAGTGTGTTTCAAAACGAAGGTGATCCAGTCACAAAACAGATTAGAGAAAAACATATTTACAATCAAACATCTAGAAAGTCTTCAAGTCTCTTGGCAAGGCCCTTGATTGAGAGAGAAATTTCTCCAAGGAGAGTCTGACCTTTGAGAACAGCTCGTATGTAAAACATTGCACCAAAGACCTGTTGTGCTGTGTTACAGCAACTCCTGAAAAAGTTCATGGAGTCGAATTGTTCTGATTGCATTTTAAGGTCTCATTATGAGTAAAAGCAATTCATTTTAATAGGTGATAGCGTTAATAAAGTCCCAGCAGACAGACCTGGAGCAGAGTAGGCTTCACTGCCTCACTACTCAAAACTGAGTATTTGTGTGGTCTCCCAACATCAGCCTTTAAATTTGGGATGATACACTACAAAGGCAGTCAGTGACCACTTATGTCCACATGACCTTCAAACTCAAAAGATTGGCAGCAAAGGGCAAATGTATCAAGTTACTTACGATGTTCAGACAGGGCAGAACGATCTGTAAAAGAAGGATTTATGCAGCTGTATCTTGCTGAATTGCAGTATGTGTACCTACAGCATGT
>JAUESF010000048.1:12363662-12377482 GCA_032274765.1 Malacoctenus tetranemus
AAAAAAAAGACACACCAATCTTTTATCACAGCAGCCTAAATGCTGTCAATAACAATGGGAGGATGGAGTCACCGAGGGGGATGTGTGTGTAAATTGAAATCTGCTCAAGTGGAAAATTGAAGGCCCTTTTTTCCCTCTAATTCTCTGGGCAGAGAAACACCCTCTGTCTGTCTTTATTTTGGGCACATACATACACAAAACAAACACACCCTCTCCTCCATTTCACTCTCCTTTATATTAATGTCTCCGCTCCGTCGTCTCATCCGGGGCTCTGTCGGAGAGTGCGGCGATGGCTGCGTGGGTAGATTGAGGGGCCCGGCTGAGATTATCGATAATCCACCCGCAGATTTGACAGTAAATCAACTCATCCCTTAAGGTGCTCAGGGACTGGATAGAAAATTGTCTTTTCCTCTTCTCTTTTATTCTCTCCCTCTCTTTCTTTGTTGCCTCTCCTACTGTTTTGGTTCCATTCATCCTCCTATCCATCCATCTATCCCCCCCCCCCACCCCACCCCCCACCTCTCAGCTCCAAGCGGCCCTCTCTTGATCTGACTGAGCATAAATATCCTGAGCCCCTCGAGCAGCTCCATCACTCTCACTTTCAAAATAAAAGACGAAAGTAAAGGAAAAATAGTGGTTTCTTTAGACTCACAAGAGCAAAATCCTTCAGCTCTGACTCGTGGTCAAGTGAAAGCAAAAATGTGTAAGATTCAAATAACTATTCTTGTCTCAGTTGCTTCCTAATACAAATGTTTAAAATATTGCATTGATCTGTTAAAAAAACAACCAAAAAAATGGAAAAATGGTGCAGCAGCATCAACCCGAGAAGGAAGGTTAAAATCCTACCATTGCAACCTCTTTGCTTCACCCACACATGGTCTTTGTCAGTCCCCAAAAACAAGAGGAAGCAGCCTGAAGTCAATCTGCAGAAAATGACCAAATCCACATGCTTGTGCAGTGCTAGGACAATGGCTGGAACTCCCACAAGAAATTAGCTGCAGAAGGCCCCTCGCTGGTTTTTTTGCTATTTTGAAATCGCAGCTTGCATGGAACAATGGATGTGCACTGCTGGAAAACCACCAACAACACCCGCGACGCAGCCAAAAAGGCAAAACGGCGGCCGCGCATCAGGAGACCGGAGACCTGGAGCAGCTGGAGGCAAGCTGGGGTTTGATCATTTGTGTCCAAGTTACTTTGGATGGAAGAAGATCCATCCTTCCCTCCATCCATCCTCTGACCCAGCAGGCCCAGTTCAAAGGGCAACTTATAGAGAACCTAAACTCTGACACCCTGGTTCCATCTTCCTCCTGCTCTTCTTTATGATATTTAAGCTGTTCCTTAACTTTGAAGAGTAATCCCCCCCCCTTAAAAAAAACTTATTCCAGTCAGTTATGCCCAGTCGCATTATCTCCAAAGGAAAGAGATGAAGGCACACCCTGCTGGGTACCCAAACATCTCCCCAGCATCCAAAGAGCAGCCAGCTGGATGTGCTGCGGCTCCGTGCTGCAGTAGGTGTAGTTTCGATGACCCACTGGAGGCTGCGAGGATGACGAGGAGGCTTGAGTGGTTTGTGTTTTAAATCCTGCAATGTCGCTACCAAAAGGAGCCCTTTGTAGCACGCAGCCGTGTCAATATCTTGACACACATGCATGCACACGGGCACCGGACACAGTCACTGTCCACATTTGCCCCCTGCTGATAAAAGGCAGCATAAATCATAACAGGAAAAAAAACTGAGGTTTGAGCCTGTGGTGGGAGGGGGGGATAGGGGGATGGGGGGTGGTGGTAGGAATGGAGGGTGTAGCTGACAATTTGACAAGTCACTTTCAGGTTCCTGCCACCTCTGAACAATAATAGCAAAGAGGCCTTTCAACATGCAAAGGGAGCTTTATCAGCCTGCTGCAGATGGAGGCTGCAGGTTAACATGAGAATGAAGCATGAGCAGAGACAGATAGCAGGCAAAGGGACACCCCATATACAAATCAATGCGGGCACACAATGCTTATATATAAACGTATGTGTATATACGTAAACACGGACATATACAGAAATATGTGAACATCTGTGTGTGTTACGGTGTGAGTGATAATTTGAGCAACCTAAAGTGACTGAGAATGTTTGACAATGGCCAGATGAAAGAAATCCATCACTGCATTATCTCCTCCACCAGGCTTCCACGACGCACATCATTACACACGCACTCGTACCCTGTTATCAGTGTGTGAGAATGAGCAATGTAACACAATATGACTGAGGTTTGGAATTACTTTTTCAGATTGCCAGCCAATACCGCCGCCAGATTTTTTGCCTTATCACTCTTCCAGACTTTCCGCGAGATAGAACGAAACAGATTGAGCCCCCATACAATACTGATACATTGCACACAATAATATAAAATAATAATAGTGAAAAAATACTGTGGATGGGTTTACCAAGTAGAGCAAATCAAATTCAAAGTTTACTCCTAAAACAGTCAAATCAACAAAACCCTCGCAGAGCAAAGACTTCAAGGAGCTGAAACTAAACATTGTTGGAACAGTCTCATGTCTCCTCTTTGGAGCTCAACAGGCTCTTTTTTTTGAGGGTCCATTGGATGCAAGTCAATTGGGTCAGCACTTTGCATGCACGTGAATCAATGACTAACACATGTACACAGTCAGTGGTGTAGCAGCACTGCGTGAGGAAGTTCTGACACATCTGTTCAATCTTAGCGCCTGTATCGTCAGACAACACTGGAATCTATATGTGCCCAACAGAGGTGAGGGAGTTAGTATGGTCACCGTGACTGGACTCAGTCCAAAGCTCCTCTCACCCACAACATCCCTCTGTTTTCTGACTAGGAGGGGTCCCAACAAACGAGAATGCATCTTATAATCTGAAATAAACAAAAACTGGTAGTATTTTCGCAGCGGTTCCTTCAAAAAAAGCCTTTTTTTCAACCGTCGCATTTGCTGAATAGTGTTTGGATTTTTCCATAGGCTGAAATACTTTGATTAAAACCAAGTCTAGACATATAAACACTGTCACATAAAGGAATAGGAACGTCTCCCATGCCAATAAATCCCAGCCTACCGACATCCCACACTGTATATCCACACTGATGTAATCCTCGCAAAGACACATCTGCAACACTTCTCCAGAAATGTGAGCGTGGTGGTATTATTGGTCACATGGTCTCGACATGAGACTCCACGGAGTGTGTGCTGCGAGATAAAAAAAAAAAGAGCATCTGCAGTACACACTATTGTCCACAGGGTGGCATGATTTCCTTGGCAGAGGGCAAAATTGTGAGCAGGGGTCCTCTGGAGGCAAGCCTGCATGATCGATCCTTCCATCCTGGTTTAGAAGTTATGCAACACCTTTGATGAAAGCAAGCTTTATTCTGGTGATGCCTGAAGAAGTGAAAGGTAAGTATGGCTTTTTGGGGAGAAAAACCTTTTTCTCTTCACTTCACTGTGTAATAGACTCAAAAAATACACATGAACAAATGCTAATTTAAATGCTAAATTAGCTAAACTGCTTCAATTATCAGTCTGTTTCATTAAACACAATACAAAAACACCAAATACTCGTTTATTGGTTGCAGCTTTGGCTCAAAAAGACCGACTTGACCATAAAAATAGGGAATTGACTTCTTTTGCGTCACCAGGTGCATGAAGCTGTTGTGAGCGTTGGCACAATACTGAGAGGTCTCGACCTTACAATGTAAAGATTATGAGATTATATGCTTCGTCTGGTGCTGTGCAAATAAATCTGAACCGAGATGGCAAAAGCAATTGTTCTCATCCATACTTACAAAGTCATTTACATCATATGCTGGGGGGGATTAGAGGGGGGCCGAGCAAAATGAAACAACAAAAAACCTCAATCTGATCCCCGGGGGAAAGGACTCCTGATTTAAAATGTTTGGTTCACATCAACAAATAAAGTGTTGCAAAGTAATCATGGTGCCAAAACTAATCTGCAAAGTCTATAATGTAGATTATTTGGTCCTGCTGCAGCGTTGCATCGCACACATCTGTATCTTTTGGCCCACAAACACCCACCTGACAGCAGATATATACCGTGAATGTTTGGTTTCCTCTCATCTATGGGCAGGAGCACTATTCAGAGTCAGGACAATCAGAGATATTTTACAAAGACTGTGACTGGAGTTTCAGGAAGAAGCTACAAACAAATGAGGCTAAACTCACAGCTAAAGACTTTGCTGCTGTGTCGGGCTGAGCAATGCTCAGTCTCAGCTCAAGCTTGATCTTTAGTTAGCATGCTAAAATATAGTGCCGGACTTTAGAATGCAAACAAGCCAGTTTCGACAAATGCTTCTTTATTACCCGTCAGAAAAATGTGACTCCTGACTCGTTTTCTTCTCCAAGAAAGTTAGCATGCTGCTTCATTCACACTGACTCAAGCCTATATTGAATTATTTTGTTGGAGTTATTTGAGATCTGCATTCATAATCAGTGCAGCAGAGCCAATGGCCCTTCAACCAGATGAGGAACCTGAAAAGCGCTCGGCGCTGGGGAAGGCAGACCCACAGAGGGCCTCCGTCCTGACGCCATCCCGGTCACCTGCTGAGGACCGTCGCTGAGCACCGAGCTTGGGGGCAACTCCAGTGTGTCACTGGTTCCTAAAACAGACACCTTTCTTCCCTTGTCATAAGCTCTCCAGAGCAACTTGTTCTAATGACCTCGGTCCAGTTCCACTCAGCCCATTGTCACCGGGTGGAGAGCGTGACTAATGCTGACTCACCTGAAAGCCTTTCTAACACCCTCAACAGACCCCTTTCAGTTTGCCTTTTATTCTCCCAGATTACGGGAGGATACTCACACACGAGTGGTGCACTTTGCTCTGACTCATGTTGATTTCACCTCCGCTTTCATCACACCAAGAAGGTCACCAAACGTCGTAATCTGAGCGCTTTTTTTGTGGTGCACGGATTTCTGTCCAACAGGCCAGTGGAAACAGGCCACTGCAACTTTTTTCCACCGTGTTTCTGAGCAACCAAATCTCTAAGCACAGCTGTATCTACTGTGGACAGTAGTACACAGCCCCTCCACAGCCACCGGGCTGGACAGAAGAGAAACTATGGTACTGATGCTAAACAGTTCAGGAGATCCTTTGTCTCTATGGTGATAAGTATTTTAAATTTCACATGAACTATTTTGATCTACTCTTTAAAGCTTAAGAGCTTGCAAACCAGACATTAGCTAATGATCACATTCGGAGAGCACACATCATTTTTTTAGCAAACAGGCCACTTTGCTGTCGTCATTTCCAGGCAAATAACCAGTCGTAGACCGACAATATTCACAGGATTAGGAACCTTCTAACTTGATGTACTTGGTTTGAATTGTAAGAGTGCCGAGTGGGATATGATTTGATCAGGTCATCATGCTGGCCAAACTAGAGTAACTCAGGTTTCTTTCCCAACAGGACAAAAAGTCCACGCTGGTCACATGACCAGAGAACAGTCAGTCCTCCTCATAGATGTGGTCAAATTCAGTCTTCGGTCGATGGACTCCTTTGTGCGTCTTTGTTGGCTCCGGGATACAGGCACAGCCAGGAGCCTCCGTGTGAGTGGTTGATGGAGGTGTAATGACAACGACAATTATAGCAATTATGTGTTATTGTAGGCCATTATGTATTTTGTAGGTTTCGAGATGTAGGCTTTCTTTGTAATTGCTGGCTTATGAAAGGCATAATAATCACGGGCCAGCCAGTCGCAGGAGCTGCCAAGGGCAACCAGTACCTGGTGCCATGGTAACAAAACATTTATCCATAATGCTGCCGCCGCTGCTCTGCGGATGGCGAGGACAAGAGCATTGGCAGCAGGCAAATTAGCCCTAATGGCAGGGAGAGGAGGACGAGAAGGTGCTGGACAGCAGACAGAGGGAGAGCTGGTGGGTGCTGCACATACGTGGGTGGGTGGGCCTGTGATTAGGAGGTGGGCTGAATATGTGAGATTATATGAGGTAGTGTGAGGGGACTCTTTCTGATAGCGTGCTTTCTGACCTTCAGGTGGCAGGCAGTGATGCTGTGTGGACCAAAGCACTGAAAGATGACCAGCTTCTGTACCTCCCTTTTTTTTAGAGAGAAAACCATAAAAACAACAAATACTTATGATACAGAAAGCAATTTTTTTGCAATGACCCTGTTGTCAAATCCATATGAGAAAGGCACCGCAGTGCACCTGGCTCTTAAAGAGGCAGGGAGGAAGCTCTCCAATAGGACCCACAAAACATGAGGCAGAATAAATACTCATTTACGACCCTGCACTGTTTTTTTTTGCAGGCGCAACCATAATGATGAATCAAATGAATTTCATGACTTCTATATTTTAGGGTTAAAGATGACATTGATGAACTGTGTGTCAGTGTATCTTCTATCGATCTGCTGCTTTATGGTGGGGGAAACAAACGCATATTTTGCGCACTTCTATTGTGTGACTCTTTGTGTGCATGCACGCCCGCGTGCATGTCCGTGCACGTGCTTGCCAGGAGCGGGTGGTGCAGGGAATTGCAAACAGGCCCAGCATGGCATAGAGCAGGAAGTAGGCCAGAGGGGGATTAAATGGCTACTGCACCACTTCCTCTCTCCCTGTGGTCATATGATGTTCAGTGTGTGTGTGTGTGTGTGTGTGTGTGTGTGTGTGTGAGACCCTCACACTGTGACAGAAAAAACTCAAGCCCCTGCTGTCAGACCCCTGCGAGGTTATAGGTCTGCAATGTGTGTTTGTTTGTATCACAGCTATAGTCTGATGGTGAGTGTGAGGAACCACATGATTAGACTACATTAGTCACTGAATTGTGCATCTGGGCTCCTCTGTGTTTGGAAAGAACCTATTAATTCCATTACAGTTGTCGGTGACAGGCCGTCTCAATCGGTTCACATGAGATCACAACTATGCACATCTACAGTAAGTGGTTTCCTGGTTGGTTGTTGGAGACAACAGCCAGTGCTAATGCTATCGCTCTGTGAGCGCGTCAGAGGGCACGCACTTCTGCTGCACTCAGACTGTCATTAATCCGGGAACTGACTCAGTGTTGCTGACGGCAACAAGGTTTTCTGACTGTAAGAAAGCCCAACAATAAGCAACAATCCACAGGACCAAGTCATATGAGCAGTTAGAACAAAAGAAGCTAATTTTTTATTTGAGTGTTTAGCTGCAGGACATTCAATCATTCAGCTTCATGTCGTGTTTGCCATTTTCCTTTTGAAATCCAGATACTGATGCATCATTGCACAGCTTTCTATTCTAATTCCAGCTTTACTGAACTATCTGATGCCAAAGTAACTTTGACATTTGACTATCAAAACCGAATCAGTTTGGGTTGGAGAGGAAGTGAATGTGTTGGATAAATCCACACAATTTCTCCAAAACCTTCCAAATGTTGTCGACCTGATGAAATCCAATATGATCCTGTTCTATCTGATCAATGACGGTCAAACCTGAACACACCAAGCTGCTTCCTTTACCTCTTTCAGACAGCCCATGAAGTTGTTGCTGACTGGAGATCCAGGCAGGTCCGCCGTGCTGGGGCTCCCCCCCACGTAGAAGAAGTCGTCCGAGCCCAGCATGGTGTAGTCCTCCTGGGTGTAACCCGTGGTGGTCAGAATCCCATCCACCGATATTGTCACCTGATAACGAGGAGTAACAGTGAGCGTGGAAACAACAGAACATTGGTGTAGGGGGAGGAGGACCGCAGTGATGTTTGACAGTTCTCTGGGTCTGTGGTGGGAAGTGTATGTTGAGCATAAAGAAAATTTGGCCAGTTCTAAATTTCCTTTATTTGTTTTTGTTAGTAGATGCAGTGTGATGTATGGACAGTTAGTAAAATGAATGAAGTAGTTCCAGGCACTGACTTCATCGCTTTCCTGTCTATTGTAGGGTGCGAAATCCTCCCATGAACACTAAAGAGCCTTTTTTAATACATTATTAGGAACATCATCTTTTGTGTGTGTGTGTGTGGGGGAGAAAAACAATTCAAAAAGGTACTGCGTCATGCAGGGGGAGGAAAAACAACACAAAACAACAGAAAAGGAGTGAGGGAGATCACGAATGCAATCCAAAACACAAACTGCACACACACACTAGCGGAACACAAACCCACACTGCAGGACTATTGCTATTATCCTGTATTAACATACTCTGGATGACACCTTTGACCTTCATGGCCCTTATTAACACTCAATAGCAGAGTAAAAGGTTCAATCAGCATAGAAGCAGAAGCATACTTCTGCATACAGCTTTTAATTAACCACCACAAACAAAGGAAACACGAGCCTGGAGAAAAGCTCAATTTTCAATTGATTAGTACGGATCATAAACATTAAATATGGCCTCATATGTTCTTTTACTGTTTGCTTTTATGAAATTTTATATGACTTATTTATGTACTTTATTTTGAAAAGAAAAAATATATATGTATCAGCATTACCAGGCTAGTATTGTGTGATACAGATTGGTCCTTTCATTTACTTTCCTCTGTAACACAGTAAGGTGACGCCTAACAGCAGTGAATGGAGAAGGGTTATTAAAGTGATCTTGGCGATGCAGAGGTTTCTCTATTATCTGCCTCGTCTGCAAGTCAATACGACAGTTTATCCATAATTCATGTCGAGCTTTGAGACTTGAGAAAAAAGAAACGGATACTTACTGACAACAAGAACTATAATTGTGACAGTAATACTGAACCTAATGCAAAAAGCCTGTGATACTTCATGCTGTCGCTGATGATCTTTGGGTTGGTTTGTACCTGTTTGGTTTTCTGTTCTCTGATTTGACTCATTTCAAAAAAGCAGAGATGAAAGTGTGCATGTTTGACCTGACAATCAAAAGTGTCACACCACATCGAGCTTCAGTTGGTGGTTCAGCCACTATCACACAATGTGTTATCCAGTCGTCTCCTGCAAAGTGGGTCGCCTTGTATTTTCACACAAAGTAACATGAAGAAAAGGGACAGTTGAGTGTCGGGAGGACCTTTCGTTTTACTACCTGAGCTCCAAAGGGAATCTACCCCCAGTTTGTACATTCTAACCTTTGATTTCCCTGAACAAGAGCAGCAAAGACCCTCAGAAAATCTGAATTTAGGCTGGAACACAGAGGAACAACCGAAAGTAGGAGAACAAGGCAAGGAAGGGGGGGGGGTGAATCAGATGCAAGTCACTCAAAGTCAGTGGTGGGAAAAATCAAAACCCGGGACCCTGATTGTTGGAGAGGCCCAAAAGAGGGGAGAGGGGATGTGCACAGCAAACCAAGAGAATGACAATAGGAATGATATCTACCAGACAGTGGAGTTTGTTTACCATAGCGAGTCCAATGCCTGTTTGCTTTGCAGACAAGTGGGGCGGGTCAGACATGAATTCAAACCAGTGAACGATGGGTTGGTTGAAAATTGGTGCAAATCAAATCAAGAATCAAACGAGGACGCGTGAGGATGACAGGACGGGAATTATAGAGCATTTAAGTGCATATGGTTGAGCTGTAGAGAACAAACTGTTTGTCATTTGTAAATTTAAAACATATTTGGTGAGTTATCAACCAATTAGGAAAATTCTAAACCTCATTTGTATGTACAACATATATTTTTCTATAATTTGTACTTCAGTAGAAAATAATTCTCCTGTAATTAAATCTGCCTCGATGTTGTGAGAGCTTGGACGTCACACTCAGATGAATTGGGAAAGTGTGCAGTCACATCGGTAATCAGATCAGGCTCGGACGGCAGCAGCACCTCGGCCTGATCACTTGACAAAATGTCGACGCACTGATGAGGACGGGGGGAAAACAAATGAAATCATGAAATGTCAAGTAATGCTTTGATTGATGGAACAAAGACCCGAGAAAAAACAAACAAACCTGCAAAATTGGCGCTCCTTCAGGTAAAACAAAAATCAGACTCGGGAACAAAAAAAATCATCACACTAATTCATTCGTGCTGCTGAAACGACCAAATTTAGGCGGGAATTAAATCTGTGTGGCTGTTTTAGCATCAGAATCAAGCCTTGAGATTTTTAAAGAAGGATTTGATACAACTGGCCAAACGATAGACGTGTCGTTTTGGTGACTCCTACTCAGGTTTTACAGCTAAATTCAGCTAACAAAGCAACTGTACCAAGCCTGCAGCTTTAGCATGTAGCCACGGCTAAAAGCTTACAGCAGGATTTCTGACAGTTCTCATCTTGACTGCCTGAAAACTGTTGTGTTGAGAGAAATACAGACTAGAAATGAAAATATTTTTATTGAGATCTGTAATGGTAAATCTCATTTAGTCGTAAAAACAGTGGAAATTTGCATGGACATCGCTAACGTCTGAGAAGCTCTCCTTACCTGTCTCAGATTTCGGGTCACTTTGACATCATGCCACGAGTTGTCGTTGAACTTCCCGTTGACCGGCTCCACGATGGCTTCGAAGGCGCCCGAGCCCAGGTTGATGACGAGGGACACGGCGCCGTCCTTCAGCGCCAGGTTGACGTAGTCGGCCGACTTGCCCGTGTGGAGGATGAGGCCGTTGCGCTGCCACGTCTTGAAGGAGAGCGTGATCTCGTCGCTGCTGCTCTGGATGGGGTTCTGGGAGAGGTCGTAGCAGAAGTACTCAGAGCCGCGGAACGTCGCCACGTTCTCTTCCCTCGCTGTAATAAGGAACAACAAGGAGCAGTGTAAGGTGCTTGATATTTCAACACACAACAAACCAAGCTGGGAGTGATCCCAGACCCAACTTCTTGTTGGTTGTCGTTGTCCTAAACGTCCTAAACTCCCCCCGGTTTTGAAGGTTTGACTGACTTACAATCTTCCAACCAGTTTTGCTCCTTTTAAGCCTTGAATTCAAAGGTTTGAGAGGTGCACTAAAAATATTACTGTACAGACAAGAAAGTGAGGTTTCCTCAGGTTGCATAACTGAAGACATCAGCGGGTGGATCAAGAGCGTGAATCAATTAATGACGGCTGTACAATTTTCTCCCTGAAAAAAAAATAAGAACCTTTTGGAAATCTCCGACATGTGACAAAGAGGAACGTGTCGGGGACCACGGCGAGCTATCACCTCACATCAAAGGCTTAATCTTGCCGGCGGAATTGCTATTTCCTGTCAAATAGCCAGCTTGCGACGCAGCGGTGATGCCGGTGATCAGAGAGAAGCGAGGGACGGGAGGGAAGCAACAGAGATACTGTCTGTATTTGTGACCTTGAGGACGAGGGGAAAGGGATCCACACAGGGGTGGGAGAGGCATCAGGATGCAGAGGGGGAAAGCGCATCGGTGGAGCTGCTAAAACACATCTGTCAGATCATCTCCCAACTCGCTCCCCGTCGCTCGAGCCAAAAATTCGGAGGAGTCTGAAGCGACCAGAACAAAACGCAAACTCACAAAGATCACAAGAATCTGCAACGAGTGCAGTTTCTCTGTTTTTCTTGGAGGGTGTGGGGGTGTTTGTGTGGGAAAAAAAGAAAATGGCCGACGCTTTCATCTCCCCAACACGCATACCTCAGGCATCATCTCTTCCTCAAAGGGAGGCTTCATCCCACACAACATACAACACGCTCCACTCCACACGCGACAGATGAGGAGAGTCGGCGCTTCAGCGAAGCTTTGGGAAAGTCAAATGTGGCCTGACCCTCGTCTCTCCAACTTCCACCTCGTCGAGTTCACTTTTTTATCTGTTCACGAAACAGAATCAGAGACTTTCCTTGAGCACTCTCGAAGGCGACGTTGACTCCAGAGTGACCAGAACCAAGAGGTTATTCCTCTCCCATGAGAGTGATGCTGCTGTCGCCATGCTCTCGCTGACTGCTCCCTCAGCGGCTGGGGCTTGTCAGATTCGGTCCGGGAAGACGCTTCTTCATCTCGCGGAGCTTCTGTCTCGCCGCTCTGCCTTAAGGCCTGGATGATGAAGTAATGTCGAGATCGCCGCCTGCAGCGAGCTGAGCGATAAGTGCAGGAACTTGCTGGAAGCTTGCAGTAACAGTCGGATCGTCGGTGAAGTCGCGGACTAAACTGTCTTCACGCGGAGTTCATCATCTCAGCTGGATATGGAGTCTAAATGTTTCAGTTGTTCTGTACATTTTGTATCTCACAAATGAACCGAGTGGTTTCATAGTATATACACTGTGCAAATTGTTGGCATAGATGAAATGTTTCGGGTGAAGGACTTCCATCTCGGCTGTCCTTACAGCATTTTCCACCTGTCCTTAAAAATGAATAATGAATGCGCGATGAATAGAGAAACGCACTTAGTAAGCTGTGTCCAGGTTAGCGGAGCCCGAGACGCCATTAAAAATGCAAACGGCAAAAGGTGCCTGCGAACTTCGGCTGCAGCCCCCCCCCCACTTCCCAGCCGGATGGCGTGACGTCTGTCGGCTTCACACCAGAGTCTGAGAGGCTTTGTGGAACCCGGAGGAGCGAGGACGAGACAGGTTGAGGAGGAAATGAGAGGTCGCTGTGGTGAAAGTGAAGCGAGAGGCGACGAAAAACAGACAAATGTTTGTGCGGAAGTGACACGGAGCAGGTTAGGACGTGACAGGTTTCTGCAATCTACACGTGTGTTTTGTTCATCAGCACCGTCACGGTCGAGTCAGCGCGGACTGCATAGCATCAATGAATATGCGCATGATAGCTTTCAGGCTGTTCATCAAGTAAGCAGCAGGTACCCACCCCAGCAGTGACCCTGTGCCTGGGGACACTGACACCCCCCCCCTCCTCTTTTGTTTTACCTTCGACGTCAGTAAATGACTAATTCAGTGTTTACGTCAGACGAGGATACGCTGCAGGTGAAGTCGTCCCGTCAGTGCGTCTGGTGGGTAGAAAATAATGATCAAGCGTTCGCTCACACTAAGAAAAATCAATGGGAGCGGCCGCAGCACCGAATGATCGAGAGAAACAGATGGGCTTTTTTTTTTTTGTCTCGTTTCTTATCATCCATCTTTGGGGCTGACAAAGTCAAACTGTATCTATCTCCAACATGGCTCCCCCAAGGTGAGAGAGCATTCCTGCTTCTCTTCCCATCTACGGCCCACTGCGAGCAGAAAAACAGCTTCATCCGCGCGCGGGGAGGAACCATGCCAGCTCACCCACGAGGACGTTTTACCTGCAGGGCTGGAAATAAGAACGCTGCCCCGCTTCGCATGGCAGAAAACACGCCAGGACGACAGAAAAACAAGAATATTATCCCACAAAAGCTTCATAAACGCAGATTCAAACGTCGAAAATGTGGAAAATAGCATCTGTTTTTCTTTCTCTTCTGTTTTCTGTTTTTTTTTTTGCACTGAAAGCAAATTTCAAGACAACATCACAGTCGTAGGCTGAGCCATCCGTGGCCGTCGAGCTGCAATGTGGAATGGTAATGAATTGAGAACGAATATAACTTCTTTTACGACTGGAGCGCGGATGAAGTGAGGAGATTGTTATCAGCCCATAATGGTTTTAATGGCATCCGAAAGCCGTTCTATTTGGAGCCTTGGTTTGATGGATGAGTCCGAGCGAGTCCTGCGAGGGGTCATCCATAAAAATGTCAGAGGGAGAGGTGGCAGAAGGGAAAGTTACGGCCACAGTAAATTTCCCCCCTTATATTTGGGAGGTGAAGGGGACGCTGCGCACGCCAGACGGCAATGAGGGCGATTTGGTGCTTCTTCACCTGCAACTTTCCAGCAGCATTTGCAATAAATTCTGACATTTTAGTCGTTCGTGCGAGTCGTTACAGCTTTTCGATGGGATCATTTCCTGGTTTTCTTCACATTTTAACAATTAAAAATGACATTCATGGGAATCATTCACTAACTCAGCCTTCACTTCCATCCTGAAACCATCAGAACAGGGAGTGTGTGAGA
>JAUESF010000048.1:12524527-12534631 GCA_032274765.1 Malacoctenus tetranemus
TTTGTCCTTGGTAGATGTGCCTGCTCACATCTGGGATTTTAGCACTGATGGTGACACATTAGGAGACTCCAAACAAACAACGTTGCTCCTCATTGATTTGGAGCCCTGAAGGCATTCCACTCTGTTCAGCATCGCTGCAGCAGCAGCTGCTGCCTTAAATTTTCCTTTGTCTCGTTAGGCAAGTTCATCGTGATAAAGTACAAAGTCTGTGATACGTGTGCTAATGTTAC
Source organism: Malacoctenus tetranemus (assembly GCA_032274765.1). Lineage (NCBI taxonomy): Eukaryota > Metazoa > Chordata > Actinopteri > Blenniiformes > Labrisomidae > Malacoctenus > Malacoctenus tetranemus. The sequence goes on from JAUESF010000048.1 coordinate 12,524,758, forward strand.
AGTCGGTGGGAGTTAAAGGCTTCCTGTGCATCAGCGTCGGGAGGCTGAACGTGCAACAGAACACTGCGAGCTGCGCAGCTTGTTCCCGTAAATCTGCTCCACGCCGGCTTCTCCTCGGGACTCCCACAGAACTCTCCGGCCTACGTGCTTCCTACCATACGTCAGGGGACGAGCCAGCGGGGTTCGAAGGGGTTGTGCAAAAAAACAGGGGGAGCGTGGTCGTCAGAAGACAAAGAGGGGACTGTGAGGGGAATCCAGGATAATCTGTCAACGCCGGGCTTCCCCGCCTCCGCCGATTCGTCCCACTTTCTGGACGAGACGCGGAGAGCTTTCACGGTTTCTGCCTCGCTCTCCCTGACACGAAGGAGGGACTCGGACGATTTGTCGAGGCGCCAGCGCAGCCAACCCACGCAGAGCCTAAAACGCCCGATTGGTTAGAGGGCTAACCTTGTCCTTGGCTTCACTCAGCTGGTCCTCCAGCTCAGAGAAGCTGAAGCCAGCCACGGTGATGAAGTCGCCGATCACGGCCACGAACTTGTCGCCTCGCTCCCTCGTCCTGCTCTGCTGGTAGTGCAGCTCCTGGAAGGGAGGAGAAGAAGAAGGGGTGGGGAGTTAAAAAGACCTTGCAGTGGTCAGCACAGTGTGACATTGTGTGGATTTGCACTCGAACACTTGTTCTGGAGCGCGGCGCCGGCGGCAAACGTGAGCGGGCGCCGCTCCATGTCACAACGCGTGGAACATTACCAGCGTTTAAACACTTCGCCCGGCTCTTCGCACTCGCGCTGGCTCACAAACATAATTACAGACGGGGGAAGAACCGACAGGGAGGGGAGCGGCCGGCTACTCACCGCCTCCAGGGCCTTCAGTCCGCTTTTAATACTGTGCACTTCTTTTTCCAGCTCGGACAGACTGAGGGGGGGAAAAGAGAGAAAGAAAGCAGACGTGGAAACGGTGAGCGTTGCTCTGACGATGCATGTTCTCACAAGTTCGAACGGTCTCATTACTGCGCTAAATTTAGCTGATTCCTGTCAGCTTTTTGGGAGCCGTCGGTTTGGCTTCGCTGCGCAGATCTGTAGCATCGCGTGTTGTTTTTAATGCTCCTGATTTGTCGATCAAAGAACTTTGAAGTTTATTCTGATACATGCTTAAAATTCACACTGACACTACTATTTTCATGCTGCTGCAAACCTGTGTCCCCCTTCTTTGAATGCATAAGGTGAATGAGACTCTACTCACTTGACTTTAGCAGCCTCTGGTACACTGGTGAGGTCCTGCTGGATGCTCAGTGTGTCCGGGTAGTTCTTCTCAAAGATCATAATCAAGTAGTGCAACATGGTGATGTTCCTGCCGGACGAGGAGAAAGCACATACACAGAGGAAGTTAATGACCCACTGCAGCCCCTTTTTGGCTGATGTTCCATGAAGGTGTCTCGGGACGGCCCGTCGCTGCCCCCCTCCCTGCAGCCCACCTGTCTATGCTGGACTTGGTGTCGGCGATCTTGTTGAGGCTGGACACCTTGAAGCCGAAGGCGTTGCCTCTCTGGCCCTTGTTCATGAAGTTGCCGAAGGCCAGCACCACCTCCAGGACCTGAGTCAGGCGCTTGCTGCGCACCACCTCCTTGGACGCGTTCAGAATGGCTGAAGGGGAAACAGAGACGAGAAGGACGGAGTGAGAAGGATGCAGCTGGAGAGATCGTATAGCGGGCGACTGGTGCACGTGCATGCGTGCGTGCGCACTTTCCACCTATTTTCCGGGGTTACATAACGATCTGGCTTTACGCTGCTCTCCCCCAGTCTGTTTCCAAACGCGCACTTCAACTGGAAGCTCCGTCCAAACGCGTCTCATCCTTTCCTTCGATTTTTCACATCCTTCATGATGAGTGATCAATTCTACCCACAACTGCTTGGTGGGGGGAAAGCCATCAAGTGCTTCCATCCATCCATAACACAGCAAGGGAGAGGCGGGGAAGGGGGGGGGCATTCCCAACGCAGCTCCCCCTCTTTAACTCTGCTCTCCTGAGAGCACACTTGTCTGGCAGTGTGCAGGTGGTTCCTGGTTTCCACGGAGGAAAACCTCAGTGTGAATGTGAAAATCATTACCTAAATCCGTGGTGTTATTGTTACTGTGTTACAGCGATACGGCATGGGAACTGCTCTCCTGGCTGCTGCTGACGGCGCTGGCCTCGCCGCAGCGTCTCGCAGAAGCGCCTCCATTGATCGCGCTGTGTGGTCTTGGGGGATACAGTCTCATCCAGAGCGTATGACAAAGCAGCATGAATCGCAAAAAAAAAAAAAAAAGGGGAGGGGGGGAATTACACTTTGATTCGGGCACAGATGAGCAGTGCGGTCTGGGAAGGGTTGGATCAAACTACAGAGATTGAGGAGGATTTAAATTCATAGGAAGACTCAGAGGATTATGCCTCTGCTCTTACTTTCTGCTCATTCCTGGCACCATGTATCACAAGACCTGTTTGATTTCATCTCTGACCAGAACGTCTGACACACAGGGATGAGCTGCCAGTCAGCACTTGCTGGAAACAATCAGAAATTGCTGGCAAATAATAGCACAATGTGCTCATCAGAGCCAAAAAAACAAAAAAAAAAGCATCCAGGCTCGGCAGTGAAACCTCCTTTGGTTAGCTGTGACAGCTCAGTCGAGACACACCCTGCATGCGCACGCACGTCAAAGGGCTTCAGCTGGGTGCTCTTTTCTTCTTTTTTTCTCCCTCTAACGGTCTTTGAAGTGACGCGGTCGAGTTTACAAGGGACGCTCTCCCCTCTCAACACCAGCCAGCTTTCCAAAACAGCCTCCTTGGTAACCCCGGTAGCTGGAAAAGCCGCCGCGGGGCAGATGACCGCGTCAAAACAAAGACGCGATTGTGAACAAGCGCCGGTCCAAACGAGCCGGCCGACGACAACGTGTGAAATGCTGGTTTTCCTTGCGGGGGGTTATGGAACAACACGACGGGCTGGAGAGCAGGAGCTGCAAACTGCAATCTTCCGCTCCACTTGCGAGCGGAAGGCTGCAGCGCTGCTCCAGGACGGGCCGGATCACATAATCTGAGATAATATCTACTCATACGTGTGGCTTTCAAGGAGGAGCAAAAACGTTATTACCGTCAACAAATTCCATGAAAACCCAAAAAACCAAGTCCCTTTCTGCTCCACCCCGCCCTTGTTTTTCTCCCCTAAAAGTGACCTATTCTACTCCTCTCTGCAGGATTTCTGTACGATTTCTACACTTCATTTACCAGAGTTCAAAGACAACAAACCAACATCGGAGGAGGGCTCCTCCTTCACCGACACGGAGGACACGGCATCCTGTTGTCGGACAGTTTTTTGTCCTCACCTTCAACCTTGGGCTTGGTTTCAGCCAGGCGCTCTGCAAACTTCTTCTTGAAGAACAGAGCTTGCACCCTCTGCTGGTAGTGATCAATTCTGGGGGAGGAGAAAGAAGGAAAGCCATATGAGCATCCTAAACCAGGTACTTGTCTGAAGTCCCCTAACTCCAGGTTTAACCGCAGAAAGGTCACGTGAAGCTGAACAGTTGAGAAGTGGGCGTGTTAAACTTGCCCCGAGTTCACCAGAGGAGCAGGGAGGACTTTCAAAGAGAGACTGGGAATATTAAATCATCAAAAAAAGACAACTACACTAAATCCCAGATGTATTTGTCTGGCCAAACAGAGAGTAGACAGAATAAGATTTCACCAAAAAGGAAATGAAAAGGCTTCATTATCTAGTCCAAACAGAGCAGCTTCAGAGAGAGGAGGGATGAAAAAAAGGCAGTGATTTGAGAACATCTCTCCAGTCAGATGTGATTGCAGCCCTCGAAGGGCAGCCGCCACTTCTCTCTCTCCTCTAAAGTGATGAATCACTGTGGAGTACGAGCCTTGTTCTTCATGTGGCCCTCCACACGCCGCGCTCTCATCATGCTGCTTTTGCGCTTTTTTCCCTCCACATATTCGCCGTCTATTTTTAGTCGGCTGGCCTAAATTCCTTTAAAAAAAAACCCTGCATATTTCTGGAAATCTTCCAGTTTGTGTTTGTCACAAAGAAATTCACTCACTATACTTATCGATTTAACTCTTTACACATCAGTGACTCTAAGAAGACTCTCTGTGGTTAGCTAGTGTTGTAGCACTAGCCAAAAGTAGCGCGCTACACAGTGATGCAACTTCTCTTCACCTGCTCATCTCGAAGAGGAAGCGGTCAGCCCGGGCCATCCGCTCCAGCTCGTGCTTGTGCTCCTCCAACAGGTCAATGTCACTTTTCTCTGGGACGAACTTCAGCAGCTGCAGAGGAAACGCAACGTTAGCAGTTCATCATGCAGGGAACTGACACTCGTTATGTTCAACAAGGCAAACAGGTGAAGCCCACATGGATGGATAAGATATTCTGAGCTTCAGTAACATTGTGATGCCACGAACTGAAACCCCCCCACTCAAACGCTCCAAAATTGAAGTGTGAGGAGCTGTTCACCTTTATCAAATCAGATTCTCACACCTGAAGAGGCAAGACAGCTCATTAGACCTCAAAAACTGTTATGAGAATCCTGCAAAACTGAGGATTTAGCATCAGTATCAGATTGTGTGTTGCTATAATTACCTGTAAGCTAGTGTGGATCAGTGTTGTGATGTGGGAAACACTGGGGAGATCCAGGCCCCTCAAACCTATCCAGACTTTCCACTTTTTCGCTCTCGTGTCAGGAGGGAAAAGCAGAGAGCTTTGCCTCGGCCAAACGCTAATTAGCACATCAGACCGCTTTGAAGCTTGTTTGGAGCATCATTACATAAACTCTCCCCTTCGCTATCAATCAAATCCACCCACGCGCACTGTTTTGACCCGGCCAGTCACAATAATTTTGCTGGGCACTCCAGATACATGGCACTCTGCTCACTGCACACACAAAGCACACAGTCTGTACCTGCTCCAACATATCTTTGGCGAGCTCCTCTCTCTCATCCATCTCGAGGATGGCCCTCTTGATTTCTTCGTTGCTCATTTTTAACCTGAAATGGAAGAGAGCGGTGTAACTGTAATGGTCACAGAATGCAGAGGAGACCCTCCTGCGAGTGGGGTGACACTGATAAGTGTGAGTAGAGGTCCGGAGGAGGGGGCATCGCCGCGGGAGCACCGCCAGCTGCCTGCGTCTCGCCACTGTTACGCGTGCGAGGTTATGATCGATAACAGCATTGTTGGGCCCGTGCATCAAAGCCTTATTGACCAACCGCTGACCCCATTTGGGTGCAGTTTGTACCCCCGGGGTCGGTTCCCATTGACGCGAAAGTGAGTTTAGGGACCGGGCAGCCGCTCTGTCAGACACGCACACACAAAAGGGATCAGGAAGCCTGCTTATTGATGTGTCGGGTGGGGGCTCGGTTTGGATTCATAGTCACAGAGAGGTCTGGGACCCCCTGTTGTCAGGAGACACATGAATGCTAACCACATTGTTGAGCGGATCTTAAATGACGACAATCGATGCTGGGTTCAAATGTAGCGAGGCTTTTGAACCCCCTCAGGAGGGAAATGATGTGATTGTTATGTCTTCCTGCCGCCATTGATCGCACTTTCACATAACTCCTTGGCAAAACTGAGACCTATTCTCCCGTCCATTTAATACATCATCAATGAGCAGGCTATGTCCTCAATAACAATCTCAGATGTCTTTTTATTTATGTTCTTTGACGTGAGGAGTCTACGTTTAAAAAAAAAGTGTGTTTAAGACGCCTTTTTTGCAATAATGTGAATGATTGTCAAAAGGCCCACAAAATTAAACCCCTTTGCGTTTCAAGCACCACACAGATGGTAGTGGGACTGGCAGATGTCCGCGTGTGTCCATTAAAAGCTCATTTCTGGTCAGAGCTGTCAGAGGCACACGCCTCCAACAGACTGAAGGCTTCGACCTTTGACCCCTCTCGGCGGCAGCATCACCACTCGCACTGCAGGATCTCTGAGTCTCTTTGCGAGGCCACGACAGACGTGGAACGGTTCTACTTTGAACCGGCGACGTGATGGAGCTGCGTTGAAGCCCTTACTTTGAGAGCAGGATGATGCAGTTCTGTGCGCGTCTGCCGTCGATGACCGACAGCTCTTTGACCTTCCGTGTGCTGACGTAGATGTCGTCCATGGAGCCCGTTTCTTTCTGCGGGCAAATTCAGACAGAAAAACGTACATCAGGGCAGAAAGACAGCACAAAGGCAAAGCAATAAAGCCCCTGTCCTCTTCTGAGCTTTGTTATGTCTGTAACGCTAATCTGTCACCGTCTTTCCACGCACTGTAGATCTACAAATGTCAAGTGCCATTCGGTAAAAGTCATTGAACACATCTCATTAGGCTTTATAAACCCTCGAGTCGGCTGGAGGACGTGAGTGAAAACATGTGACGGCAGAGTTGTGGAAAAATGTCACAAAAACTAATCTGCAGCAGGTGGTGGGGAGAGGATATAGTCCCTCTTTTGATGAATCACTGCTGCAAACACACGGCAGACAGACCATAAACTCCCAGCAACAGGAAACACGGGTGTAAAAACTCCATTCAAACCAGTCATATTTTTGTACGCTTTGCACCGGTGTAGTATTAAAGTCCACGAGGGGAAAGTATACGTGTCTGAGAGGAGTGGCCGTGGCTGCGTGTGCAAAATGTGCCCTGTTTATGGTCTGCGCTCGCTCTTTGCTCAGATATATGCCTCCTCTCTGAGCGCGCCGGGATGACGTACGTAAACCAGATGCGGCTCGTGGAGAACGTGTCGTTTCCCGGCGCCCGTCCTGACCCCACGCTGCCTGGCAGCGGGGCTGGGGTTGGCACTGGGTTATGGGGGCAACTCCCATTGACTGGGACCTGGCACCGCTCTGCGCGTGCATGTACGCCGGAGCCCAGTGTAACCTGAGAGAGGCTGCATCTCCCCCTCCAACAGGACTCTCATGACAAAGACTGAACTGCGGTTGAGGCGTCTGAACTTTTACCAAGCATGTGCGCTTCAGTGGACTCCTGCTGATGAATCATGTTCATTAATAAAACCAAAGGATGATGAGGGTAATTCAGAGCAATTAACTTAATGACCGGTGTGGAAGTAGAAAGATAGTGAAAAATGAAGCTGCAATGCCCAACAAAGGGAAACCTTTCACAGTACTGTTTGAAGTGAGGATACTGATATGTTGAAGCACTTGCAAACACTGAGCTAACTCATTGTTTTAGACTTTTTTTATTGACTTTCCTACCAGGAAAATGTTCTATATGGAAGTTAAAGTTACAGCCAACTATAACACCTTTGTCTCAACTTGATCCAGGAGCCACTGTGGCGCCGTGTGAGGGCAAAGGCTCTCTGAGAGGCGACGTGGGGATTTAGTGAAAAAGTGTTGTGCCAGAATGTGAATGGAAACAGCAGCAGTCACAGAGGATCTTTTTCACTTATCATACATGTCACTGTCCTGTGTGGTTGCTGCAGAGCAGACGAGGCGACAGCAGAGCCCAGAGGGTCTGTAACCAAGAGGTGGAGACGCTGGAACACCTTTGACTCACCTGTTTGAAGGATTGGTTAGTGAGCAGGTCCTGCGCAGGCAGTCGGAGAGTGCAGAGAGAGACACCAAAAGAAAAAAATTGAAAACACATGCAAAGGTTAGCACTTTAAGCAGGAGTAAAGGCAAGTGGCTTGAGCAAGAAACTACAATTCTGCACACTACGAGCTGAAGCTGGGAAACCATCAGCGAGGGAAAAAAAGTCCACTGGCCGAGTCTTTAGGGGCTCATGAAATCCCCATAAAGGTGGACAAAATAAGTATTAAAACTCTTCTCTTGTTGGGTTTTTTTTGTGTTCCTTAAAAAGAAGTCACGGTTGTTATAATGTATTCTTTTGATTGCATCGACATCTGTCTTGACATGGAAAAACAAAACCATGAAAAATGAGTGTGGTAACTAATCCTACGGAGGGCAAATGTAAGCAAAGAGCCCGCTCTGAAAGCGAGACCAGCGGCGGGCCTGCAAAAAAAAAGCAATTATGCCATGTGTAAACACTGCAGGATTGGCCGAATGAATTTCATCTCGCCAAATGGAACAGAGCTGTCAAAGCCAGGAAGATCTCACTTCGGGTGCGTGACCATATCCGTGGAGATCTGCATTTAAGCGCTGCTCCGTGCCAATAAAAACCTGCGCTGCACAAATAAACACTCACAGTGGATCACGGCGACAACCTGAAGCGGCCCGCTGCTCTTTAATAAAAGTTTGCGAGGAGGGGTTGAGCTTCGGGCTGTCAGAAAGCTTTTAAGCGAGGCTGTAAAACACATTATAAAGCGTAATGCATCAAAACAGATTATATATTACTCCTCAGTTGAGGCTAATAAAGACAATCCACTTCAATCCATTTGAAGCTGCATGAATTGGATTGGATTGGAGTGCAGTGGCAGATTGGCGACTGGTAATATCAACACCGCACACTTGCTTATTCTATCCCATTTAGTCTTTGGTTAAACATCATTAGGCAAACAGTGTCGATGCATTAGACCTGTGACCTCAATATGGAGGAGTGTTGGAGGGGTTTGTGTTCATTCATGAGCCCATAAAGACCCCCTTAGCTCCCCAGTTAACCCAGAAACGTTCTGCAAGACACGAGTGCAAAGCCGGAGCTCTGTGGCGTCTCTACAGCGAGGCGTCTCGCAGTGGAGCAGCTGCTCGTGTTCCCCCTGGAAGCTTCACTCTAAAGGCTCCTCTCAAACTCCTTCGCTTCAGCTCCATCACACACACACACACTCACTAACACACTCACTAACACACACAGTTCACGAATCAAGGCCAGGATTGTGCTTCACTGAACTCGTACGGAATACGTCTAGCCAAAACAAACATGTGCATCCAGTTGTAGGCACACAAGTGCAACTCCAATCGCTGACAAATCCAAACCTGCTGTCTCTGATATGCTGAGAACATCTTCTCTATGTCCTTGAGGTCCAGGATCTTGAACGCTCTCAGGTCATCAATCTCATTCCAGATGGTGCCATTGATCATATGCTGAAACAGAGCAGAGGGACAAAAAAATGATGAACATCGACACACTGATTAGCAGGGAAGTTACTACTACTGCGTTTTGAGGCTGCGTTTCCAATATTAAATTTGACTCAGGGAGGAACAGATGTTTCGAATTTGTCCGGCAATGAAAGTCAACTAAAAGACCCCGGGGTCTATTTTAACCACCCAAGTGCAACAATGTGCAGAGCGGTGGGTCTTGGACGCACGGAACGACCCCGAGCGCACTTGCTATTTCAGTTCATGCGAGTACAGTAAGTTCAGCTGCAGACTGAACCCGATTGTACCCGAAACCCTTGAGAACGTTCTGGCTTCATCTTTTCACCACTTCATTGCTTCAAACTGAGGACTTTTGTTGCAAGAACATAAAAGCACACGAAGGCAAAGTGAAGTGATGGAGTTCATTGGTTAAACTGAGCCATGCAGACGCCCTGCGCGCTGGCTCACCTCTCCCAGCTTGGCCCAGTTGAAGGACTTGAGCGGGTGAGACGGCTGGGGGATGGACTTGGAGCGCATGGTGCCCATGGAGCCGAACGAGGACGGGATGGGGGGAGGCGGGGCTCCGAAGATGGGAGGGGCCCCGGGCGGAGGCGGGGGCGCGCCGGGCGGAGGGGGCGGAGGAGGAGGAGGAGGGCAGCTGAACGGCAGAGGGGGCGGGGGCGGAGGGAAGCTGCCCATCATGGGCGGTGGAGGCGGAGCCACCGGGCCGCCGGGAGGTGGGAGGGGAGGTGGGAACGGCACGCTGCCTCCCTGCTGAGAGACGGACGAGATAAACATCAACATGACTTGAAAATGTTCATTTCAAACGCAGAGTTTAAAGACAACACCCTGAACCACAACATAAATAAACAAGTCCTGCTA
>JAUESF010000048.1:12574118-12588500 GCA_032274765.1 Malacoctenus tetranemus
GTGTGTGTGTGTGTGTGTGTGTGTGTGTGTGTGTGTGTGTGTGTGTGTGTGTGTGTGTGTGTGTGTGTGTGTTCTCTTCATCCTGAAAATCATTACTGGGCAAAGCTTCCCAGTGGACTGTCAAAGTAGCAACACTCCAACTGCTAACTGGCAATTATCTCACATGGGTTGCATACTGTAAGACTGAGTCATGCATTATGTGCCGCATGAAAGTGGATGGTTCTTTTTGCAGCAGCAGCAGCAGCAGAGAGTCTGAACAAAATGTCTGGATAATCCCTCAAACCGACCCCGTTCCACCACCGAAACAGAGGAGGAGGAGTCCAAATATGCTGGACGTGTACGTATACACGTTTGCTGTGGATCAAGACCTCGTTGTAGATGGTGCAAAGCAAATTCAGAGGTTTGTTTCCGACCACAATCTATGAAAAATCTTTGAGTTTATCGGTGAACTTCGCATTTGCACCAAAGTGCATCCGGATCGGTATATTTTTACTCACCACCAGTTCGGAGAAACGCGCGTGCAGCTCCTCGGCGGGCGGCATGGGGGCGCTGAACTCCAGGAGCTGCAGCGGCACGCTGTCCTTCAGGTTGATCTCCGGGGGCTCGCTGCTGCCGAAGCAGCACAGGAAGCCCAGGCCGGGCCGCGTCCTCTTCCTGGGCGGCATGCTGTGCCGTGCAGGTGGCAGTGGCGAGGAAGGTGAGAGGAGGAGGAAGAGGAGAAGGAGGAGGAGGAGGAGGAAGGGGCCGAGGGGCAGGGAGGGGGAGTGGAGAGGAGGACGAGGCTGCTATCTAGGGGGCATGATCTGGAAGGCAAAAAGAAGGAAGAAAGAGAGGATTACTGACGGGCACCATTCAAGACCACCGGCTTTCTGTTACACTGCACACGCTCAGACAAGGGTGCTTGATGTGCTGTTGCACAGCCAAGCAATGTGCCATAAATTATTCATTCCATTCACAATCAAGAAGGGCACAAGATTCAGACGATGTTGTGAGTTCCCACTTTGCTGCTCGCCTCATGTTTTTCTCTCCACAGCACGGAAAGCGAAGCAATTCATAGTTCCAGCAGACCGACTCTATTTGTGATGGATATAGGACGATATCAGTGCAACAGGGCAGATTTAATATGCTTCCAATCCAGAGCAAATACATAGTTTGCACTCCAGCGAGGCCTGATCTCGTGCCACAGTTTCTCATTGCATCAAAATCACATGTGGCAGAGGGGAGGGCGATGCGTCCGTAAAGCGATAGCGCCGTGATTCAGAGATGTGATAACGGCAGTTTTCTGTTCTCGTGTAACCTCAAATATTTCGACCATTTCCTGTTTCTGAAGTCAGTGTTTTATAACCTCCACACGTTTCCTCAGAAATTCGACTGGTGAATAAAGAAAAAACAGAAAATTTAACAAGCCAGTAAAAAGCATTGAACATGTCATGGAAACCATCAATAAAAAAAACGGGCAATAGTTTCTTGATCAACTCAGCTCTAAGTTTAGCATCCTGCTGAATTCCTCCGTTTTTATGGCGATTTGAGCCGCAGCGCCGAGCAGAGTTTTCAAGGGATCTCGCGCTTTTTCCCCGTTTTAACGAGAATAACGGCAACTGCCTCGCGTGCAGCGCTCCCAGTTCTCCCAGTTCTCCCAGGAAACAAAAGTGAAAAAGGCCCAGTGTCACCGAACGCTTCTACAGTTGACAGAGGATTCACCAGCAGGACAAAACAGAGCTAGGCTGTCAGAGGCAGCCATTGGTAGGGCAAGATAATACAGCACGCTTGGAGAACAGTGAACTTGTAAATCTGCCATCCTGTGTTTTTTCTTGCATTTGTATTTACTAAAGACAACAGATCATCCTTCCTCTAACATGAGGACTAAATATCAGCATCTTTGCAAAGAGTTTTTAATAAATAGAAGCTGTTAATCAGTGTTCAAATGAACACAAAATGAGATTGTTGCTATGTGTGAAGATGTAAGCAGGAGGAGCCACGATCGTGTCTGTGTCTTGATATCAGTTGTTCTTGTGTGCTGACAAAGCAACCTCTTGTTCCCGAGGCACAATGGTGAATTGAAAGAGTGTGTGTTGTTGATGCCCCAGCAAGGCCCTCCCTGACTGTGCGTGAGACAGCAGTGAATGGTACCCGGCAAGACCGACTGACTGGCTGAATGGGGTGAGACATCCTGAAGGATTTCCTCGACGCTCCGAAAAGAGCATGGGTGGTCTTTCAGTGAATAATATACTCTTTACACTATATTGTCTTCAATCGCGTACACACGCTTCTTCAGTGTGAGCACACACCCACACAGGCTCACACAAGTCCCCCGTGCTTGTTTTTATGCAACAGTTTTTGGCATTTGTGAATGAATGGACCACGAGGCCGATATGCAAATAGCTCGGACACGCAGATCCAGCTGAAATATTTGACTGAGAAATCGATTTTCGAGCTATTTCTAAAGGATGCAATGAAAAACGTCCGGGGCAGCGTCCAAAAAGAACGCAAAACCAGGACCAGATTTCACCATGAACGGTGTTTGTACATAACCTAGGAAGCCTTTAAGTAACAGCTACAATTTGCATCCATGTGTTTAATGCAGCAGTGAAACTTTATGACTTCAGTTTCCACACAAAGCCGCAATCTGCTGCATCTCTCCGAGGACGTCTCCACGCCATCGGCCTCTCACACACACACACACACACACACGAGGCTCAGAGTAGGAGTTTCTCACTGCGCGAGCTAAAATTAGCCGGACGGTAAATTCTTTATGAATGTGCTGCGTCCTCGATGGGAGCTTAGAGGGGGGGAAAAAAGAGAAGAAGAGAAAACACCACATTTCCATTTTGCCCTCTTGCTCATTGGCTTTTTCCGCCTGCTTGGATCCACTGTGCCCCTCTGATTCGACCGTGCCCCGGCAACAAAATGCACCGCAGGCAGCTCCAAACGGGAGTTTTCTTTGCTTTGTCGACCATGTAAATGAATGTGTGACAAAGGAAGAGCTCATTCACTAACAAGTGACATAGATTATTCTTTGTAATCACCTTCAAATACAAGCACAGTTTCCTTGGAGTTGCATCATCGCACCGAGTACCACGTGTGGCATCTTGTGTATGTGCAGGATACATTCGATACTGTGCAGGCATGTGTGTTTTGATAGCTGAGGTGACAATCCCTGGATGCCCCCCCGACACCTCCCCTGCTTGATGAGCTACAACTGGTCCAAGGCCTCCATTTACTCCTGGTACAGCATCGCTCCTGCTCTACGTCTCCTGCTACCCTCACAATCCTCGAATGACCATCTACCTCCCATGGACGCAGACCATCAGTGGTGACGTCGTCGGGGGAGATTTGGCAATTGGGTGGGCTGACTACAATCTGCCAACAGGCTCTTTTTTGAAGTTCTGGCACAACATGGGAAAGTATCCTGCTCGGAATAACCACAGAGACTCTCATTGGAATCGAGTCCAAGAGGCAAGATTAGACTTGAGGAATCACGACAGCGGTGGAAATAGTTCCAGTTCACTTGGTGCATGTAAGCAGAGTTCTCAGATAGATTTACGCATCATGCATTGTTGACTCCATCGACTTTGAGTTCTTCTCAGGGATATTTTACAGATCCTATTCATAATTAACCTTAATTACACACACTGAGAGCAGTGGGCTGCCACAGTGCAGCGCCCAGGGGGAGCAATCAGGGCTTTGAGAGCCTTGCTGGAGGCCCCACAGTGGTGCCAAAGGGTGTGCGGCCATGCGATGTCTTCCATTTCCCCCCCAACTCAAACTGTTGGGCAATCAGAGGGTTTTTGCCTCTCTGACCTCTCCACCACTGCCCCGACACAAACCGCTCTCAGTCCAATGGAAGTGACGCCTGTGTGCGTTTTATTGTGAGCAAGCTGCAGAGACAGGCAGCACGACAGCATCGATGCACAACACAGATGTGTATTCATTGTTGGGTAGTAAAGAGAAACCGAGCAGCCACCTTCAGACAGTGAGATGACAGGATTTAAAAAAACACACTTCAGGGAGCTAAATCATGCCCCCCCTCCCCTTCCCCCCCCATATATTTACACTTGAAAAGCCTCCACTTCGGACTACTAAGCGACAGCCTCTCTCTTTATTGCTGTAAGATATGACCGCGAGCCAGTGCCAAATCTTTATGGTGTTGAGTTAGTTACTGTTGCAGTGGACAGCTGGTGGAGCCTAATGGAAAAGAGGCCTCTCCGCAGGGGTTTTAAAGCCACTCAGCAAAAAAACATGACCTGCAACCTCCCGCCCGTTGTCTCCGTGTGCGCCTGTATCTATCCGCACCCTCCCACGGAGCCCCCACGTGCGGCCGGTCCTCACTCAACACCACTCCTGCTGGCCTGCTTCCAGCCTGTGCCCGGGGTAAGTAGGCCAAGGGATCCAAACACACGGATTTATCATGCACACAGAATGGACACGAGAATACAAGAGAGCGAGGCCTGGATCACGCATGAAACCTTCACGGGTTTCCACGGCGTGGAGGAGGCGCCATGCAAACAATCCAAATTGGCCATGTCCACTGCCATATGTGACCTTCTTAGGGCCCAGCTTTTCACTTCTTCACTCTCTCCTCCCTCCCTGTCATCTCCCATTATCCCTCTCCCTCACTCTGAATGGGATGACATTTCCCTTCATCCACCCCCCTCCGACAGTAACATCTGTCATTTTTTTTGTTGTTCTGACCACTTCTCACTATCTGCCTCCTTCCACCTTTAATCCCCTGTTTTCTATTCCACGGCTCTGTTGCCTGCAGGAAAGCCCTGCGGACCCTGCTTCTGATTCCTCATCTGTCAAAAGATCACAGTGAAGCCAAAGTTTGGAGGACACAAGAACAAAAATAGACAAAAAACATGGATCAAAATAAAAGCAACAGGTTTGTTAATGATTCTGAAAAGTCTACTTTTATTGGGGGGGGTTTAATCTACGAATTCACATCCGACATGTTCAGAGCAGGCATGACGTGTATGAGCATGTCAAACTGTTTCCTAATACGATGTAAAACATGCTTATTCTTCAATGAAGTGTCATCAGTTTGAAGCTGAACACACGCAGACACACATGGAAACTGACGTGGCTTCACCTTCCTCTGCTCATCCCTGGGAAACACACAGATGTACGGAAAAGGAAGCCGTCACTGAAGGAGTCCCAGCCTGCAAAGCCTCCATAGGCTACTGCTAATTAAAACCATCTGGAAGAGGTGCGCACAGATTAGTCACCGCTAACTGCTCGTCGTGACGTAGGTGAGTTTTCTGCGCCACCCGTGTTTGGAATGGGGAGAGAAAAAAAGGGGGCATCCTGCTACTGCAACCAGGCACTGCAATGTGCATGAGCCACTCATACGATTACACGCTCACTTGTTTCAAAAAATTCATTTAAGATTCAGATGCAAGTGCAAGCACTTGTGCAGTCGTTTGCATATGTACACCGAGAGCTCGGGAGCAGCGAGGGGAGCCTGCTGGCTGCTCGCTGTTTGAAGGGTCCAGAGAGCAGCTGAGCGGAGCGAGGGAGAGGGAGAGATGAGAAGGAGGCGAGGGAGGGAGACGGGGATAAAGGGAGATACTGCTGCCACTTCTCATTCAGCCCACTACCTCATCCCCAGCGCCGGGAAGTAGGTCAGTGGAGGAGGAGGAGGAGGAGGAGGAGGAGGAGGAGGAGCAGGGACTGGCAGCAAGTAGAGACGAGCTGCTGCTGCTGCTGCTGCTCGTACTGTGTGATTGTGTGCATGCGAGAAACAGAGGAAGAGGTGCATATCTAAGTAGAGATCAGTCCTTCACACATCTGTGCCTGCCTGATTTCAGTTCTTTCCCTCAACAATTTATACAAATGGCTTTCACAAACAGCGTCTGATAGAGATCAAGCCCCTTGTTCTGTTTTTCCGGCCTTGCTGAACGCACACGCAGGTGTTCCTCCCCGGCCTTCCGCCCACCTCTTCCTCACGTGGCAGCACGTAGAACCACCCGTCACCTTCCTCGTGATGTACAGCAAGAGGTGACTGTTGTTGTTGTTTTTTTAAATACTTGACATCCCAGCAGACGGCAAGCAGCTACAGGAAAGGAAAGGTGCTCAGGCGCAGCTTGGAAAAACAAGAAGCCACCATTAAACTGTTGGAAACAAATAACGAGTAAAATAGGCGCGCAGACAGAAAAAAGAAAGGAAGTCTGAGGAGATTTTAAAGAGGCACTGAATAAAAGATCAGAAGCAAGCCTGTGGCACACTCTTTTTTTTTGCGCACACATTGTTTCTGGGTCCCACAAATGAGGACCATTCCTCCAGGGTGCTGGGTCGAGGCGGAGACGAAGAGGGAGGAGGAGGAGGAGGAGGAGGAGGAGGATGGCACATGGCGGGCTTACGTAAGCGCCGAGCACTGAAGAACGATGAACGATGCCACGTTGGCACAGGCAAGAAACAAGATGCTCCGTCCAACACAGATCAAACCAGAGCCGTCACACTGGCAAAGGTGGGACCTCCTTGGGAACGTCGCTTCATTTGATGTCGCTACGCTTACAAATAATGCAGAGCTGCGACTGGGGTTTTTAATTATAGCTCCGAGAGTGTCGCTGGAAGGTGGAACACATGGCTCAATCTGCTTCTTCTTTCCTCTCTTAACACAGACCTCATGGTGGGAGGGGCCTGTTAGAGACACGACTGGCACACTGAACATGAGAGCAAATCATTTATTGGCCGTTTGAATTCAAAGCAAAAAACAAAAGTGGGATCTAACAAATGAAGCAACTTGTATGCAGGAACTGCAACATGTGCAGATGTTTCACATCATCAATTGGATGTGAAGAGCGCGTTCTTCCATCCATCTCCTACACAACTTTGTCCACTTCAGTCTTAGTCGTATGTGCTGGAACCGTCAGACAACTCAGAGCCACCAGTCGACCCCAGATGCATGTTTTCTGACTGTGAGAAAAGCTGGAGATTGCCCACATCAAACAGGGACAACATACAACATCCACACAGGAAAAAACCCCACCACAACAGCAAACATGATGGTTTCTGTGTAATTGAGATGTAACAGAGGACAAAAGTCATGTCCACATGTCAACACGAATGATTAAACAATCGAAAGCCTCTCGTGCGGGCGCATGTTTGTGGCGAGTTAAGGTTCGGTTTGGAGTACGTGAAAATTGCATGTGCCCTCAGATGTGGAAGCGAACCGCTCGCAGTCATTAATTTGACATGAAATAGCTATTCACTCCGGCCCCCCGAACACGCTGGAGCCCTGCCACTCTCCGGCTGGCGTTGCCCCAGACATGCCCTCTCCTAAATGGCCTGCACTCCCCTTCCACTGTCTGCCTGTCTGTCCGATGACTAATGGGCCTACCCCTCAATTTTTTTCCCTCCCCTCTCCAAAAAACCACTGGCCCCGAGCCAAATCACCTGGGACACGGGGGAACTCACTCTCCCATGGACCCCGTCAGGATGCGGGGCCCACCCACGGTCGGCCCCTTGGCCCGGGGAGGCCGTGTACACATCGTGCGTCTTACCCCGTTTAAGAGTCAAGGGGGGGCCGCAGTGGCGAGCTAATCAATTACACTCGAGCAACATACACCACAACACAGACACACAAACCCAGAAAACAGTTTGCTCTTTCTCACGGCAAAGATTAAAGCCGTGTTATTCATGCATCGCTTCCTCAATTACATGGGCTTATCAGCATGGGTGGTCAGATTTACGGATACAAATAATGATTTGCGAGCGATCCGAAACAACTGGCATGACGAATAGACAAGATCTACCCATCGCTCCAACAACGTAAACACGACCAACACGCCGGACACTCCAAACATACAAAGGCCAGTCCACCACCACTGTCACATGCATTCCCAGGGTATGACATCACCCGGCTATTCCCTGTGCGGACCTCCATGGGCAGCAGGGAGTTACAGCCTCCAGTGATAAATGAGCTGAACTGACAGCGGAGGAGCTGCCATTATTGCATGGTACATTTGCATGCGCCGCATTCCTGCGCTCGCTCTGAAAGCACACATTCTGCTGGGGAGAGTTTCACGTCGGACGGCCGGTGCTTCCCAGAGAGTCTGCGCACCGAGCGGCCTTCTCCTGTGGGCCTCAGACAGCGCAACAGATGATTTGGTTTCGAACGGTCGTGAGGAGGAAAGGCCACGGCGGGGAGAGAGGCGGATCCCTCGGGTCGAGCACTGCAGTTCATCCGATCTTCAAGAGGCCAGTTATTTTTAGCTATGACAACACGGCCTCCCCGCCACGTATTCTTGGCCTCCTCGAATAGCACGGTAAACAAGATTGGACGGCCACAGTAGATCTTCTTTTAACTTGTCATATTATCATTAGAAAAGTAATTCCTGAGTCATCTTCTGATGATTGGGTCAGCTTGCTTGAACAATATCATCAACAGTAGCTGGATGCTGCAACAGGAACTAAAAGAAATCACCTTTTTCAGAAATGGTGTGTTTAGGCGAGACATCCCTGATTGGTTGGGACCTTTTCAAAGCAACCGTTTGAGGTCTGGCCGTAAACTCAGCCCAGATCACAGCATTGTTGTGGATGTTCTCAAACTATTACCAAGATAGACCATCTACCGAGCGAATGGCGACTGGGGTGTGAAGAGAAGACACCCAAACCAATTTGTTGGCTCCATCCAAACGCCGCTGATAAGAACTGTCTGCCTGGGCTCTGATGTCTCCATGAATCTTCCAAGGAAGCCAAAGGAAACCCCACCTCCTCTCTGTGACTCACGACTTCTTGCAACCCATTCCTACAAACCACCCGCGTTCCTCTGCTTACGTTCTCCTTCAGTCCCTTCCTTTGAGCCCTGCAATCAGATAGCGGAAGCTTGCGAGGGTGAGGGAGCCGAAAACCCATTCAGCCGTCGGGACTGGGAGTCGAGCCTTCAAACGGCGGCAGCGACACAGTAAAGGGCAAAACTGTCTGAGTCACTGGCAGAAAAACATGCCGTGAGACAACTCAATATCATGCGATACCATTGACAAGACAAGGCCCTTCAGGTGAGGAGGGCGCCTCACATTTCTTATCGTACAGTGCACTGTATAAAACAAACTCTGACAATAGGGACTGAACAATGCGAGGTAGAGGTTCAGCCAGTTCAATGCGGCTGTTACATTATAAAGTTACAACGGCGCATAACACGGGGCAAAAGGAGGCAAAGTACCTCCACTTAAACTGCTCACAACCACAATTATTATTAATTACTTTAATAGCAGTGGTTAATAGTGTTGCTTAACTATTTCCAGACTGTCCTAATGTGATTGCCTTTGCCTTGGAGACAGGCAGACATTTTTCATTTTCTCTTGTTTACAAACAGCACTTGTCAGGCAGCCAAAGCAAGCATGAGAATATTGAATGTCGTCAGCCTGTATTTGCAAAGTAGGCCCTGATATTGTGCGCGACGCACACTGAGCTTCTCTCGACAATGGCTGTCCAACACTCGAATCTTGTCAAGTGGCGATCCGTCCGTCACTGGGACGGTTCTCTCAGAAAAGACAAAGATCTTCCTGATTGGACAGATCGATGCAGCACCATCACCTGGCTGCACTCCGTTTGCGTCACAAGGTGAAACTTGTGTCAAGCTCTGACGGTTTGGATCAGTTATGCATGAGCCAATAACGGCAACGGACTCATGCGGGCATCTGCCTCAGCTACATCAGCAGCCAGTAAACATGGACATGTTGGTGTCGCGTTACATGCGCCTCATCATGCAGGTGAGCAGGCCGAGCGGTGGTGAAACGAAAGAAAAACAGAACAGATATTGTACTCGCAGCGAAGCAGGAGGAGTTCTTCTCAGGCAAAGCATGAACAGGAAAGCTGCCTGAAGGGCTTTAATACGAAAAAATTGGATTTTGGACCTGCCAGGCATTAAAAGTTACCCAGGTAAAGTTGCAAAATAAGAAGAAAACACTAAAATTAGCATAATGGGCCTCCTTTCAACCGCCAGCTCTTTCACAGCGAACAACTCTCAAAGGTCTTATTGGCTTATAGCCTCACTGAAAACAAACATAAGCACAGTTGGTTTTAACAAGGCCATGAGGCACAGTAACCCACCTCAACCATTAAAAGGAAATGCCTCAACTAAACCACTGGAAAAAGAAAAGGGAGGGGGGGTGGGGGGTGGGGGGGATTTTTCCAAACCTCCAGGGATGTCATTAATAGCTTTTTCATTTAGTTTGATTCAATTAAAGAAAAAAAAAGAAGCTGTTTCCCGATGTAAGGAAAAATTCATAATGGCACAGACCTCATGAACTACCTCTGGCTTGTGACAACTGCACCAGAGCAAAGTGAGGTGGGGGGGGGGGAGTTGTTCAGTGGAGGGGAGGCCATCCTGGGCACGCACAGTTGCAGTTTGAAGCAAATTATAATAAACGTGTTAAAAACCCCTACATGGAAGCCACGGACCGCAGACACGAGTTGCACGAGCCGGAGCTGAAATCTGACCGAGTCCAGATGCAGACAGCTCGGGTGAAGTCAACAAGGCAGGACCGGGAGAGGGGGGGTCAAAGAGCTGCTTTTCCAGGACAACTCCATCATTTGAGGTCCTCAAACTGTTGAACGATGACAATGATGGTCGACCAGTTGGTGGTGCGGGGGGGGGGATCTTTTACAATACAGATGCTGATGGCGGCAGGGGTCAGATAAAGTGGGGGGGTGGGGAGACAAACATCACACGCCCACTGCTGACCCAATTCTTCCCTGGCCAACAGGCGCATCGCTGCTCATCACACAGACCGGATCACTGGGATAACTCCACCATTAATATCGGGAATGAGAAGAAAGTCGGCCACGCTGCATTCCACAGGCCCCGACATTCCCACATATTAACAGGGCTCAGGGTGAAATCCAATACTTGGCATCCCTCTTCCCCCCGAAACCCCAAAGCACCATCCTGCCGCGTCAAATCGCTTTCTTATTTCATCTGGGAGGAACGCGCCACAGTCACGAGCTCCCAGTCTAAGTAAAGACGTGTTATTATATGCTTGGGGGGGGGGGACTGGCACTGGTACAACCTCGGAGCTGGTTACCATGACTCTCAGGAGACGAGGAAAAGGATGCCAGTGTCCCAGAGACTCCGTGTTCTCGAAGGACCCCCGAGACGTGCGTCGTCCATCAGTACAGTGCACTCGTCGAGATGACGCGGATGCTTGTAAAAATCCAGCAATTACATGTGGTGAAAGGAGCGTCTCCGAAACTTTCAACTGGAACCAAAACACCGACTCATTCACCAATTACTTTCCACTTAAGACTAATAACTGCTCTCAGTGTTTCGCTCAGCAGTTCTCTCGATGTGCCTCTGTCACCTTGCCATTGTTTGACCTCACTCTCTTTCTCTCACTCTCTCTGTTTTTGCACCACAGTCTGCAGCCGCTAATCATGGCTGGGTGAGAGGTCAGCAGCTGCAGCGGAGAGGACAGTGGGCTTCTGGGTAATGTCTGGAATGCTCTTCTGGGACAGTTATAGCAGGGCCCGCTAAAGTGACTAGCGTTTTTTTTTTTTTTTTTTAAATAGCCTGCAGAAAGCCAGCGCTGCATTGAGGCACTGTAAAGGAGGAGACATGCTTACACATCATAAGCCCCAGGAAAGTGTGTCACTGGCACAAACACAATAGTGCCATTCGACTGACCGGCACTGTGGGGACTTCCAGTGAAGAGCAGAGAGGGAGAGAGAGGGACAGCAGCCCTCCTATGGAGGTCTCTTGGACTTTTGTTCTCGGACTGGTCCACTGTGCATACACGAGACAAACAATATCCAATCCTACAGATCAGATCATTGAATTTAAGCAGCTTTACCAACCTCACATCAATTCCGCTCCGTCCTCGAGCGAGCTACGGAGCTAACAGTCAGCGCCGGGGCCAGAGGAGATATTAAAGGCCGGCCATCGCTGACCAGCACTCCCACCCTCTCTCTCTCTCTCCTCTAATCCTGGGAGAGCGGTTCATGCATCCGTAATGGTCGATAAAATATGAAAAGCCCTGAGAGTGCTGACGGCAGCGGAGGGGGGGGGGTGTGCGCATATGCGACGTGTGAGTCCTCAACCTGCGTTAATGCCCTCCCAACATGATGAATGTTTTAGCGATGTCGCTCGGCCTGCCCCCTGGCGCACGTGAGCGCGGGAGGATTTCCAGCAGACTGGAGAGTAAGCTTTTAATGTGGTGGAAATGGATACTATCTTGTTCACAAAGCACGAAGACATCAAAGGAAAAAACACACACACACACACACACACACACACACACACACACGGCCCTTTGACTGGAGAAATGAGTTTGGCCTCTGGTTCATCTGCCTCCAAATGCGAGCCACTCAAAAGGAACGAATTGCCTGAATGTTACAGGAATAATGTTTGTTTCGAGCTTTTCAGGGTGCCATTATTCACCATGTCAGCCGTTCAAAAGCCAAGCCTGGAGTCAGACGTTCCTGAAATGCAGACGGTATTTTATTTGAAACATACTAGAAGCTACATCCAGCTGTGAGGGACTGGTGACCTGGACAGGGTCTGTTATGTCCTTTTCTCAGCGTTGGCTGGAGCCTTTGAAATCCAAGAAAGAAAGAAAAAGGGGACTCCGAAACAAAAGAGGTCAATATTGCATCACAGGAGCAAGTCGAACACGTAATGCAGTGACCAGTTGGGCTTTTTCACAGTCCAATCTGTGTCCAGAAGGACTGCACGTGATCTCTGATCAACAATCATGACGACAGCTGCCAAACTATCAACTGCAGGGTTTCTAGCAGCATCACAAGTCATTCTTCCTTTACGCTGTGTCAAACTGCATTTATAAAGATACAGTAACCAATGAGCAGCAGTGTGAACATTGGGAGGTGAAGGTACAGCCCACCATCATAATTCAATTGTCCTGGTGTTGGGTTTGGTCCTCACATCCCGGCCCGGCCCAATCTCCAGGAAACAGGAAACAGCTCGTTTCACAGGTGGAAACTGCGAGCCAAAGATCATGAACCTCCATCAGAATGCATCCGACATACGGAGAAGAGATTTACACCTAAAGTGATAACCTCTCGACCACAAGAGGCAAGGCTTCCAAGGGGGGGAGAAAGAGCAGGCTTTATGATTTCTTCAAATGAGACGACGGGGAGATTAAGACGGGGTGTTTATGTTGGTCTGAGGTGCTGTGGCGTGCTGGCTTCCCTGGAGGGAAATGTAGAAGCCTCTGGTTCCATACTGGGTTGGCTGGGAGGACGTATGGAATGCTTGGCTGCCAGAGCAGTACTTTGCACCAAAGGGCGGACTGTATGATTGATGCACATGGGTGATCGGCGCTCGTCTGGGACCTGAAATAGACGACACTGACCCCATCTTCCCTCGCTGTTCTGGAAAATAAACAACTCCCTGAACACCAACACATGACGACTCTTTCTGTACATGGGTTTTCAGACATGAATGTCATGCAGCCAACTCCTGGAGCAACAGGAATACTCGAGCCAATATACATCTTGGGAGAAAACCCACACATCTAATGCGCACAGCTAAAAGTGAACCCAAAACTAACACAGAAAAAGGGGAAAAAGCCTCGTTGCTACAACATGGGTGCACAAGGGGTGCAGTCAGACATGCTGTCAACACCTTGGGGAAATAAAGTCAAACGTAAAGACCGTGCACATTTCACTGCCCAGCTTGTGCTGCTGTTTATGACCTATAAAGCCCCAGTAGCAATAGAGAAGTACAGTAAAAAACTGCCCTCCTCTTCAGTCACAACAACACAAAAAATGTGGAAACTTTGTCTCTCGGGGAGCAGGAGCCGAAGATGCCAATGAGTCCAATGCTATTACATGCAGAAGCCAGCAGCTGAATCGAACAGTATGATGCATTGTATGGGCGCGCTGGGTTTACACTTCAACATCTGTAGCCTGTCGTCTGCGTGCAGCCTCCTGCTGGGTGAGCAGCACTACGCAGCTGCTTTTTTTTTTTTTTTACTAACCATGACAGGGCTTCGTTACATGTATCAGTATCAAGATCAAGTATCGTATACTTACCCTCTTCAGGCAGACTGCACTATGAGATGGACTGCCCCACAGTGTCGGATCACTCAGTAATGAAAAATAAACCCAGGTCCTCTCCACGAAGCACGGCTAGAGGAGAAATTTAACGCATTCCTGCATCCTCCACTCTGAGGTGATTGGCTGTGTCTTCTGGAGCGCTGGCTTTGCCTCTGAATTCCATGACTTTGCTGCGTTTCAGTGTTGTCTGCTGCCTTTTTTCGTCCGCGTTGCCCCTCTCTGAGCTCCTAAGCGGAGCTCTGGATTTCAGCTGACTGCGCTGGGAGCTGAGCTGTTGACATTGTCCCCACTCTCTCTCTCTCTCTCGCTCACTTTCCCCGTCTCTCTCTGTCTCTCTCCCTCACCCTCCCTCGCTTGCGCTCTCAG
>JAUESF010000048.1:12602479-12613804 GCA_032274765.1 Malacoctenus tetranemus
GCCAGAGGACATCTGGACTGTTAGTGTTGAAGAGTTAAGGCTTATTTGGAGATAATTTGATCTCAAGGCCAAACAATGGGAAACACAGGAACCAAGGAGAGACAGAATGACGACTTATTGACACTTTAGACAAGACTATCTGCAACTGGCAGATATTCACCTCAGCAAACGGCAGACTGAATAAAGCAGCTCACTGCAGGTCACGGTGATGCAATTTGCAGAACATATTGACGAGTAAAGACAATCTTTTTTTCAAGAGGGTCGAACTAGGCAGGGTTAAAGGTCAAAGGTCATCCAGCTTCACAATTAACTATGTGTGGAGCCAGATTCTTAACAAAAACATCGGTTTGACCTTAACAACATAATGAAGAACATTTATCACATTTTTTTCTCCCATTACTCATCACGCGTTACTGATTGAGGCCAAGTGAAAACATCAGATACACATGCATAGAGGACGACAAGAGGTGCTTACCAAAAGAAACCTTTGGCCTGTTTTCAGCCAAGCATACCTGAAGCCAGTGGTCCGGAATCCTCTTGAAGGGGCCCTGAGTCTATCTCTGCTCGAAGGTTGTCAAAGAAAACCAGAAAAAAAACCACTTTCTTGAATACAGAGCAGACGTGGAAAACTACACAGTGCTTTTATTCTGAAGGCTTTGGCTTTTGTTTGTGAGAGTGGGTGTGTCGGCCGGTGTTTGGCCACCCTATAGTGTTTTGGCAAATCAGAGGTTGGACAGAGGGAGGGGGTCTAAAAGGTAATCAAAGGGGCTCCAGGAAAACATGGTTGGGAACCGCAACCATAGGCCACCTTCAAACATGGATGTCATAGCACTATAATGAAGACTTACTGGCACCCGAGTTTTATGTGTAACACCAACAACAACAAAAAAAATGCCAGTCAGCCCTTTGTCTCGGAGACATGACAAATGGGATTGGCCATCGTTGTGTGCCAGACCCCCTGGTTCTGCTGTGCCAGCTCAAATTTTGGGTTCAGTCTCCATCTCCTGCTTGTAAGTTGAACATAGAAACAGTTTAAGAACACAACCGTCCCTGCTCCACACAAACAGACAAAAAGGGGAGTGCTGAAAGACTCTAACCAAAGCCAAGCTTGCTACTTTTTTGGCCAAGTGATGGATGCCTCCCCGCAGAAAATCTGATGGCTACATCTTGAGAAAATGTGCCATGCATGCCTCCTGACTTCCTTTTATAGAAGTAGCTGGACATCACGGCCAGTATAAATAAAAATCTGGAATGCAGAAGAGGAAAAAATAAACATCCGAGCTGCGCTGTTATCTACACCCAGCTGTGCAGTTTAGAAGCCGGTTCCTCGGAGATGATGTCACACCGGCATCACTTTACAGTTAAAATAGTGTCCCTGAAGGAGCGTGTGCATATTAACTGAATCAAGGAAAAAAAAAAGGATAAACCATTGGTTCAAACGACCCCGACTGAAATTGTTCCGCAATATAACAACTGCCATCAATTCCAAAAAGGTCCTGTGGTGAAAGTAGCAGCCTGCAACAGCGTCTAAGGTGTGCGCAATAACTCAGGGCTTCGGAGAGACATCTCCAGGTGCCGCTTTTCAATATGATTTCGGAGGCCAAGTAAATCTGAGATGCGGAGGTGAGGGGGAAACCTGCAGCCAGAAGAATACGGTGGGCCTGACGCACTGGAGGTTCCATAAAACGATTCCATATGTGTTCCAGATCCCAAGTGAAAGAACTGCTTTGTGCTCGGTGAGGGAGCACGCGCGCGGGTCCCAAGTGGGGACCCCCCCTCCCTCCCTACCTCCCTCCCTCCCCTACTACCACCCCTCCATCCACTGACAAAACCTATCTGGCCCTTCCCCGGTAGCGCAGGGGTAATATTAGCCCAGCAGAAGGGGCAGGAGCGAGGGGGGGCTTGGATGGTCGAGTCTCCGCCCGCCTTTCCTGCGGCCTATTTTGACGGGAGCTAATTGCCTGTGACTACATGGAGACAGCGGACCGAAACAGCCACTGCATTGAGGTGAACGTGTGAGGGGTCGAAGAAGGGGTCCGGGGTGAAGGGGACTTGCTCAGACCAAGAGGGAGAGGTGTTTGTGTGTGTGTGGGTGGGTGGTGGGGGGGAGTTAGTTAGTTGTCAGGGAGGGAAGAAATATTAGGATATTCTTGACCCCCATTACCCCTCGTGCTAAATCACTCCCACTCGTAAGGAAATAATCCTTCAAGACATTAAAGAGGCAATCTTTTGTGAGCACCTGCTCCCCCCCCCACTCCCCTCGTGTTTGGTCCCAACATGATGGAAGGACTAATCATGCAAGCCTCCATCTTTGTTGTGGCCACAATCTCTCCTCCGCAGAACAATGCATCATGAACCCCAGTTTCCTTTAATTTCTTCCAGCCGTGCAAACGTGCTTCTGTAATTCAGGTAGCCAAGGCAGCAGGCTACCGTTTCCAACAAACACTGCAGCAGAGCAGAAAAAAAGTCTCACGAAAAGATAAAACAGTGTGCAGAACTTCAGGAGAGTGAACTTCAGGTGTTCGTTCTATATTTCATGAGTGAAAATTTAATCAGACACGAGTGTGGAGCTTCTTTTTTTTGCAGTTTGAGCATGTGGGTGTGTGGAATGAGAACGTAAGGAAAGAGGAGGGAAGAGGAGAGGGAGGAAAAATGGCAGGAGCTGAAAAAAATCATTCCAGCACTATAATGTTTCATCTTTTTCACATAAATTCAACAAGCATCCATATGAAGCCACAGGGATCGGCTTGCACAAATGACACGAAGGCACAAACAAAGATGAGTCCAGATCATATTCCCAACACTTGGATCGTGTCCCTGTTCAGCACTGTCTTGCTACCACAATCATTTCAAACATTGTATGTTAGATTATCTTCCTGAAACACAATTGTCCCGCATCCCCTTTTTGTTACTTTACAAGTGTTTGGCAATGCACCAACAGGTGAATGGAAACACATCCATGATTGTGGAGATATGAATGCCCTCTGGGTCAAACAATAAACTCCAGAATCACAGTGGTTTCCTTTTTCATGGGTACTCACAAAGGGAGGAAGCAGTAAAGTGGCGTTGGTGAAAAAGGGGGCACATAACCACTTGTGACCAACGATCGAGAGGAGAGGAAGGGTGGGAGGGGGTGTTGGAGGGAGGTGGGGGGAGTGCAACAGACGCAACACTGTGTCTGGTATAGGATTATACCCTTAGAGCTAATTACTCCCAGACTCCTTAAGCAGTGTGCCAGAAACTCCTGCACAGATACAGTAAGCCGGCATGCTGCCTGCCTGCCTGCCCGCCACACAAAGAGAATGTGGGCCGGAGCGGAGGCTGGCGCGAGGCCTCGCTCGCACACCGCGGGCCGTTCAGTGCGTGAGCGGCGCGCGAACGGTGAAGTCGTAGGAAGGAGGGGCCAGCAGCTGGCAACCTTTAGGAGACGAGCTTTGTGCGGTCGAGACTGGGACGAAGCCACCGACCTGGAATGTATGTTGATGAGCTGCGAGGGTGCAAGTGCACACAATGGGCAGCGGCGCTTCCTCCATGATGTGGTGGATCGGGCGCTGGTTGCACACTGCGTTATTAAAAAGGTCACAACTGGACCGTATTCAACATCATCCAGAGGGCGCCTGAGAAATCAGTCGATGAATCGGTCCAATAGGCTGCAGATGTGCCTCTGCTCAGGCTCTTACAAGCTAATATGAAACCGTTTAAACATCTATTTCCATCAGCGTAAAAGCTGTAGTTGAAGTGCTTAAAAGGTAGAGCTGCCGTGCAAAGACCGCCTGCTTGGTAGACACCAGATGGGGCGCTCACAGTTGCAGGTACTCTAAATGTGTAGCTCTGCTTAACCTGCTGCTCTAATTCCACACACACACACACACCGACGTGTGATCGTCTCTGCTCAGCGAAAGGCCTTCAACTCGAGACAAGGTCCTGGACCTGTCAGCAGGCTGCGCGCCGCTACTTTATCTCCCCCCCATTGTTTCCCCATGTGGGTCAACGTGCAGTTTCGAGGCTTTTCTGACATCTAAAACTGTCTGATGTTTGATCACAAAGTCGCACCACATATGCACATTTGAGGGACAATAGAGAGTCGGTGTTGCACGCGGTGTGGATTTCGTCCAGCTTCTAGAAATGTGGCAGTTTGCTGTTAGTTGCCGAAAGCTTCAAGCGTCGCGATGTTCACTGCCCCATCCACCAAATGTCATCAACCTGCCACAAGGCGCAGACGGTCGGCTGCACGCTCCTGTGCTGCAACTCAGTGATTAAAAACCTCAATGGAAGGAGGGGGGGCGGGCGTGGGGGGACTGTGTCTTACAGATTGAGCAAAGAATGAAATTGGTAGCACAGATTCTGCCCGGTGGAGTCGGCCAGACTCTCACCTTACAACTCCGACGCGCGTGGAAACTGCCAACTAAAACATCTGGCCCGTTCAACACACGGTGCGCTTTCTGCCGGTCAGGAACAATGGTCCCGTCTGTCCCCTCCCGGTGGCCCGAGCAGCTTTAAAACAGGCCTGCCACCCAAAAACCAACCAGTGTGAGGCCACATCAATACATAGGTTTTTTTAAAAGAAATGCTTGCAGGCCACTCGGAGCTTCCTCTCATCCTTCCGGCCACAGAAATAAACACGGAGGGGCCGAGCGTCCTCCGGCCTCCACTCGGTCAGCGGGGGGAACACGGAGGAGCAGAAGACCTCAGCCCAGTGGTCCTGTTACTCTTGGACGGTCCTTCTATTTTCCTTCCCCCTCTCCCTCCCCCTCCCCCCTCCCCTTGTGAAAACACACAGGTAGCTGGACAAGGATTATGCGCTGCAGTCAAAACAGTGGACCTAAAAATACGGACAGATCGCTGGAGCAACTGCTCTGGGCCGACTCGGGAGCAAACACATATATTCCTGTTTGATGTGTAAAAAAATTTTTACATGCTTGAAGCCGAAACCTGCGGGAAAGCTTAAAGCGCATTAAGGGCTCAGTGGATTGCGGCTCTGTTTGGGAGCATACAGCTGGCCATAGAGTGAGGAGGAGGGGGGGAGGGGGGGGTCAATAAATCCATCCGTCGTCGACATCCCTTCACACCCGTTTGTGGGTTTGAATGGTCGGCCTATTGATGCCTACAAAGTACGTGCATTAAGCATTGTTCGAAATTCCTTCCAGCAGCCTTACACGCATAAATCCTGCAAGCCACTTACTTACCCAATGAGTCAGCCTGATTAAAACGTAATTTCTCTGTTATAATCCAACCAATCCTTTCACTCAAAACAGTCATTTTTCATGATTTTTTTTCTTTTTAAAACCACTCTCTTGTTTCTCTGAACTGAGGCCAAACAGCTGAGGATCACTGTGGCTTTAAGCTGATGCTCACAGTCTTGATCCGGCAGGAGGAATGTGGCAATAATGCAAAGAACTCTCCGGGCAGGAGCTGTGAGGGTGATGAGGAGGAGGAGGGTGATGAGGAGGAGGAGGAGGAGGGGATCATTTTGTGCTTAGCGTGGTGCTGAGCTTGTAAAGCCTCAACCACTGGCCAAGAGGACCCGCCGCCGCATCACTGCCAGATGTTCACTCAGATTAAGCAGCTCTCGGTGCCTTCCCGTAAAAACGGCGGGCGGCGTGGGCCGCAGGACGGTAGGGATGCCCCCAAGAGTGGAGGGGGTGGGGCTCTGCTCCGTCTCAATGTCAAACTAAAGTGTTGTTTGATGGTGGAAACCCTTCCGATGAGATTCAGTTCTGTTTGGACAGGGAGGCTGTGAAGGCACGCCTGCATCCGATTCGCGAGCGAAACATGCTCGACATGCCGATACCTGGATGTGAAGCAGAATGTGAACAAGTTGCTGGAGCCAAATTTAGCTCAGGAGACCAGGGAATGGCTGCACACTGCAAGAAGTGCTAATCGCAACACGCAATTCATGCCTGAGATTCTTGTGCAAACAAGGAGACGTCCTGAGTTCATCTCCTCTGGTTTCCATGCAGAACCCTCCAGACTGGCCTTTCTATTGAGACGTTACAATTATCTTGAGGTGAATGAATAAATAAAAGAAGATGGAAAAAAGATCTTTGCCTCAATCTGACAACAAATTCTCAAATCACTGCAACAAATCACGTCCTGATTCAGGCATTTCTTTGCAGTGGGCGAAGCAGCGCCGTGATGACACAGCAGCTGAGGCGGCGCAGCGCCCTCTATGGGCGGCCGGAGGAACTGCCACCTGTCCGTTTACCCCAGTGAACGCAGCAGCCCCGAGATATCGAGGTCAAACACATTGAGCATTGATAGGAGGCTCAATGCAGACCATCAGTAGCACACATACAGGCTGTTAATAAACACCTCGTAGCGTGACTGAGGCGGGAAACGATCCGTCTGCAGGTGAAAAAGGGGGGTGGGGGCACACTGTCATGCGCAAAACTGCATTTACATTAACGCATATGCATCCAATGAAGGTGATACATGCTGGAAAAGCCACGATGACAGAGCCATTAATCATTTCACGCTTTATTTTCCATACAACGGCAGCTCCTCTATCAAAGGCTGGATCTTAAATGGCATGCTGAGCAGAAAGACCGCAGCCAAAGGCGCAGCACGCGTCCACGCTAATCCCTGACGTGCGCTGGGAATATCACTCCAAATTTCATCCGATGCCGCCAAACCCTCTGCGATCACTCCCCCGTCCCCGTCCCCCCTTCTTCCAGGCGGCGACACCCCTCGGCCCGCGGGCACCGTTCGTCTCCAGCCGACGGCGGCTCCATCACGAGCGTACGCCGCAGCTCCATTCACACACATAAACGCGCGTGCACACGCACACTCACGGGTCCGCAGACACGCTGTCACCTCACCTGCCAGATCCGTGCCGGAGAAACAGTCGCTGCTCGGTGACAATAATAATCCTCAGAGTTCTGTCAGAGAGGCGGACGCCACCCGGGGGATGGGGGAGGGGAGGGGGGATCGGTGCCGGCTGCGGGCTGGAGGAACCTCGGAGCCGATGGCCGGTGCGCGCTGACTGCACGGGGGCCGCTCATTCAGCTGAATGGTAGTGGAGAGTGAAGCGGCTGACAAGTCGGTCAAAACAGCAGCACCACGCCTCCCCTCTTAAAGCCGACGCGCTCCGGCACACACGCCTGACCATGCAACACCTCAACTCACCTCGCGTGTCCAGTTCAGCGTGCTGCGAATTAAACGTTAGCTGCCAGTGATGTTTTAGGGGCGGGGGAATAACTTATTCTAATCATTTAATTGCCAGTTTACTCTCCTACCACTCATTGTGTTTGTTGTTTTTATAATTTGTACACCCCAAAAGGTGAAACATGCTCAAATCCTCCAGCATTTAGAAAGATATTATACAAATACATGAAATAAGAATATATTTATATATTTTTGGTGGCTTAATTCAACCACTTCCTCAAACTCCTTCCTAAAATGCCTGGGATTGCCTGCTTTTTCTACAAGTCCCTGAATGACAATGGTGTTGATATTAATTCACAATAACACAAGACTTTAACGATGACGTTATTTCTTGTCTTTCATTTGCCATTGAAACCAGTCGGAGTGTATTTCTCCCCTCTTTCAGATACATTGTTTACCAGTGAAATGAGTCCTGATGAAGTTTCCCAAACATATCGTCAGAGCCTCTCTTGCCCCAGCTGCTAAGCATATAATCCCCTGAAATATGAAGAAACAGTAGGACCGGCTGTGTTTTGATCTCTTTGCAGCCTGTAATCCCTCATTAATTGCAAATTCTGGGCATCCGCTTTGACCTGCGCTCAAACGTGGACATCAATACCGATTTCATGTGCTCGAGAGTGAAAACACGCCCCGCTGTGATGTTTGGGGGAACAAGGTCTGCGAGATAAAGTTGCAACAAAATATTCAAAAACTGATGTTTGCTTTAAATGGTTGGTTAAAAAGGGGGCTCGGTGAATTAGGCAACATCTCTCAGCACTGGATGCAGATTTTCAAAGTCCATGCAAGAGCATCTAACTGAAGGTACATTTGTAGTCTGCACATCCACTCTCCACCCATTCAGTCCTTCATCCATCAATTTGTGTGATCAGTCCATCCGTTTGGCCATCTGCCCATCCATCATCCGTACTTACAGGACGCTGCACGAGGTCGCTGATAAGTGAGGAAGCTCAGCCGGCCACAGGAAGAAGATCAAAGCTCCATAAAAGAAAGCCCAATCCAATCATAGCCTCCAATCATTTTCTTGTGACATGTAGGAGGGCTGAAATGAGAAAGAATGCCACGGTTTGTACGTGTTTTTTCAAGTGTAGCGACACCTGAGAAGGCCAAATGTGTTCCAGTAACTCATCGTGGAAGTCTGACAGCAAAGAACCTGGATTGTGGAAACAAGGTGTCAAAGTGATGGCTTGAAACAAAGGTCCTACCTGTGCTGCTCAGCATTCCTTAAATACTGTCATGCAATTAGGCCAAAATAGCCTCCCAGTTCCAAACACTTAGCAAAACCAACTACTATCCTACACAGTCTAATGTGGGTGTTTAGCCTCATGGATGGTGCAGTGTGTTGTATTGTGATTTTAAAGGTAGCCTGAGTTCAGGGGACATCCCCGGGTGGACTGTCTTCCAGGGAAAAGAGCTCCTGGAAGTCTTGTGTTTTGGATTCATGACTTTTAGGAAGACGAAGTGGAGCGGCCCAGGAGTTCAGCAGCTTAAGCCTGTCAGTGTCAGCATGACATTATCCAGTGGAAGCGACGAGCAGTTCGGCCTCTGAGTGGAAAAACCACCAACAAAATAAAGAGGGCTTTGATTATTCTTCTCAAAAACTTGAAAAAAATGAAGTCTTACAACATTCCTCAACCATAAAAATGAAATGTTTCAACGTGTAAACAATGTCAAACTGTGTAACAGCAGTTCCTAAATTCCAAGAAAAGTCCCTGTAATGAAAGATCATCGTGGAGCCAGATAATTCAACGCACACCCACCCACGATCACAGTCACATGAAAGCAGGAGATTTAAAAATAAAAGCAGCAGACAGCTTACCAGGTCTGCTGGACACTCCCCTCCTCCTGTACTTTATTTTATTTCATTCATTTATTTATTTCCCAAACGCGGCTGACTGAATGTATTGTTTGACTCACAAATTTATGGCACCAGTCAGTGACCCACCCTGGTAACGGTGACCGGCATGTTTAAGGACGCCGCCACAAATAAAGTAATTTTCCCCTTGAACCCAGTGACTGCGGATATCTGCCCAGATCTCGGCATAAGTGGCCACAGGGTTTTTTTTGCGCCCGCAGTGAACAGACGCAGGCAGTCATTGCTGAGGTGAATTTGACATGCGTTTGAGTCTGGAAGGAGTGGGGACCGCTGGACGTGCAAGTGAGAGGGGCTTTTTTTTTTTTTTTCTTAAGGCAGCTTGAACGTTTGGGCAGACAAATCAAGTGCAACTCAAGCCCCTCGAATATTATGAAACCTCCTTCAAGGTCTAACACGGAAAGCCAAGACCAAACGATTTGGTTACAGGACGCTTCTCCGAGCGCCCGTCGGACAGGAGCCAGTTTGTTTGCGGACGCCCTTGATTTGATGAGTCTGCAGATGTAAAAAAGATACAGCCGACACCTCCGCATCTCAGGGGTGTCTGGGAGAACAGGAGTGGCGGTAACTGAATTCTCACGTGTCCACTTTCCTCTCGGTGCACCCACCCACAAGCCTACATGTACGCGCATGCAGCCCGGGAACCTTCCAAGCATCTGGAGAGATGAGCTCGCAGCACGTGTGCAAACATATCTCTGGATGAGCGCTTTCCCTGTGCCCAAAACTTGTGTTCAGCGGAACGTTTTTAAACCTCTCAGGTGCCCTCCCTGGATTTTACTCATTAGGTTCAGTTTAGCTGGCTGCTGCGCAGCCTGTGAAAGCAGTCAAACGGGGACTTCTGTGTCTCTAACAAAGTACCTCTCAAAGCCCGTCTGTCATCGGGGCTTTTAAGGCGTAGTCTAATGGGAGGCTCGAATAATAGACTCTATTGAGGTGTACGATGTGAAGTTCAAGACGCTGTTTTTTTGAGCTTCGCTTCCAAACTGAAACGCAGCATAACTGAACTTCTGCAGATTTCATTTAACCTTTTTTTTGGGGGATGGTTTGGCCCTCACATTCACAGAACTATTGTGAACTGTTGTGAACCAGTGTAAAGCCTAAAAAACACAGATCACCACTACGTACTGTGAGGAAGTGATCTAATGGACATGATTGTAAATTGAGGCAATAAGCCACATTTGGATGCTGTTGCAACCCCGAGCTTGTGTGTCTCAGTGAGGATTGCACATCTGGATTATGCTATTGTCATTACATTTTTTTTCTTGCAAAACTGATCAACATCTGTTAGGTTGCACAGCAGTTTGACATGAGCAGATCCCTTTTTTTAACTTCAGCTGCAAATTCTCTGCTGGACTGGGGTCTGAGCTGTGACTTGGCTGAAACAGAGGCCTGGACTTTATTGATTTTTACCATTACCGTGTCGCTTCCGCTGCTGCTCCTGGCCATCATCATGCTGAAAAAATAAATGTAGCTATCTAGGATTTCATTTGTGCCTGCAGCATGATGCTGCCACCACCCTGCTGAGGACAGACGCTTGTCAAAGTGCATTTCAGAGGATTTCATGTTCCTCGCACTGTTTTGTATCCATCCCCAGATGCTTTCTTTCCTCAAAAACTGTTCCAAGACTTGCTTGTTATTTCTGCACCTTCTGAATAAGCTCGCCAGGCATCAGGGATTTAGCTCGATTGGCTGGATGGCTACAGCTGCATTTTGTGGTGGCTCTCGTGATACAGGAATTCTCATCACATTCACCTCCTGGGATAAACGCTTCGGTGTCCTTGAACCAGCCCACTTGCCTCAAATTGCCTGCGTAATAAACCAGAAGATTAAGTGACTGAAACGTTTAGCGCAAGTGCTGCAAATGGCTCCGGCGCCCGAGTCGACGCCATCGAGTGAGTGACAAGGGTAATGCCGGTACAAGGAGAGTGACCTGATGCGATCCCAGTGAAAAATTAGCCTTTAAATCCAAACATTTCTCAAGAGTTTGTGTCGAGAGGAAATCTGTGTCAGCTTTGGAAGGCTTTGACCTTTGAGCTGGAAAAGCAGCAAGTCAACCAATATGTGGAGCAGCTGCGGAAAAGTCTCGAAACCTCACATGTTCCAGCACAACAGCTAAAACATATCAGACGGTATTTACGGATTCTTGTCAGGCCGCAATTAAAACAAGAAGCAGGTTGCTTTGGAAACATCAGTGAGGGATCCACGTCATTCCAGACAAAGCCTCACTGGTTCATTTTGCCATGTCTAAACCTAAATTTAGAAGGATCAAAGTCTGAATTTATGACAAAAGC
>JAUESF010000048.1:12632919-12646876 GCA_032274765.1 Malacoctenus tetranemus
TAAAATAAGGTACATGTAGTTTGCGAGGTTTATTTTTAGAGAACTTCTGGTACATTAACAGTCCCATATACTTTCACTACTGTTCTCGGACTGTGAACAGTGCTTAGAACAGTGCTGGTCTTACAACCATGCCCTCTGGAAGTTGCCTCATATGCGCAAATGTGCGTCCGTCTGCAGTGTGTTGGCTGGCTACAACGGCACCATATTTGCTTACGGCCAGACGGGCAGTGGGAAGACGTTCACCATCACAGGAGGACCCGAGCGATACAGCGATCGTGGGCTCATCCCTCGGAGCCTTTCCTACCTGTTCGAGTGCCTCAACCGGGTCAGTGCGAGACACACACACACACACACACACACACACACACACACAC
The DNA here is from genome assembly GCA_032274765.1 of Malacoctenus tetranemus. Taxonomy (NCBI): domain Eukaryota; kingdom Metazoa; phylum Chordata; class Actinopteri; order Blenniiformes; family Labrisomidae; genus Malacoctenus; species Malacoctenus tetranemus. Next base: position 12,633,294 of record JAUESF010000048.1, read on the forward strand.
ACACACACACACACACACACACACACAGAAAACACCACTTCTTTCAGCACCCCTCATTGAATATGTTTGTGTCTGCTCATTCCAGGAAATACAAATAATAACACATCTGTGCTCCACAGGACAGCAGCTTGGTTTCTACCATCCACATCTCCTACTTGGAAATTTACAACGAGTTGGGCTACGACCTTTTGGACTCGCGGCGCGAGGCTACCTGCCTGGAGGACCTACCGTCAGTACTCTCGTCTTGTCAAACCTTTGAAAACGTCTCGAGTCGCACGCTGTCTGTTTTTCGCCCCGTGAGCGCGTGCACCAGCCTTTTTCTGAAAGTCGTGGCGACCATTAACTGTCGGGTTCATTATCCTCCTCAACACTTGTGGTTTTAAGCTGGGCCTTACTCTTGCGCGGCTGCGTCTCCGCGTGGCTCAGTTACCCTGTGGTGAAATATGGAGACTCTTGGATTTACCAGTCCGCTCCCAGCAGCCAACTGACATAATAAGACTGTGGGACTGCCATGGATGTGGTCGACCTGGTTGCAGACGCCACTCGTGGAGCGCAAAGTTAAAGAAGGGGATGGAGGGAAATAGCGACTGCACCTCCTTTACGGGCCTGAATGCAATTATGTGCCTCTTGGTGATTGTTTTCTGTTCCTCCTGTTGTCTTTAAACTCAACTCGCCCGTATCCATTCTGCTTTTCCTCTGAGTTTGTGTCATCTCCTTTTGTAATTATAAATTCCAGCCATCCTGAGGTTTTTTTCCTATCTATAATCTTCTTTTTCCCTTATTCTTTTTCTTTTTTGCCTGTTTTTGTCACTCTCAGCGCTCAATCCTAATGCAGGATGTCGAGGCAAGACATCATCTCCGTCCATCCTCTCTGGCGTACCCGCGTTTTCATGTACCGGTTCCATTTACGGTTCTTTTCTCCTTTTCGGAGGATTCGGCTCAGGGTTTAGGTGCCCACAAATCACAGTGTTCTGGAAATAGACAGTGCCCGTCATAAACCATGCTGTGGCCACACTTGCTGATTCAAGGAGAAGCTGTGGCGCTGACAAATTTCTTTCTTTAACGGCTGTTCAGTTTGGGCTTGCAGTACCACCTTTCGCTTTTGACATTCCTGCCCTTTTTTTCCCTCCTTAGTTTTTATATTATTTCCATGGGTGGGATCTTGGGCAGGGAGATCTATTTCACCGCAAGCCAACTTGTTTCTTCCCTCTCTTGAATTATTCTTTTTCAAAATGAACGTGAGGAGAACAGAATTAAAATCCAAGTAATGGATCACATGTATATTCTAATGTAAGTAGCAAGTTTAGGTTAATGTCACATGCTCTGTGTATTTACATATTGGATTTTGGTTATCTAAGCAAAAAAAAAAAAAAAAAAGGATGAGTTGAAGACTTTTACTTTGAAAGTCGTTCTCAGGTCTTGTTAAAGTTATATGAAGGTCTGCAACTCCCTGTTACAGGTTTGTATTTCAAGAAATAAGGTCTATTGGGAAAACAACTGCACCCTCTGAAATGGGAAACATTGCCCCCTGTGGTTACTCCATGAACTGCATCCTGATTACTACCAACACTTATTCAACTTTCCACCACCCAAAAGCCTATTTTTTACGTTCTATTCTTCCAAAATACACTCAATAATGTACTCTGGGGTTTTTTCCCCCTTTAAATGACTGACTGTCAACTGAGCGTGCACAGTGTTTAACCACAATAAGATTAATGCTGTTTTATGAAACTACCCCCAATTATTGACACATGTTAACATCATTCTCTACATGTGTTCTCCATCCATCCCACCCTCTTTGACTTGTCAGTTCAGTAGCCATGCTGCCACAGCTCTGGCGGCTGCACGGAGACGATGCGGTAAGATCACAGGAGACTCTTCAGTCGCGCCTGTCGAAGAGCTCTGTGTCTTAGAGGGTTCTCACGTGGGCAACATCTAATCACCTGTTGTTTTGTTTTTTTGTTGTTTTTTTCCCCACTACCACCATTTTCAGAAAAGTAACCATCATGGAAGATGCAGACCAGAACGTCCACCTCAGGAACCTCACTCTGCAGCAGGCAGCCAACGAGGAGGAGGCTCTGAATCTGCTCTTCGTGGGTGATACAAATCGCGTCATTGCTGAGGTACGAATAAATAAATAAAACACTTTAAACTCGAGCATGACAAATGAAACGTTATCAGTTCATGTAACTATGCATGCTGGTAGAGGTGGACGACCCTTGGCTTGTGGCTTTTCCTTGTAGAGTCTGCGTATAATCTGGTTTCTGGTTGACTGAGGGGTGACTGTAAACTACCTACTATTGTGAATGTGACCTCATGTTATTTCTGTTCTGAACTGGCAACCTGCTTTCACTGGGAGCTGAACTTGTGCGTTCTTTGTCTGTTTTCCTTTCAGACCTGTAGTCAGATTTTTTAAGAGCAACAGATAATGTTGTTTATTTACTCTTTTTCCTTCCACAAATGCAAAATGCTTTCCTCAAACAACCTTAAGATGCCTCGATGTTATTGTTGTGTTGCTTTGTGGCTATTTCACCATGTTTCTGGCCTGTAACGACAACATTCTCTCTGTAATTGTTCGTATAAATCGTGTTCCTTCTTCTCCTCTGCTCAGACACGCAGACTCCCCACATCGGTGACACATGTGGTGGGTCAGCTATTGCTGTGTAACCTGAGGTTTGCAGCGCAGAGGCAGTCTCACCTTGTTTACCCTTGCAGCCAGTTTGTATGTCAACCCTGGACAAGTAAAAGTGAGCTGGATAATCACGTTTGCACGAGAGGCCTTTGGGTCTTGGCGAGAACGTTGAAGTGGCCGCGACTCCTGTGTGACAGAATCGAAACAAAAAGAAATACGACAGATGTGAGATGAAATTTGTCTGGAAATCTGAGATGGGTTTCCCCCCCCATTTTATTGCATTGTATTTGGAGACAAGTGAGACATATTCCACCCAACCGAGCCCAAAACATGAACAATATCGCAGTTGTTTTGCAACGACTGGATGACACACAAACTCCCAGTGTCCTCCCCTTTAAACCCTGAAGCCATTTCTCAGCGCAAACACTTTCTTGGACGTTGCATTATAAAGCACACATAAGCAGTTCACCCAAAGCACTGCTCACCCACACAGAGACTTCTGATGAGTCGTCCGCTGCGGGACACCAGGGTTCCTCCGGAGCCTGAAGCGAAACAAAGAAACCGTCAACATCGTCGGCGGATCACTGCCAGATTCCTTCCCAAAAAGCTCTCGCTTCGCGCTGCCTTCAAATACTGCAAAGCTCTCTTTGTTCCCCCCCCCTTCTCTTGCTCCGAGCCATGTGGATAGAAGATGACACAAGCACTCACGCTCCACTCAGCAGACCATGAGCTCACTCGCTTGGAGACTTGGCAATCCCCTCTGCAGTTTTATTGGACAGGAAATAAAATACACCTTCTCACCTTCTCACCCTTCCTTCAACTTCAATCAGGAAGCGTTTCCTCTCATCTGGTCCGTTTTTGCGTTGCTGTTTATGGCTCCTCACACTGATGCAGGACCCCCCCCCCCCACTCCTCCAGAGCTGCCTCTTGAACTCGGAGTTGAATGGGGGTGCACAGCATGTGGTGGAGATCTAAACTTCGCTCTTACAGTTTTGAATCAGCAATCAAAATATTTTGTAGCAGCAGATTGGCTTGTTTTGCTGATGTGCTGCAGCCCGCTGTGTGTGGTCAGTGTGTGCTGCTTGTAGGATCAACATGTGGTCAATTCTGAACACAGTACAGTGAAGGAAATGAATCCAGGGAGGCCACATTGTCCCTTTTTATTTATCCCTGTGTGGACGCGTTCCCCTTTGAACATTCACTTCCATGAACCATTTAAATATACACACTTTATGTGTTTATGTGATCAACAAATGACTCTACTTATTTTCTGTCTTCAAAATTTTAAAGTGTAATTGTCCACCATGGGTCAAAATGAGGACATTTGGGACAGAACTCTAACAAATTCCAAGAGATGAAGCAGGTGCCAAATTACCAATGCTTCTGGTTGCCCTGTTTGCAGTGAGACTTTCTGAAAGATGTCAACCAGAGGGAAAGATCACGCGAAAGAAAAGGCCTCAGAGACAGTGTTGACCGAAGGGCTGTGAAGGCAGTGATAAACAAATCCTGACTGAGGTGGAGTTTCAGAAGAACAAAGAGCCCATGAAAATGAAAATGATCGCTTGTCTTTAACTCAACTGTCTATCTGACAGTGTTCCAGCTTGATAAACGTGAAGGACACAAAGCGCTTCAGATAAGAGTCAACGGTCTGTTCTTATCAATGGCCAGCTGTCTGTGTATTTGAAGACTTTTAACCGTCATGACGTTCACCAACACTTTTCTGTTGTGAACCATGTCACCTGTCTTTGTGAGTAAATCACCATTTTCGTTCCAAGTAATGCTTTTTTTTTGTCAGCCTCCTATTTTGGCTTTTTCTATTCTTTTTGGTTTATTTTGTGTTGACAAGATCCATTTTGTGAATGAGTGAGTGCACAGGCAGAAAACAACCAGCAGTGTGAGGCTGACACTCTGCGAAACACTTTACCGGGTCACATTGAGACCTGACATGTGGATCAAAAATCTATGGAAACCTGGAGACACTACCCTTTGACCCTGACCCCTTATGTAAGCCTGCTAGGTATGTGTGTGTGCGTGTGTGTGAGGGGGGGGGGGGTTATATTACTTTGAGGGATACCCCGTGGAGCAAACGTGGACATGTGCAGAGTGAGGGGAATTCGGACTGTGGGAGAGGAGATGACAGCGGTGGGGTGAGGGCTGTGAAAGGTCTGTCAGGAGCTGTCAGGAACCTAACGAGCAGGCGTTGGCACATTCACCCCAACAAGTCAGGGTCGGAGCACCTTTTTGGATGACCTGGAATGTCCACACACATGTTTGAAAAACACAAAAGGGAACCATGTTTTGTTCCATGTCACTTCAGCCGGAACCTGCGATTATCTGTGGCCGCATCAATGACTTCTTTCGCAGCAACACTTCTGTGTAGATTCCACATATCAACTGCAAAAGGAAAACATGCTTTGACATGATCTAATCTTTAAAATGAAACATTTGTTTGTTTAAATTCAGGACGCATGCACTTTTACTCAACTGAGTAAAACAAGGCACAAAAAATGTATTGAAAAATTTGAAAATAATGTTTGTCACTCTTGTGAATATGCAGTATCAGTTGAGTTGGATGAAGCAACGCTTACACATTGTTGCCTTGTTTCTTTTGAGTCCACATATTGTGCTCATATTCTTCAGTTTGCTATTTACAACCATGATCACATGTTGAAGCTGCCTTTGGCCCCTCGCAATAAGCCAGAAAAATATATAAAAAAAGTCCCCGATCAGCACTATGTCAATGACTGTCCTTTTCATCTGTTTATGGTCTCTGTGGGGATGCCATGAGTAAACCATCCCTTTCTAGTTAATAAAGCCTGTTTTGTGCGAAGTGACTCAAGCTCTATTTTTGTCTCCTCCTGCTCTCAGCCTGATTCCTGCGTTCTCAGTGACCATCTGCAAATCAGCCGCAGCTTTTTGTGCAGCCTCCGCCATGTGTTTGCTGCCTATTGGTTTCACGTGCGCTGGCTTGCATCCTCAGACGAGTGGGAGCGGGGGAAAAAATTAGAATCAAAGCAGATTTTCTGTTGTGATTTTTTGATATGAAACGTTCTGCAGATGGCGTGTGAAGTTTTTGCCACCCCCCCCCCCCCGCCTTTGTACAAATGTTTCAAGTTTTTCCCCTGCTCACACAAATTTAATTGCAACAATACTGCAGTGTTTTCTAATTTTCCCCTGCATCGCTGTACTCTTCTTGTTCCCGTCAGACTCCCATCAACCAGGCGTCCACCCGCTCCCACTGCATTTTCACGGCGCACATCTGCAGACGGGAGCCCGGCTCGGCCACCCTGCGACGCTCCAAGCTCCACCTGGTGGACCTGGCCGGATCGGACCGAGTGAGCAAGTCCGGTCTGGATGGGCACCTGCTCAGCGAGGCCAAATACATCAACCTGTCCCTCCACTGCCTGGAGCTGGTAAACATTTCACACAACCTGTCTATGATGCGTGATATTGATGCAGTGAGGGTATTCTTTTAAAGAGGCTTGCCACTCTTTGCTCGTATGACAAGAGCTCACAATATTTCAAAGAAAATTCATTCATTCATCCACTTGACTGTTTTTTCTATCCAAGGGTCACATGGGGTGCTGCAGCCAATCACAGCTTACACTGGATGAGACAGAGACTGCTTTAAATTAGTAGTTGACCTGAAACTCGTGCAGGCATAGGGAGAAAAACAAATGCAAACTCTGTTCCCAAAAGGCCTCACCTCAGCTTCAAGAGGCGAGGGTGCAAAGAAAAATACTTTCCTAAACATTTGTCTTGTGGTTCAAGATGAGCCTTACTGTTGACTGTTAATGACTCATGAGGTAGAAACTGAGGTAAACCAAGCAATGTTAGAAAAACACAAGAAATCCTCATCTAGGAGGGGGCTGGCCCCAGATGACCTGTCTGCTACAGTTTAATGACCCTATCCCAACTGAGACTGATCCGGGAAGAGTTGACCTGCAGAGTTAGGAAACAACAGTAACAAGTGTTCGGCATATGGTGGGTATCCCCTTCGGGACCGATGGAAAAACCTCCTCGCAGGCCTCACGGAGCTTGTTGAGAGAATAACAAACTGTGCCGAGCTGTTCATAGTTTCTCCCGTTATTGTTCCCCAATGAGGAAATTGTACAAATAATGAGATTTCTTTGAACGGCCCCCCCTGAACACGGGCCCATGTGGCGACGCTTTTGCCTGGGTTTGTTTTTCATGTCCACCCCTTTCATTTCTCTTCTCCTCAGGTCATCATAGCGCTGTCAGAGAGAAATCGCTCCCACATCCCATACAGGAACTCCATGTTAACACATGTGCTGAGGGACAGCCTCGGAGGCAACTGCATGACCACCATGGTCGCCAACATGGCGGTCGACAACAGGAACATTTATGTAAGGACGGGAAAAATCCAACACTGTTTTCCTGCATCACACTTGTAGGGAATTAACAAAAGCAGCCCCAGCTCTTGTTGTATGTGTTTGTAGATGTGTCTATTTTGGAATGAGTCAAGCTCAGCTTAACAGCTGTTGTAAACTTGTTTGTAATCACGGTCTCAAATTGTAGTTTCATTTGCCAGAGAGTCAACGAACCAGCAAGCCAATGACAGGAGGCAAAAGGAAAAAAAAGTTTATAGATACGAATATTTCGTAAGTTTTCTTCGAGTCTTTTGGCCCAAACACAAATAGTTTGAGCGGTTTTGTTTTTTTTTGTGATGCAGTTTCGAAGAAGTATTTTCCTTTCCTGCCGGGAAGCACCATTCGTGTTTTATGACCATTTCCACAGGAGTCCATCTCAACGTGCCGATTCGCCCAGCGTGTGGCTCTCATCAAGAACGAGGCCATCCTGAATGAAGAACTGGATCCCGCCCTGGTGAGACGGCCAGACACGCGCGCGAGCAACTTCACCCCCCCCCCCCCACCGTGGACGCCACAGCTCCGCCGCAAAAAAAAAAAAAAAAAAAAAAAATCACACCGCAGAAAAAAAGCATGACTTCATGCGCCGTTTTATTGCGGCCAGACCCTCCTCGTCGCTTCCAGACCGTAAATTGATCAGCCAATCAGCGACAGCAGGAATCCAGCTTCTGGATGTAACTAAGTGGAACCCACCATGTGCTTAGCTGTACTCTCGCTGTTTCCAAACCTGAATTGCTTTTTTCCAGCCGTTTCAAAAATAAGCAGCTTATCACTTGGAGCTCACAGATGATCACACAGTCAGTGGTTCTTAGACCCTACTTATGTCCTGTTTGTGTCCTTCTTCACTGATGTTTTATCAGATTTATTCCCCATACATATTACCTGTGAACACTAAGAAGGAGTTCCAGGCCAGCCAGCACAAAAGCGTTTGCCATCTGTAAAACGTGTGCGCAGTTTAACTGCAAACCATAGTTTTAATAACCCTAATAGGCTCGCACAGTTTTAACATATTATAGCTAATATACAAACTGCTGTATCGGCCTTCTGTTTGCCTTTTTATTATATATTCGTTTACACGAGTACCAGAGTGGAGCTTGCCAGAAAACCTTAGTCGGGTCCAACTTTGGCAGCGATTCCTTTTCCTCACCCTCTTTACAATGCTTGTGACACCTTCCCCGTTCGTGGCGTGCCAAGAAACAGGCCTGGGAGCTGTTGAGGAAAGCTCCTCAGGACACACAGTATAACAAGTCATCGCAGCTCCGTCCGCTTCCTGCTCTCCCACCCAGATATGATCCAGAATCAACTGCTACTGTATTACTGCTACTGCGACTTGGCCGGCCACTTGCAAACCCTGCAGAGGTATTTTTAAGAGAGTCTGCGGCCGGCTCGGTAATTGTGACAGTGTCTGGCTGCTCCCAACTGGGTCCGGCACGGTTAGAGCTCCAGGCAAACCCAAACTTCGTGGGCAAACTTCTTGTCTCTGTTTATGGATCTTTAGTGCGGTTCTCTCTTTTTTTTTTGCTCATGTCTCTCTGTCAAGTCTCTTTCCCATTTTTCACCAAGAAAAAGTCAAAGCCGACAGTCGAGCCTGGAGTGTAGACTGGTGTCTCTTACTGAGGCTGGCTGACCTCAATTGATTGGAGTTTAAGTGTCCTGCACGATGTTCAGATTAGAGCATTACTGGCCCCAGACCGAAGCCCACAAGCTCATGTGCATCTGAATATGCAAACTGGGAAAAGATGTGATGACAGACACCTGCGAATACGATAAAGGCGCAACATGGCAGACTTACCACATAAACCAGTGTAAAGCCTTTATTTTTGCACTTTCCAGTTGGCTCTCAGAATGACAAAGTGAAAACTGCTTCAAAAAATCTACCACTCTAACTACTTCCTTCTTACTAATGCGTTTACCTTTTTGTATTTAACTCTGTCAATGCGCTTCCTGTCAGGCGTTTTGACTTTTCATGAGGATTTCTTATTGGGTCAAAACAAAATTGATCTCGGGGTCGTGCCGTTAAGTGCGGGCCAGCCGCGCAAGCCGTCGACCTAGCTCCTAATCTTGAAGAGGCACGCTAATCCTCCAAAGACGCAAACAAGCTCTTTCTTCAAAAAAGCAGCTCTGATTAGCACATACCTCCAAATTAAACAGAAGCTTCTTATCACCAACCAGAGAAACGTGTTTGTGAAGTGGGTGTGAAAATGCCGGCCCGCTCGATGTGGCTCCCCTTCGTCATTCCCTTCAAAGAGATCAGCCGTCAGAGAGCTGCTTATGCAGCGCTCGTATCAGACAGACGCTTCTTGCTCCCGTCTGCTGCCGCACACTGAGGCTCCTTCACTTTCAAGCTTTACTGAAGTGACTGTACTTTTCTCCTGTGGTAGCAGATTTACTCCCTGCACGTGGTCCAAGGCCACAAATCATTGCCAGCCATGTAACGAAAACTCCTGATTAATTCATCACAATTAATCTGGCTCTAAGTCGCACGTTGCTTCCCTGTTTAAAGTGTTTTAAGCTAAGCTTTAGCCGGGCAAGTCCAAGTGGATTCACTTATTTTTAGGTGTCAGTGTTTCATTGTGGTCGAAACAAACAGAGGTAAGTTTCACCACAGAGTGCCGTTGAAGTTTATCATGCAGCTTTTCCCCCGTGAGTGTGGCTGAGGGGAGCGCAGCCCCATGTGTTATCATTTTGTTGTGCAGGACGAAGCTCCGGCCCGCGTTTAGGAGTCACGGGAAGCCTTCGCCTCCTCTTCCTTCATAAAAAAGAGGCCCCATAATAACCTTGTGTTTTCTCACTGGTGTGCTGCATAATGCTGTACATGTGCATTTTGAGTGTAACCTATGGTTATACTGCAGTGCTGACACTTTACTGTGGGTGGGTTTTTTTTCCCAGCGAGCTTATTGGACATTTTTGGACTTTGTACACAAGCGTGTATTGACTGTATGTGATTCGTTTTGCATGAATTAGACGGCAACAGACGTGTCGATCACGCAGAATTGCTTCAATTATAACACCGTGCAACCTTGTCGGTTAGGCGTTGATTGCCATGAGAGTTGCTGACATCATCAGTCACATGGTGTGTGTGTGTCAGTTTTGCTTCAGAGCTTATGGGAGCCTGCCGCGGCCCTGCGGTGCCGCTGTGGCCTCGGCGCTCCGAAATAGACTGCACGATTTCGGGCTGACCAGCGGCCGGTGGTCAGCTTTTGAGGATGCAGCTGGGAGAATTACATCAGACCGTGGCATCCAGAACAGGGAGCGGCTCTGCTGCGCAGTGGCCACTGGTGGCATCCAAACGTGAATACATACGATACTGGGGTGGATTAGGGGCGAAATTTTTCCCCCAAACCACACAAAGCGTCTGTTTCTTCTCAGGAGCATCTCGGGCTGACGCACTCTGACTGCGCGACGGGTTTGGGCTTCCCAGTCGGAGTGTCTGTCGGAGCGCCCTGTCTGTGCGAGATACCTCAGCCTGACCTCTGACCTCGATTCAGTTCTCACTGACCTCTGGGCTCTCTGGCGACTTGGTGTCAGGAGTGTTGCTGTGTGCCTGTGGCCCGCAGCTGGGATCGTATATTGTGCTCGCTCTCGGCCGTGTGAATTGCAGTCCTTCAGGCAGCGTGACTTGTTTTCTCCTCGGTGTGGCTGTGATCCAGCGGGGATATTTTTAGTAGAATTTACACCGAAGCGAGAGGCGGGTCATGCGAGAAAAAAGAAAAAATCCGAACAGTTCCCGCTTGTCTTCAGTGCGCCCTTTCATGGTTGGTTTTGTGTAGAATATTTATCACAAGAGCTCTGGTGCTTTTTTTTTTTTCTTCCTTTTTTTCCCCTGAAAAACCACACCATGTTCTGAATTTGATGTCGACCTCCTAACCCAGCTATTAACATGTAATTGCACTTCTGTGTTTAGATGTAATCTGTGGAAAGTGTTATTCTGTTTTTGGAGTGGTTTCTGTTTTCAAGGGATTTGGAAAATGTGAAAATACTCTGTTGCCTCCCTGAACAGCAGACTTGTGTTATTTTACATTTTTACATATATTATTTATATATATGGAACACTTCCTGGTGTTGTAGCTGTTTTATATCATTTGAACGTCTTCCTGTTTTTTCTTACTTAAAGTCTGGAAGCGATTTCAGTTTGTCCTCAGAGCATCAGCAAGATGAGCCACAGGATCTTTTCAACCGGATTGTCTCATCGGTTGGCGGCTGGGAAACGAGCATCACGTCTGCATGTGCTCGTCTGCATGTGGCCGTCTGCCCCCGCTCTGCAGACGTGGACGCTCTTCCCTTCCCGTTTGGACGTCAGAGCGCGCTCTCTCTGTGTGTCTGTGTTTCAGCTGATCGCGCGCCTGAAGAGGGAGGTCCAGTCGCTGAGGGAGGAGCTGGTGATGGCGACCGGGGAGCAGAGGAGTGATCGGCTCACCGTGGAGGAGATCCAGAAGTGTGTGCCCCCCCGCCCGTCTCCTTCATGTTATGTCAAGCCAAAGATAGAGCGCTGTTTTCAGGCTGGCATCTTTGCTGTGGAACTGAAAGATGCCAAATAATCAGGTGCTGCACAGTTGTAGGTCAAATAAGTGCCAGCAATTGTAAGTTGGTGGCAGCGTTTCAGTTGTTTGGGCCTTCAGCTCTTTGTAGCGTGCCTCAGACCTAGAAGAAGAAAGCAAAAGGGGGTTCGACTAATTTGTACTCGCAATGCTCAAACCCACAGAATTCCTGAGCAAATATGTCTCCTGATTTATGAGCATCTGGGCTTTGCCTAAAGTGCGTACATAACTTATGTTCTTGGCTTTGCGTCCATGCCGAGTTTCAACCTCACTCACCGAGGCTTAACCGGATCTAATAGAGTTTCCCAGGACGCCGTCTTTGCCAGGACTGCTTTATTTCTGCTGCTGTGCTCAGAGGGACGCAGCCAGTCAGGGCCAGAGTTCAGGCCAGAGGCTCCATCACGGACCTGGCAGACCTCCCCGCCAGCTCCGATATGTTTCCTGCGTCACGGCTTCCTCAGTTTGCTTTTATTTATTTATTTTTTTCATGATTTCCTCTTTACCAGCGTGCTTATCATCAGTTTCCCCTTCGCCTGTGGTCACACACTTTGGGAACCCTTAATGATGTCTGTTGCGGCCACATCGACTGGACATGCTGACTTCTTTGCAGCCGCTTCCTCTCCTGTTTTATGCCTTGAATCATCCCCTGCTGATGGATTGCACACATCCTGGTTTTGTCTTCCCTTTCCATTCCAAATGCATCTCTTCTCTTCTCTGAGGCTTTCTGCACAAACTTAATTCCAACTATCTTTCAAATCACACACTGATTGAAGAACTATCACCTGAAGATGATGGGGTTCTTTCTCTCTCTTGTTGACTATCACACATGGCATCAAAAGACATTGTGAAGGATCAGAAACCCATTGATGTCTCGCAGGGCCCCTGAAACAAGACCGCGTGGTTTGTTTGAACCCCTCCGTCATGTAAACCTGCCGTGTTTACTCAGTCGAACGCGTAACCGAGAGTCGAAAACCTCACGATGTCGTGCCCACTCAGGATCCCCCTGGACCGCTGCCTCCCGGTCGTCTTCCAGTGGCCGCGTCCCGATCGCCAAGAACCAATGTTTGGACTAACCTTTTGCGATAGTTTATCAACAGGCCCGCTCAGTGGAGCTGGAGGACGCTTTTAAGTAAATAGTTTTCTTTCACCAGAGCTGGCCGCATTTTAAGCGGAACAAATTCAGGTCTTAACTGTTTGACTGCCTGTTGACCAAGTGTGATAGAGAGGGAAGCCAGCGAGGAATGTTGGGCTGGTCGAAGCTTCGGTGGGGAATTAGAGAGACACATGTCAATGTATGTGTGTGTGTGTTTAGGTTGGAGGAGCCAGTCAAGGCTTTCCTCAGTGACCCTGATCCAGATGCGACGCTCTCATTGGGACCAGACATGAGGAAAATCCAGCACTGTTTCTCCATGCTGAAGGTAACACATTCACACAGGCCGCTCTGTGTATGTTGTTCACACGCACATGGTGTTATGTGACTCGTTGTTTGTGTTTATTTCCGCTGCCACACCATCTTTCCTCACTGTTAGTATCACAGTGTTTGTGTTCCTCTTGACGTGACGGATTCCACGTCACTCCTGCACTTGAGTCCCATCAAGAGATATTATGACGGTTCTGCTTGATGGCACAAACCTAAAGTCTGTCCTGTTCTCTAACCCGAGTTTTGCCTTCACTGTTGAGTGACCGGGCAGAAAAAACAGGCCAGAATCCCAGTTAGTTGGAACTGGCTTTAATTCCCCTCATCCATCAGCAAACCCATCACTTTGTTAAGGAGCTCCCCTCACTGCCTTCTCTGGATAATAAACTTTTTCCTCCTTTTCTGGTTACAGGATATTAAAAAAATACCTTGTTTTAAAAGAAATGAATGTGGATTCACAGATTTTAATACTTCACGCTAAAATTTAACCTAATTCAACTTTTCTTTTATCCATTATTTACTGTTAACACGTTGTTTTTCACTGGATCTCTGAGATGTTGTATGATGATTGTACTGTAGCTTTTTTTAGGTGAACATTTTGTCACTGT